>JAODXP020000013.1:5896782-5991782 GCA_027497455.2 Sardinella longiceps | reverse complement strand
GGCGTGGCCGTGAGCTACAGCCACTGTAGCGGTGCTGTGCACTCAGATGACCAGAGAGGCCAGTCTCGCCACGCAGCAGCCATCTTGGCAATGCCTCTGGGCGTCTATTTCTGAAGTATGGTTGCTCAAATGCAGGGGGACAGATTCATAACTGAGTAGAACGGGGCTCTATGTAATTGAATGGGGGGGCCGACTCCACAAAACTTCACAAAAGTCTAGACATTACAAATACATCTGGAACACTTGTGTTGACTTGCCAACTAACGTGCCAGTTTCTTGCAGCAAAAGGTTTTATCCACAGCAACAGTGGGAATAAACCGAATGTTTAAGTGAGATGAAAATGATTCTGTACTGTGACATTTTCTCCCTATAGGTGGAGCGGGAGTTGTGCTCCACATTCACAAAGCTGCAGTGTTTCTTGAACACTCCCCATGACCTGCTTTTCCCTGTACTCTTAATGAGACTCAAAGGCTGCCAGAGTACAAGGCTTTCTGCATTGATTCTTTACCCAGGGGCAGAATAACTTTGCATAAGGTTCCCAGGTACAGGCCAAAATGGGATAAAAATAATTCCTTATACATTCCCCCTATACTACAGTATGCACCTCTATCTATCTATTCTAAACGTTCATTGGGAAACATTTTCCTAATACTCAAGAGAGCATATGCATGGCCTTAAATGCACTTAGCTGTACTCTGTAAAAGAGTAAGGCAAAATAAATGAAATCAACACTTTAAAAGGCACTATGTACTTTTTGCTGTAAAACATAAAAGGCATATAAAACCTTTGAAAATATTTTCCAGAGTCTGATGTCTGATACCAAAGAAATTAGCAATATCATTGCACTGTTATGATGAAGTGGTTTCCTACCCCTGGCTGGTAGAAATAAAACTTGCATTTACCCACTCTTCAAATGACTATATTTTTTATCTAAATTAATTTGGAGATGGTACCAACACAAATTGTCTATTAAAAAAAGATACCTCAAAAAGTGGTGAAAAGTTGCATAGTGTTCCTTTAAAGCTGAGCTTTAATCTGTCCTGAAGATACTCTTAACTCTGAGTGACTGTTCCTTTGTCTTAGTCAATCATGGGAGCACGTCCAAGCAAAGCATTTGACACCAGAATCGGAGAGGTCATCAGAACTAGATCAAGTTGAAATGCTTTGTCTTAATGATGCCTGGCCTTTTCTTAATG
This sequence comes from Sardinella longiceps, assembly GCA_027497455.2. Taxonomy (NCBI): domain Eukaryota; kingdom Metazoa; phylum Chordata; class Actinopteri; order Clupeiformes; family Clupeidae; genus Sardinella; species Sardinella longiceps. The sequence goes on along the minus strand of JAODXP020000013.1, from coordinate 5,990,586 downwards.
ATGTCTCATTAAACACGCTCAACCTACTGTACTCTTTTACAATTGCAACGCTCATTTAACACACACACACACACACACACACACACACACACACACACACACACACACACACACACACACACACACACAACAATGATAAAGTACAACATTACTCTATGCTGTTCAATGGCCACACACAGTTGTGGTCATAAAATATGGACAGAGAGTGGAATGTGACTGGAGGAGAGGAAGGGACTAAGGCAGGGGTGGGCAATTACTTTGGCCGTAGGGCCACATTGGCTTTTAGATTTTGACTAATGGGCCAGGTGTTAAGTCAACCGCTTAATGCCGATAAATTGGCAAGTCTCAAACCAGTAGCCCCACTTGCTTCAGAGGACATGTTAACATGCAGGGTTAAAAGGGGGGATTTGTATTTCATGAATACAACAAATTTGATAAATCAGGCCTATAGTCTAAGTCACCTTGGCTAAATTTGAGAAATGATTCAACTTTGGGAAGGCTCCATGGGACAGATTAAATAGCTCAACAGGCCGCATGTGGCCCCCGGGCCTTAGTTTTTGCCCAGGTCTGGGCTAAGGGCTTTAGGCTGCTATCATCCCATTTGACTGACCTTTTCTGTAGACTGTGAGGTCCCAAAGAAGATGGGGATGAAGGCCAGCCAGATAATGCAGGTAGTGTACATGGTGAATCCGATGGGCTTGGCCTCGTTGAAGGTCTCGGGCACGCCGCGGGTCTTGATGGCGTAGACCGTACAGGTGACCATGAGCAGCATGCTGTAGCCAAGCAGGAGGATGAGCGACAGGTCCGATATGTCACACTTGAGCACGCCGCGCGCCAGAGTGGGATTGATGGTGCGCTGGTCCTCGTAGTCGATGAGCGCTTCCGACGGGTCCATGGAGAACCAGATGCACACGCCCACCAGCTGCACGGAGATGAGGCTGAAGGTGATGACGAGCTGCGAGGCGGGGCTGATGAAACGCGGCGCGCTCACTGACACCTTGCCCTCCTCGAAGATGCGGTAAATGCGGTTGGTCTTGGTGAGCATTGCTGCGTAGCTGATGCTCATTCCCAGGCCGAGGAAGATGCGTCGGAGCGCGCAGATGCCTGCGTCAGGCGCTGAGATCATTAGAAAAGTGGTGGCGTAGCACAGGAAGATCCCAGTCAGCAATACATAGCTCAGCTCCCGACCAGACGCCTTCACAATGGGCGTGTCGTTGTAACGCACGAAGGTAACCACCACAAACAGTGTGGCCATGATGCCCACGATAGCCAGCAGCACGGGGATAACAGCCCATGGTGAGCTCCACTCCAGTTTGACGATGGGGATAGGCTGGCAGCCTGTGTGATTGGCGTTGGGGCGCAGGTCGAAGCGGCACATCTTGCACGTGTTCTGATCATACTGGTACTGGTAGCCGTCGCAGAGCTCGCAGTGCCAGCAGCACGGCATGCCCTTCACCACCTTCTTCCGCTCCCCCGGCTTGCATGGCTGACTGCAGATGGAGGTGGGGACCTGCTGCCCTCCTCCAGGCCACTGCATCGCCTCCATCTAACCAGGAAAAAAACAGAGCAGGCGGAGAGGTTGAGGAAAGTGCAATCACTGCAGCCAAACTGACAGGTAGAGAGCTCCTGGGGGCAACAAGGCATTGCTGCCCAAGCAGACGGCCGACTAATTCATATTTAACACATTCAATCATTACCTTGTAGGCAATTAACTGTTCCATGAAGCCTTACTCATGGAGAATTGTAATTAAAATCACCACAAGGGTTTTTCACCGAGACCAATGTTTTCCATGGCGAACACATAGGCGTGGAAGGCTGATTAAAGCATCTATTAAAGGCCCCCCAATTAACTGGAGCTAACAGTTTTGCCTTGGGGCTACTTAGCGGTCTGGTGAGTTTACAGAATTCAAAGAAGAAACAGAAGTCAAAGTCATGCGGTTACCTTGCGCTTTATAAAACTCTTTCTCTCTCTCTCTCTCTCTCTCTCTCTCTCTCTCTCTCTGTGTGTGTGTGTGTCTTCCCCCCCCAAAAAAATAAATTCATTTTAACTTGTTTGCTGCTCTTTGTACTCACATTCTAGAGACACAGAGGAATGCGACATTCTAACAAAGACACTGTTACAAAACAGAGGCATGTGACTTTCTTACAAAGACACAGTTGCAAAACAGAGGCATAGATGGGCTATTCAAGAGTAGTAATGGACATAGTTTTGAAACCAAATAGTTGGCTTGTTGATACACAGACACACACACACACACACACACACACACCCACACACACACACACACACACACACACACACACACACACACACACACACACACACACACACACACACACACACATACACACACGCACACACACAGAAGTACAATCCTGATGAACATAACATGGTAAGCTGAATGGATCTTCACTGAACTTACGTTAAGTTCAAGCTGGTCAGCCCAGTGGCCAATTTTTTTGTATTCAGAAGAGCCGTTCCTCCTATGGTACTGGTAGATTTCATATCGACCAGGAGCATCTCCGTTTTCATTGAAGAGTACAGGATTGCCGGCGATACCTAAGACAATGAAAAATGAATGAGAATTGACAGAATTTCATACTCCATATAGAAGAGTTAAGAAAATCCTAGCAGTATTGTTCAGGTTAAACATAGCAATTAGAAAGAATAAAATAGAAATGTTGCACACGAGTACTTTATATCTGAATTGATTATGACCTTTATTTTTTGCACATTATATATTTGGATTATCTTCCATGAGCCCAGGCTGAAAATTAAAGAAAAGGTTATTTTGACCATATTCGCCAGGAGGATTATAAACCTTACATCAATTGCAGTAGGCTATATGAACATTAACATATGAACAGAAAAAGGAAGGATTTAAGGTTTGACATTTATTCCTGTCATTTTTTTTTTACAATGTCTGAAGAATTTCTATACATACACCGTCAACTGAATATGTGAAAGAATTTATAAGGCAGAGCCCTGAAAATAAAAACATACATCTGTACTTCTGTAATGCAAAAGTAGATCAGACACAAGATCACATCAAATATGGCAAAGCCAAGTTCAAGTGTTAATTCCACCTTGGATTTACAAGACCATTTCAAAATATTAGAATTAGAAAATCGTTATCACTTCATTGCCATGACTTCCCCTCTCTCCATGGATAAAATAAGTGAATCTGTATTCTCGTGTAACATCACATCAAAGCCTTTGGAAAAAAGGGCCATCTTAAGTAGTGTCTCCCCCTCTTTTATTAGCGTGATGGGAAGCCCCCTTTCTGTACAGCCCTCCAAACCGAACACATGGATGAAAGGCATTCCGATCAGTGCTTTTGGACTTTCTATTGATGAATATCCCCTCTTTGTGTTGCGCAAGGAGATGCGAGACGCTAATCCACATCTCGATGAGTCAGCCTGTGGATTAAGGCATTAAGAATCGACTTACATACGCTTTCACGACAAAGAAGCCCAGAGCACAAAGCACCCACTGATGTGCAGAATTACTCGGGCTCCATGTGGGAGAAATATTTATACAAACACCAGCACCAGTTACTGAGGGCCAGACCTGTAATAAATTAAATCTTTTTTGGAGTTAATCATTTTAGAGCTTCTTTTCACCGAAGAAGAAGAAGAAGAAGAAGAAGAAGAAGAAGAAGAAGAAGAAGAAGAAGAAGAAGAAGAAGAAGAAGAAGAAGAATCTTGAGTATGAACTGTAGCTCTCTCTGTTTTTCTTGCTCCTTAAAGACAGTGACTGAGTGTGTGATGCTGGCATTTAAAGTGGTACCATCCAGGTGCTTTCTTGGAGGGAAATTTGTTATGCTATGAAAAATGGTAAGCCATGAGACAAATAGCATCCCATTTAATTTCACCACACACTTCACTTCCAACAGCTAACTACATCCTCATATTTTATATTTTTATAGATGGCTACAGGCCTATGGAAGCAAGAGAGCGAGGAGGGTTAGACCTCCATGGCCTTATGTTAGTGGAGATGTTGCGAAGGCCTCAGCCAGAGGCCTGTGCATCCATGCTTAACATAGCATTTTTCTTGGTCCTAGAAAAAAAATAGAGGAATTACAAAATGATGCCTGCAGATACATTCTGTCTTCAATATGCTGTTGTTTTCCTACAGTGACATAGTGCCCTGTCCTGTCTTCTCTCAACTCTGAATGCTCAGGTGCTGCATAGACCTACTCTTACATGCACCTTTTCCTGAGGGTTCTCACATATTAACCCTACCTGTATAGCCTATCAGGCAAGGAATAGCCTTAGGTGCTCTACAAACACCAACAGACAATCACCAAGCAACTGACCAGCTTCATGACACATTCATGATAGTTGGAATCTGCCCACCGGTGTGTATTTGCACAGCAATATAAGCAGGGTAGAATCTTGAGTGAAGATAAGATTGAGTCAGCTTTGCCATTGCGCTCAGTAAAGGATTACTGGCATATATACAGTAGAGTTATAGTTTTCTTGATGTGTGCTTGATGTGTGAAATTGATATGTGATTTTACAGGCAGAACAAACAACAGCAGTCGGGGAGATAACCAATACGCATTCCTCTGCTTAGTCATATCCTCATCCTCCCGTGCTTGCTCATCTTTGGGATGAAAAGCATGTCCACGTGAGTAGCTTCAGACCCAAACTCCTCATTGCCGCTCTAATGCAGTAAATACCCGTCCCATCCGTCAAAATCATAATACTCTGTCTGTGTGTGGGATTTATGCTAGTGTGAAAGAAACCTGAACCAAGAATAGACATACATGTATTAGACTAGCAAAGCCCAAACGCGAACGCCAATCGCGTTCCTTCCGTCCTTCCTGCCGCCAGGAGACTGATTCAAGCGCTTTATTTACCACAGACATGGACAATTTTCCAAAAACCTGTCATGTCCATTGAATTGGTTTTACAGGGAGTGGATTACATCAGTCACAAGATGGCTCATTCACATTCTCTGCCGTCTGGAAAGTAGGCTATTCATATGTGTGCGCATGAATAAACAACAATAAAATCTAATTTTTTAACTCAAAGTCAAATATCTCACTTAGTGGTGATTTACAGCAACAGATGAGTTTCCACTCAGCCTTCACCACCAGGCCAAGCAGGGATTTCTGAAGAAGGAAGAAGTAGACATGTACAGTACATACAAGTCAGTGGTGGGGCCCCGCACATAAAAAAATCACTACTACTAGTAACGATAGCCTATATAAAAAATATGTCTTAAGCATTTAAATAGCCATACCAAATTTGTGCTTAGGGCGCCCAAATGGCTAGCCCTGGCCCTGATACAACAACATCTATGCATAATATCCAACTGTAATTAGATTTTAATGAAGTCCACTTGTTATTAAAACATTCAAGGTTGAGGTTTTAAGTGATTTGTAGTTTCAAGAGTACCTGTGTAATGAATCACATGAACCACAATTTCACATACACCACCTGTTGATTGGCTTAGTTGAAGTGGGTTGTGTGCGTAACAATTGTAACAACAATCTTTTTTGTTCAACTTGATTTCTTTTCTAATTGAAAATTCCAGACAGAAACTGGTTGGACTGCTTATCATCACAAGCCAGAAACAGTTTATAGCACACAACATCTTGAGTCATGTCGTATGCTTTAACACACCAATCTAGATAAAGACCTTGGCTAAATCCAGGCTGAACACACAAGGGACTGGATGCACTGAAAAAAATAATACAAATCCACCCACCACATGATGGAATGCAGAATCACAGTTCTTGAATCTGTCAATTACTCTGGTAACTTAAAAAAAAAAAATCCACAGTTGTTAACTTCATTGTAAAGACACGTGTGTGGATGTCAAATCACTGTGAGTAGCTGGTTGGCCTGATTTAGGTTTGCAGCGGAAGACAGATGGTAGCGGGTAGCGGGCGAGTCTGCTTGCAGCGAGACGCGCCTGCCGACAGCATTGATCTGCCTCATTTCCCCACACAGCCACCCACTCCATCTCCCTTTGAGTGGACAGCAGTACACAACCGGGCCGCCCGGTCAACAGCTCCCCCGGAGATGAGGAATTTGACCTGTCAGCCGGCAGTCTGTCTGCGTCCAAACACAGGGCCTTAGCGTAGCGGGACCATAATGAGCTCGGCTCGACTCAGCTGCCCACTCGGCCCAGGAAGTGGCTGGCGTGGCGTCTGTGCCGCCGCTGCTAAAGCACCGGGAGTCGGGACTAGGCTGAATGAGAGACAAATAACGGTGGTGTCAAGCGGTGCCAGCTAACCGGAGTAGCAGCTCCTGAGAATCATTTTATCTGTGCTGCACCACTTGTAGCGTTCAGAAAAATATGACTGTGAATCTCAAAGTCACTGTCAGCAGAGACCGGCAGAGGTTACAGTACACTGGATATGATATTGCTCACACAGCTCTGTCTTAACAGACTAGTTTGAAAGCAAATTACAACAGTATTATACTTTCAACAAAAAGGGTTGATTTCCCTTGCTAACTAATTAGGTAATCAGTGGTAAATATAGTCCTACAATTGCAATGGAGCCACCAATCTCATTGCCTTAGTTATAGTGTTGGGAAGTGAACCACATGACAAAGCAAAAATGAAAGGGCAAAGATGGTTTACTCTTTGTCTGGCAAGCCAGACTATAACATATAATGGAGAGTCGGGCCATGAAGGACGAACCATGGCTCATTTCTAGGGGTAGAATCAACTCTGTCTTTTAAACTGCCTCCGCATGTAATAGGATAACACTTGGACCAATCATAAAAAATGAATAAGATGACAATGTTGATTTAACAACTGCTGTTCTTGGCTAAGCTTACCCAACAACTTTCTACAGTCTACACACATAAGCTGAACACCACCGATGTCAGACCCTTCACAACGGCTTGTTTCTAGATGCACAGACAAGCAGAGCTAAACTATTTCCTACTGCTAGGGTAGATGTAGATTTCTTGGCTAGGTCTACTTCTTATACCGTACCTCTCTCTATCAGCTGGACTGCTTGGTTAAATCAGGTTACCGGTATGTACACTATCTTGGTTATGGTCTTTCTTACCGACTTCACGTTAACACAGACATAATTTCTTGCCACCAGTAGTGTAGAGGTAGACTGCCAAGCCATCCTATGACATTAAAATGTATAATCTGGCATCGATAGATAAAACTCAATCGTGGGCGGAACAAGGCAGTTGTCATTCAAACTCCTTCGGCACGCAACAGGATAACCTATGACCAATCAGAGGAACCAACAAGATGTAGGCTAAACACCAATTCAAAAGACCAGGGTTTTCGGCGAAGCCCGCTCTAAACAGTGTTGTGATTAGTGAACACCAACAGTGTCTGACCAATCAAATTCCCTATGGCTTGCTACTAGACGTACTGGCTGAGCAAATCTATTTGTCGCCGCTAGAGTACGTCTAGATTTCTAGGCTATTGTAGAGGGGAAAGGGTTTGTGATATGTGATAACATGCCCATTTTGAAACATTCATTTGCTCCCTATTATGAATACGAGGCTGATAAACTGTCATTTGCAATGTATTCTCAATGACAAGGGTGTACAGTAAGCTGACCTGTATGTTTGGCCATGGTAACAAGAAGACTCGCCCACTTCCCACGCTCTGCAGAAATGTCAATGTCGCATCCAGTTCCGAGCATGATCACCACAGACAGTTTTTTGAACCCTTCAGAGGAGTACTTTAGTGTAGTTAGAGTTGAAGTATATACTGTATTAGGCATTAGGTAGGGGTACACTTTGGTGTAGTCTGAGGTGAAGTAGCCTATTTTCCTTTGGGGAACACTCTATATTGGCACAGAAAAACAAAACTAAAGTGCTAGAAAATGGAGGAGAGAGAAAATGAACTCTCTGCAAACTTGCCCACACTGCAAACCAGGTAGTTATGTTTAAATTGCATAGAGATGAACAAACAGGATAGTGTTTTTTTTTTTTTTTTTCTATCACTCGCTCTCATTCTCTCAAACTACCTCTCACCTTCACTCACTCCAAAAAAAACTAAATCGATTTTCGGGGCTACGGTATAGAATTTGCAGACGTCAGTCAAATTGGGCCTAGGCTATCAATATGTGGGAGATTCCTGCAACTTCCAGGGGAGGCGGGGCGTGTGGCACCAAATATGAATGAGATACAGTACCTAATTTATATGTGCAGTCTGCCATACATAACCTTCTACCTTATTTATATGTACTGCCACACGTATTCACTCAAGTACAACTGCTCTTGTCCTGACTCAGGCCCTATATCCCAAATGTCAAAATGTTTGTGGCACTCACCACACCACACTGGACATTGTAGTCTTAATTTTAGAAATAGATATTCTTGAGCAGGTCCTCGATCTAGACATCAAACTGGTAAGATCTGTCTCAATTTGAAGCAAATGCCCAGTCACTGAATGAGATTTTATGTAGACCACTAAATTATGCATTTCTGCAAGGTTATATCTTGCTGTTCTGCTTAGCTGTACTGATTCTGGAGTTTTAATGGGCCATCACACAGGCTAATGACAGACTAAGTGTGAAGCAGCCACTCAAATTGAGGCTATAGGCCAGCCCAGTCTTGGCAGCGAGCACCAGGAGGAGGAACACTACTCAACTCGAGAGCTTCTTGACTTCAAACGACCCGTCAATCTCATAAGCATGGGCTGAGTCTCACTCCACATTCACTCCACACACATTACTGTAGGCTGGGTGAGTGACTCACATACCAATATAGGTGGGAAACTACAGTACTAGCCTAATGCTATGACATGATACAGCGGGTGGTGTGGTGGCCGACACATTTGTGACATATGAGTACTTCCTGCCACGACATTAACAGTTAATAACAGTTTGAAAATGCAAATATCATTTGCCTATGTTTTTGTAATTAAGTTTGACATTTAAAGATTTTATGAGGTCAACCTCTTCAATTAGTTGGTAATCATACCATTATCAATAATGTTTTTCATGATTGTTGTGCCTTTTCACAGATTCATCTCCAATTTCACAGATCACTTATCACTGATTATAGTCTCTATCATATTGTATCATGTCCATTGGACAGCCTACTGTATATGTTAAAGGACAAGTAGGCAAAAAAATATAAAACAAAACAAATAGAAAATCCAGCCCATAATGCATAATGTCTTTTCTGAGTCTTTAGTCCTAATGAAAAGCCATCCAGCTTCACTGTGGTAGCCGAAAGCAGCGAGCCCCTTTGTTCCAGAGTAATAACTCGGCTGCCGAGTGAAACTGACAGCTTAAAGGCCCCTGCATTCTGAATGTGCAAAGGCAGAGAGAGAGAGAGAGAGAGAGAGAGAGAGAGAGAGAGAGAGAGAGAGAGAGAGAGAGAGAGAGAGCTCTCACAAGACTGATGGGAGCCAAGATACAGAAGTGATGTGGTGCTTCATTCTCTTTCTTTGCAGCCCATTGAAGTTCCCAACCAACCTTGTTCAGCGCACCTTCAAAGGATGAGGGGTGGGCAGAGGGGGAGGGAGTGTCAATAAATAGGCCCCACTGGTTTAGAGGGGCTTGGGAAGACTCACTGTGCTCTCTGCTCTCTGCTGAAGAGCTGCACAAGTTAATTGGAGGACTTAAAATAGTGTGGCAGGCAGCAAGGAGGCAATGAAGGCATTATTTACTGTAATTCAGTGGGACATGTGTGTGTATTTCAAATGTGTACTACAGAAATATGTAATCACATTTTTTAATATGAATATTTTGTTAATTATGAATATGAAAATATGAATATGGAAATTATGTAAAACCCCAACTACAACATTGTGTTTACACTGTGGTGTTTGTCTTATCTTTTCATATACAGTATATGAAAAAATAATGTGCAGTAAAGCCATCATACACATCTGGGCTAATTGAAATCATAACAGTGAGTACATAACCATCTACACAGGCTGATTTAAGGTCCTGTCAGCTCTCACAAACGCCAATACTTTGCTGACTTCAAATAGAGTTTTCTGAGTTGAAATGACAGCACATGATGAGAACTGCCTTAAATAGTGTGGTATAATGATAATGTACCAGGCGGGCATTTTTTTAATGAAACTTCATCATACTGATGTCTGGGCTCTGGAAAGAAATAACTGGCATGTCAAACAAGTTGTTTATGGCTTAACCACAATACTGAGTTTCAACTTCTGCTGCTGGTCAGGATTTCTTCTAATTTCCCTTGACATCCGCATCTAATGTTTGTTTGGGTGCGTGGAGCTATGTGCTAAATATGCTACAGGCTCACATAGTCTGGCACTGAGGACAGCTGCCAGATCGAGCTGAAACAGACATGTTGTTAAGAGTTCTGGCTAGAGAGGGAAGCCGCAGGAAACCACACAGTATTCACGGTATACCAATGCATCCTGACCAGCCAGGCTGCAGAAATGATTAATTTATTGAGCAGCAACCAACAAACCAGATTAGTTTCTTATTAAAAAAAAACAAGATTATGTTACCTTGTAATAAATGTATTCCATAAAAGCCAAACCAGTGTCCATGTCCGTGTGTGTGTGTGTGTGTGTGTGTGTGTGTGTGTGTGTGTGTGTGTGTGTGTGTGTGTGTGAGTCAGTGTCTGTATCTGTTTGTGAGTGTGTGAGGCAATACTCTACATACAGATTTGCGCTGATGCAATAGTGAGATGTGAAGTGTAACCAATGTCTGTGGTCAATCCTATGATTACATAAGCCTTTTGGGTCCGAGATATCAAACCTCTATGTTGGAATAGACACTTTTCTGTTCTGTTGAGTTTAGACTCTTACTGTAATAATCTATAGAAAAAGTAGCAGATCACATCACTTTAAATCTACTGTCATTATTCACATAGCTTGAAATACTTGATTTCTTTAAAAAAAAAATCTCAGTATTTCATTAAAATAAATAATCAATGCACATATTCTGGCATGGGTGGTCTGGTCTGTTAAAACGTGCTTGTTGTGTGTGTGTGTGTGTGCCCTTGTGTGTGTCTGTGTGTGTGTGTGTGTGTGTGTGTGTGTGTGTGTGTGTGTGTGTGTGTGTGTGTGTGTGCCCGTGTGTGTGTGTGTCTTTGTGTGTGTGTGTGTTTATGTGGTGTGTGTGTGTGTATTTGTTTGTTTTGGGGGGTCTAAAGCATATAGGCACGAGTTCCCTCAAGAATTCCGATATCCATCCCTGCCTGAGGTCATTATTCTGCTCCAATCCCCATGTCTTTCCCTCTCAATCATTTGCTGACACATCACGGACCTATGCAGTGCAGGCAAAAAAAAAAAAAAAAAAAAAAAAAGACAAACAGATAAAAGAGGAAATAACGGTTGTTTCAAGAATAACCTTCATTCCCTTTGCCCCTCTCCTGGGTGCAGTACAACGAAACAAACATCCCCAAACTACAGGAACACTTTATAATGAGGCATGGAACAGTGACCACATGGAACCAATACAACCCAAGGAGCTGTTGACAAGTATACAGATATTTATACTGTGTGTAAATGGATATTGTTTTAAACATTTGGGCCTTTATTTTGTTTTGTTAGTTTGTGAGAGTTGAAGCCCTCCAAAGTGGATATATTTCAAAATGCACATGTAAATCATTTCAATTAAAAAAAAAAAAATACAAATAAAAACAAATAAATGGAGAGAAATGGATGGAAAAATATATCTGTTTTTGAAAATGAGATATGTGTAAACAAGCTGTTAGGGTTGGTTCTCTACTCTAGGTCTGTTCTAATGGCTCTGTTCCATGGACTGCTGCCTGCTCAGTTTGGCTCAACTCTACAGTATTCGCTTTTTTTTTTTTTTTTTTTGCTTTCCCCATTTCCCACTAAAATCTGTGACATTGTGCCAGTGCGACAAGTTTGCCGTGGTGGGTATTCTGTGAGAATCCCCTGAGGTGCTGTCACCACAATTTAGATATCTACCACATAGAGAGTAATATGAATATGAAGGAACAGGATAGCCTAAAAACAAACCGGATGCTGTTCTGGACGGGGATTTGTAAATCTGGACTGTCTGGTCGAAATCTGGACATCTGGCCACTCTATTGACCTTTGCCTCAGTCCCTATGAAGCCTCACACTCCTTGGTTACTGTTTCTAACTCGAACAAGCCATCGCAGCTGACTGCATGTTTACAATAGTTTACAGTGGCAGCTGTCAGTGTTGAAATGATATATCCTAACAATTTTTGGAGCCCACATTAATTATACATAAGGATCAAAACTACACATTGCACTAGAGTAAATAAACAACAATACCTGTCTCCACTACAATCAACATCACAAGACTAATCAGGTAAGATAGGTTGCTAGCTTTGCCTCTGATGTGGTTAGATTAAGTAGCCTAAGCACATCACTGCAAGGTGTTATGTGATTGATATTATATGATTGTGAAGACTGTGTAAGACATTAGCTTATAGAAAGTTTCTGCATCTTAAATGGCTAAAAAATGGCAAGAAACCCACAACAGTGTAGCAGCTTCTAATGGTTGTCTAGAAAAGGACGCTGAGAATGTCTAAGTGTGCTTCTCAGGAGAGCTGGGAGTTATTTGAGTATATATCATTCCATGATACCTGTTGCTCTTGGGTGCTCATCCGATATATATAACTTACATAGACAATACATAACATAATATGCTTAAAGGTATAATCCGGCGTGAATCAACACGTAGCCCTGCTGTTTTATACTGCTAAACGCTACTGAAAGCCACCTCATGATAAAATTTTGTGCATCGTAGACTGAGTTTGCAAAACGGCAGCTAACACTAACTGAATGAGGCATGTCAAAAACGAAACCTAATCGATTTGCTTTCGTTTTGAAATGCCCCATTCTGTTAACGTTTGCTGCCGTTTCGCTATCTCAGTCTGTCTTGCATGAAATCCAGTGATTGAGATGGCTAACAATAGCGCTTGGCACTACAAAACAGTAGGACTACGTGTTGATTCACGCCGGCTTTCTCCTTTAAATGCTTTAATGAAATGTACTATCTAAAGTTCAGAGAGTTAAAATTATCTGCATCTGGCATGAAATCCCACAAATGAATACAGTTAGCCTCCACACATGAGAGATATGAATATGTGTTTTTTAGGACGTGGATGATTTGTTTATATAAAAAAAATAAGCTACCATGGATAAGCTCAAAATAATACGTACAGAGAAAAGACAAGGCTCTTAGTCTTCACATTGCAGGTTCACTGTTATACAATTCTCTTCCCTTTAAATCAATGTAACCTCGTGGACATCGGTTGGATTAATGGAGGTCTTCCACCAGCTCACCTCACAGACTTCCAAAATCCATACCACTGCTACATAATACGGTGAGCCAAAAACGCCTGAAAGGTGCCATTATACATCTACATCTACACCTGTGTAACATAATGCATCAGAGGCAGCCGTGCCGAGTTCCTGATGTGAGCTGGATTTGAAAGAGGGGCTGAGCTCTAAGTGCAGGCTTGCTCCCTCTTTGGCAGGCATAAAATGTGAATCTATTGAGTCCCAATAATCAAGGAGAGTGGTCAAGCTGTGTGGACACGAGGTTAATTCCTTCAATGCTGCTGTAATGCCCTGGACATGCCTCAGTTGTGCGTTCAGTTTAACACAGGGCGGCAGAGAGTACTGAACAAATATGAAATCAAATCCATGAAATAAGATGCAGATTGATGGATCCCCTCACAATAATGGAGCGTATAATTGTCCCTTCTTATTGTGAAGTGGAATCAGTAGGGCTGCATGTAAGTAAATAAGAGTCTATATACAAGCTTAAGATCTGGACAAGCTTAGGATGTGGGCCAAGTTGTAAGCTTAGTTTTCTAATCCCTCTTATAGATGTAATTTTCAGGGCATTTCCTGAAACCATTGTGACTTAAGAATGTTGTGAAAACACTAGTAGAATCTTCTGCAGAATGTGTTATCATTTGCGCTACAAGCATATTTGGGAAACACACCAAATGTTAAAAAAAAATAGCCACATATTTCTGACCAACTGTTACTGAACCAAGCTTAGCTGGGCGAGCATGAAGGCCAGTCACATGCGTTAATTTAGATGGATTGCCACTCTAAACATGTCAAGTGTGGGTTAAGAGTCAAAAATGATAGTCGCTCTGATTCCCCAGCAGGGTGAGCTGGACCCCTTCAATATTACACAGATAACATCAGTCTCTCTGCAGTAGGTAGTGGTCTCATAGTGAAAGAACAGTAGGATAATTTAGATATATCACACCATGATGGTACTGGCATTCTATCATTGTGAAAGGTCACTGACTTTGTAAATTGCTTCTTAGCTTTCGAGACAGGGAAAGGGTTTTTTTCTGCCAGCATAAAACATGTGATGCTGTCATCGTTCTACTGTAGAACAGTGGGTAGAGACACTGACATCTGTACAGAGGTGCACAAGAGGTGGGGAACATCAGACCTTTGGTAATCTAAAGGTGAGAACGGGAGAGCTCAAATGACCAGCGCCAAAACCACAGGCCTGCTGTTATGAATCATGTGTATGGCTGACACTGCTGATCCTGGTAATCTAAACTCTAGCAGTTGTTGTATGTTGCTTGTCTTGTCACTTGATTTCATCTGATTATAAAACTAAAAGTGACACTACTAAGCTCACTTTACTTTTTAGTTTTGTGAAAAACGATCATACGACAATATCATTAGACAACCTGTATTCGGCCAGATACTGTATTCGTCCACCCCCGTTTTTCAAAAGAGGGGGGTAGTTAGCAAGATTTAAGACAATGATTGTTTGTGTTTTGACATTTGTTTAAGCTTTGCCAGTTGGTTTTAGCCAAAATGATAAAATATTAGCTTCAGACACATTTATTAGACATTGTTGCTATGACACTCTTGCTAACGTGTTAACAAGTTTAATTTTGTATGGAAAGTGACTTCAAAATTGGCTCAAAATCTCCCACTGCTGTCGATTTGGTTGACTTTTGTCAAGTTTGTGCTGAATCAGACTTGCTAGTTGTCTTTACTTACGGAGCGGTGTCGTTAACAATGATTTTCTCCGTACCCGGCCGAATTGTCCCCCGGTATTTGTCATGGTTAGGGTTAGGGTTAGGGTTAAGGTTAGGGTATGTCAGAAGTCATGACAGGTTTATAAAGTTTATGACAGATTCTTGACAACGTCATGTCATAGTTAATGACAGTGTCATGTCAGTCTTATGACGGTACCTTCAAATAAAGTGTTACCAAATTTTCTTTTCTGTTTTACAACTCTAAATTCTATAACTACAGTATACATTTGTTGGTAGATAGAGCTCATCAAGAGCTTTCATTTGATATGGCCCATATACAGTATAGCTACATTTTGGCCAAAATGTCACGCCTTTTGCATTCTCTGCCCTCTATCACTTTCAGTTTCAATCTGCAACAAGCTGTCACAGGCATCTTGCAAGTGCTGCAGATTTACAAATATTTGGCGTAAGAGAAGCCAAAAGAGACTTCACATCATGAGTCATTGAATCTGGTAGATTAACCTTCAAAACACCATAGAATCAGTGTCCCTTTTAAGGCCTCATTTCAGACACAAATATATTATGTAATTTTTTTTAAACCAACTATAGGACTGATTAGGTAGTATTAATTAGTCTGTAATAGTTGCTTACAGGCAGAAGAGCTATGGGAATTTAGATTCTGACTTCACATACAGCGCACATAATAGATGTCAAATCTGATTAATATCTTCTAGTCTAGTGAGACTGCTACACTGTCCTGCTTATACACATACTTCACACCTCAGTGGTCTGGTTGAAGGAATCAGGATGGATTGCTCCTCTCCCTGGCTAGCAGGTTGCTCTCTGTTAATGGCCTGTTAGCTGTCAGTCACAAACTGAACCCTTAATTCTGTGTGTAAATGTGTGTGTGTGTGTGTGTGTGTGTGTGTGTGTGTGTGTGTGTGTGTGTGGGAGAGAGAGAGAGAGAGAGAGAGAGAGAGAGAGAGAGAGAGAGAGAGAGAGAGTGTCTGAGAGAGAGAGAGAGAGAGAGAGAGAGAGAGAGAGAGAGTGGGAGAGAGATGCACCACACGACTGAACTCTCTTGGGATATGATTGGACTCACCAGAGATGTTAATGTTGCGGATGTATTTGAGCAGTAGAGTGCCATTGATAGGGTCCATCCTGGAGCACAGCCCCACTTTGCCTGGGCATAGGTCCAGGTGCATGTTGTGAAGAGCATGGGCCATGGCATAGACAGCATCAATCACAAACTGAACCTTCCCCTCCTGTTCATACAGTGAATCCTTCCCGATCCGTTCCTCATCTGCAGGAGGGAAGGAAAAATAATTTGTTTGTTTGTTTGTTTGTGTATTTTGTTTGCTTTTTGTCTGTATTGTGATAGGCCAGTGAGGAGAGACGTGAGTGGAGCAGAGAGAGATGGGATGTGGATTGTAACACTATTACAGTAGGCTTTTATGTGATCATTGTTATACCTGAATTTAACTTAGAGAAACTTCACAAACAAGTAATTGATCTGCCACTTAATTCTACATTTTGCACCAAATTCTAGATTTAGCATTTTAGTTTATAATAGCGTATTAGCATGTTGAATACATTTCAGACATGTCCTCTCTGCAAAGAGAGACCTGATGTCGAAGTTTGCAAAGTGTTTTTTTAAACAGTAATTTCCACAAAACGAAATTACACAATTACATCATCACAAACTGTAGCCTACCCAAAAGGCCCTGAACAGCAACAACAGACCCACAACACCTGTACTCTAGGCTCTCAGCAGTGGGACCCAAAATCTCATATGATTTATGAATGTATGTATGAGGTTTGAGGTTCCAAACAAACCAAACAAAACCAAACCAAACAATAAATGGAGCCAATATCTAGCCAGTCAAAATGAGAGCTCCCTCGGCAAAGAACTCCAATAACAATGGCAGTGATATAGTAACAGACAGAAGCCAACCACATCAGCAGGCTATCATATTAAATCATATTAGATTCAGCACAATTAGTTTACAAATGAGGAGAGAACATGTATACAGCACACTTTCCATTTTAGATTCAAGTATGTACTGTACACTTTTATTATCTGATTGAGGAACTTCAGTCTCTGCTTCTGTCACAATTGGAGACAGTGAAACTCACAACACAGTATTTTTCATTGAATAACAAAATCTGAAGTTTGTCAAAAAAAACAAAAAACAAACAAACAACAAAAACAAACGTTATGTTACAGTTCTTGTTAGAAATATGGGTCATGAGAACTGGCTGTAACAGACATTTTTCCAATGGAGTTGTCAGTTTTGTTGCCCGCTGTGCTGTGTGTGGGTTCTTAGTCAAGTCCAGAAAATACTGCTGTAGGTCAGGCTGCCTCTGTGCGAGTTGCTATAGTGTTTTGTTCTATTAGACAGCAATAACCTCGAAATGAGTACTAATTAGTAGCAGCAAACCAAACGCCCTCCACAGAGAAGTTACTAATCCCTTTGTGGATTCACCTTTGGTTAACTTTATTGGGAGCTGCCACACACAATTAGCTGAGAAAATGTTAAGGCTGCTGCGGTGGAATAAATCAATTCTAATTTCTCAAGTTTCAGGGTTCTCACTCGGACCTGTCTTGAGAGAATTTAATTGGATTTGAAACTATTGTTCCCAGCTTTCCTGAAAATGTGTCCACATTTAAGACCAACCTAATGTTACAATATGTGGGTACATCATAAGGTTTTCTATAACTCTAAATTAGATATGGTCCATCATATGATTGAGATAAGGATGGAATGAAGAGGAAACATTGGAAACACTTGGGCTGAGAATAGATGAAGAAGACAGACACACAAGAGAGA
This sequence comes from Sardinella longiceps, assembly GCA_027497455.2. NCBI lineage: Eukaryota > Metazoa > Chordata > Actinopteri > Clupeiformes > Clupeidae > Sardinella > Sardinella longiceps. The sequence continues at coordinate 5,972,853 of JAODXP020000013.1, read as the reverse complement.
AAGAATGAAAGAAAGAAAGAGCACACAACTTGAGAGACAGAGATTAATTATCTTCTCCAAGTTGATTTAATCATTGGTGACAGGCGTATGTTCATTACTGTTGAGATGGTTCAAGTGAGTCTTATAACATCTTAATTGCTGAATGAACATTTCAATTAACACCTTGGCCCCGTCCTCCATTACGGCCTGCCAGATGTCAAAGGCTCTGATAAGAAGACTGTATCATCATCACATGACACCAAACAGCAAAGGTTTCCTCCTCTGTCAAACTTAATTTTGTCTCTGGTGTTGGTTACATGCTTAACACACAACACAACTGATCTCCTGCCAAATAACAACCCTCATACTGTGAGTCAAACAGATTAAAAGGCAGAAGGCTTGATTTCAAACTGGCACCAGTACGGCTTGCTCTGGTGAGCAACTCTCACAGTGTATTTGTTTAGGATGCATTGGACAGAGACATTTATTTTATGAAAATATTAAATAACCTGCAACTAAATGTTTTTTTTTTTTTTTTTTGCTGAACTAACAGCAGTGCAGAACAGTTCAAACTCTCACAGTGGGTAGACACAACATCAAATTAAAATTTAATCATACCATAGCTGTGCAGTTCTTACAACAGCAAGTCATGCTAATGTGGGCCAACCTCCTTGAGCATCAAGTAGCTTTTCTCCCACTACTCTCTGCCCACTACAATCACTAAAATATATTTGTTGTATGATGAAAATTATAAGACTATTTGTTGCCTCTGATCTCTTTCCTGAAATTATCCATGCACAGAACCTGCCCATGCTAGGAAAGAAAGTGTTCAGCAGAATAAGTGGGGGTCTAAAACTCTTACCTTTAAAAACCTTACTTTTCACTTTTTTCTGTTCCTTACGGTCTCTTACCTTTCACTTTTTTGTTCATTAACAAGTAATATTTAAATAATTTATACATTATGCCTGAGAGTGGTGGCTAGGACTACAACATGTACAGTATATGCTGTAGTCCTTCCATGAAATATTTACTTCAATAAACTGTCAAGACAATAACTGAATGATCAATGTTTCTCTTCTGCATATTACTGGGGCACTGACATTTCTGATTGAGAACCTGATATGACGTCATCACTTTTATATGGATAGCTGTTTCATAAATTCTAACATCTTGGATATGTTGTTCAACAAACCTCAGTAATTGTGGAGACCTGACAGACCTAATGAAGAGTGTGATACTTTGAAATGGCAAGAAATTAATATTCATCTCACCCATCTTACATTATGTGTTACTCTAAAACTGACAATTCCGGTCCATGATTGTGATTGGTTGAAACACATTCAATGGGGTTGCGTATTCCCTGAATTAGCGGATTCTGAGAACACACTTCGTGTGTGTTACTTGGCAACCATTCAGCTGCAGGAAATATCTTTGTGGAGGAATTGATGTTTAAGAATAAATCGCTGTTACTGTGCCTTTGTCTCATGAAACTGAGCTAGGTATGTGTGCTAACCATTTTAGAAACACAATAAGGCCCTTGAGTCTGTTATATATCGTGAATATAGCACAGCTAAGGGGCGTTCAGCACAAAGCGAGCGGCCTCTTGGGGCTTATTGCTTAAGCATACTGTATCTCTGCCTCTACCCAATTCTCCCAGACAACATGTCTTGCGCTGAAGCACGCGCTTCTTGCAAAACAAGCTGCTCACTATCTCACTTTCAGCGTGCCTTGCAAGAAACAGTCTATCTCTGCTTGCTGAGGTTCACCAAAGGAAATAAAACACCCTGACAAAGCCATGCATCTTTAAAAACTTGAAATAAAGAACCCAGGCTATAGGTGGGTAATTGTGTGCCACAAGCACTTCGGATGGACACACAAATATTGTCAGCATGTGGCTGCGTCCAGAGAGAGAGAGAGAGAGAGAGAGCTGTGGGGCTGACTGCAAGGCAGGACCGGAGTGATATCTCTCTTGCAGAAAGAGCAGCCTACACACCACTTTGTCTCATCCTCAAGTCAGAGCACGCCCGCGCAGTCTCTTGGCAAGCTCCTCGCCTAAAGAGAAATCTATTCAGATTAAGGGCAGCCTTGCTTTGCCAATGGGGTAGCTTGGATGCAGATACATTGGAAGCATAAGCTACGACTGAGGGAGCAGTTGCTGTGACACCCATGTCTTCCTCAGCATTTCATACTATTGTTCAAAGACCAGAAACACACCAGTGACAGCTGTGCGGTCAATTCTTTGGGCACCTATTAGATATGCACATCTTGGAGGATGTTACTCTCATTTTTTACAATTTACAGTAGGCTCACAAATTCATAATAGAAATCTAAACAGCCATATTTTTTACATGCTTCCATGTCACCACTATGTCTACCATAAGCCTTCAATTATGGCTAAGCTGAATTTTCAAGTATATTTTTTGGCTTTTATTTTTGTAATGGGATAGTGAAGAGTAACAGTGAGTGGGAGAGAAAGACAGCATGGCTTCAGGACATGACTGCTGGTCAAGCCTGGATCCCAGTGGACTGGACACCTGCCTGCTGATGACACAGCTACTCCTGGAGCTGCAGCACAACACTCACCCCAGCATTGGTGTAGTTTCCAAACTTACAAGTCAAGTCAAGGGTATTTATAGAGCGCATTTTAAAGCGACATTCCACCATTTGGGGAAATACCCTTATTTTCCACCTCTCCTCAATTTAACCAAGTTTTACCTTTCTTCAGTTCACAAAGCTGTTCCCTGAATATGATAGTAGGACTTTTAGCTCCAGCTTAGCATAGATCATTAAATCAAATTAGACTGTTAGCATCTCTCCTATTATAGCCTTGCGAAAGTGACTAAGAATTCTCAGATTGTCCCAAATTAACACCTGACTCTTCTGTAGTTGCAACTTGTCCAAACACCAACCCAAAATGAAACTTGACAAGAAAATGGTCCCCTCATATGTTGAATGAGATTAGGTCCATGCCACAGCAGTCTAGAAAATCACATTTTGTTGGTCTAAGTACACTTTGCAACTACCAGAATTCATAGTCACTTTTGAACACTTTTGAGAGACAATATGAGATATGCTAATGGTTTAATCTGATTCAATGATCTATGCTAAGCTAGAGCTAAAAGTCCTACTGCCAGAGGCAGGGAACGGCTGGATGGACTGGAGAGAGATACAACTCAACTGTTTAACTCGAGAGGAGATGGAAAATGAGCATATTTCCCAAAATGGTGGAATGTCACTTTAACACAACACAGTTGATCCAAAGCGCTTTACAGTGGAAGGGGGGGACCTCACTAACCACCGCCAATGTAGCACCCACCTGGGTGATGCACGGCAGCCAGAACATTCACGCCCCACCTGGAAGGCTCAATTTGCGCACAATTTTTGTCAATGTTAGGATTTTCATGTTACTAATTCAAAGCCAAATTTGTCTTGAACCAATCATCACAGCAACTAGCAAATAACACCATTGGAAAACTCAATTTACTGTCATATGCGCCTATCTGACAAATAGCTGTGAATTCGGGGGGCATGGTGCGACAACCAATTGCAAAGAGATGTCTCGCGCCCCACCCGTCATGTGTCTGCGCCTCACACTAGTGGGGCCCGCCCCACAGCTTTGAGAAACACTGCTTTAACACAACACAGTTGATCCAAAGCGCTTTACAGTGGAAGGGGGGGACCTCACTAACCACCGCCAATGTAGCACCCACCTGGGTGATGCACGGCAGCCAGAACACTCACCACACACCAGCTTGAGGTGGAGAGTGAGGGAAGGACGCAAGGACGAATGAGCCAATTACAGATGGGGGTGATTAAGGGGCCAGTTTGAATGAGCCAGGTTGGGACTTTAGCCAGGACACCAAGAAACAGCCTACTCTTTGCAACAAGTGTCATTGGATCTTTTTATGACCACTGTGAGTCAGGACCTTGGTTTAACGTCTCATCCGAAGGACGGATTACAGAAACCTTTTTTTTTTTTTTTGACCATTTACCAACTTGACTTACATAAATTACTAGCTTCCAACACACCAAATATGGCAGAAACTGACATGCATTAACTATATAACCAATAAAAATGAAGACTTTAAACCAGAAATGTCACATTTAGACATGTAACAGCATATACTAATTCTAATACAATAGTGGATAGAATATAATGTAATGTAGGCTGACAACCTTTTCTTTGAAATTGTTTTTGGCAAGCCTGAGGAACTATTTCGTGCATGACAACAGCGCCCTCTGTTGTGGCGGAGGTCAAGTTTTGGCTGTGAGACAGAGAGAAGGGGTTGAAAGATGACACCCACATTTTCTGCTCCACACACCTCGGCTCTAAGAAAGGTGAAGAAGACCAAAAAATGTTGCCTACAGTATGACATGGTGACAGAAATGTCCTGGACTGAATGATGACTCATATCCCTGAAAGGATGTCCTCCATACGACTGACGTCAAGGGCCAGTGGCTGAAATGCACAGGGCTCTCTCTCTCTCTCTCTCTCTCTCTCTCTCTCTCTCTCTCTCTCTCTCTCTCTCTCTCTCTTTCTCTCTGTGACTGGTGCACTGCTGAGATGACTCTGTGTGTTTAGTCTGATCTGCCCACTGTGTTTGATGGAGTGGCCTCAGGTGGTGATTCCCCCGAGGCGAAGCGATGCCAGGCGAGGTGAGGAGCGCCAAGGCAAGGCAAGGCAAGGCATGAAGTTGAACCTTCTCCTCAAGGGCTTGCTCAGTGATGTGGAGACACATGTCTGCCCAGTTGTCAGTGAGCAGTTGTCTCCTTTGCCTCCATGAGTGTCAAAAATACTGCTGCATATGATGTAATTTCTGGATATTTGCCTGCATGTAACCCCTCCAACTTCATCAGTCTTTCAGTCTTTGCCATTATATTACACAGAGATGGGAAAACTCTACATTGATCCGAGGCAATAATGTGCTGTGAACGTGGATTTTATGAGGCGTAATGGATCTAAGGTGTCTGCTCTCATGCCCACGTGATGGCATAATACTGTACTCTCAAATGGATTCATGTAGGTGGATTCAATATGGACGAGCTGTACATGGATATTATACACAACAACAAAGTAATTAAGCTTCCTCATTATGGGATGTCTCTATAATTTACAGCACAGTTAACATCCTACATGAATGTAGATCATTTCTGAAAGCAAATGTCCTTCCTGTGCCTAAGGCCCTGAACTTAACTAGCATGAATTGTCTACAGGACTGGAGGGTTCATGGCAGTGAAACCTTTGAGGGGATTTAGACAAAGCCTCCTTATGATATGGGATGATGCATATCAATAAAATGTACTACTTTATATAATATGTGATGCTGTACTACTGTTGAAGAACATGTACAGTATGCCATGTCTACTGCTGATATATCTGTGTTGAGAGTGGTGGAATAATAATGTCTTTTTGATTATCAGAACAATATGGAATTTTATGCTTCCTTTCCAGAACATATCCTGATTCAAATTCAGTGTGTCAACGTTCTAATTACATTTGGTTTGATATTGAATTCAAATACTGCTCCACAGAATTGCCCCAGTTCCATCAAACCAGATCACCGGTTATCAGAGATGTCAAGATGCAAGGAGCTCTTCTAAACACAACACTTGCAACATTCCCCTTGTGGATATGTGACAGTATCATCCTCCACAGGCTTCTAACCTCATGTGCTCTCATCAATATCCATCACAGGTGTGTGTTAGGTACAAAGACAGGCCCTGTCACACATTTGCTCTCCGTCTCTTTCATCTCTAGACGCACATAAAGACCCCTGAGGATAAAGTTTCTTACGTACATTTTTTTCCCCTCACAAAAGGTGGTATTCATGGTATGTGGTTTAAAGCTCAAAATGTGTAGGAATGAGTGGTATGTTGTAGTGTACTGTGGTTGAATGTGAAGTATGTGAAGTATAACAGTATATACTGTATTATTGAGAAGGTGGTTGATCATTTCCATCAGTAGTAATGGGGAAACTGGTTCCCCTAAAAGTATGTTTAATTACCCATTTGCTCACTGAAGAACCAATAAGGAAGAGTTTCTATTCTCAAACAAAGAAATAGTTTAGCTCATTGGTTAGAGGACATTTTGTGCCCCCACCGAGAGGAGAGGTGGTCTAACTGAGCGCGAGGAAAATAAAAGTTTGCTCACTGATGACCCGAACACTACAGTCTAATTAGACTTCACTCTGAAAGATATTTACACAACATTTGGCCCTGGCAGCATCATTTGATCTATAGTCCTTCTACTGTTTATTTCTCAAAACGTAATTACCTCCAAACCCTCCCTAAGGCTAATGGTGCTCATTAAAGAGAATGCTTGAGTGCCACTGGTCCGGGTCACATTCCCAAAGCCTTTCAATTTGACAGAACTAATGAGAATAGAAAACAATATATTTGTATTTGCCTTTTTTCTATTTTTATAATAACTGTGAGAGACGCTTGTCAAAACGCGTATCAAAACAGCGTACACAACATTAAGCACTGCTCAGAGATTCATGCACAGTCCATCAGAAGTCTTATCTGGTTGATTGCGGAGCCATTCTCTAACAGGGAAGAGGGAGGTCAGCGATTATTACTATCATGCCAACAATTATGATTATGTTCAGGGAAGTTAAAACAAAGCATGAATAGAGACTTGCAAAAACCATCCGTGTTTTAGAACACTGTAGGTATTTTGACAGGTTGGGTAAATGTTTTGTTTTGAATTTGATAGCAGGTTCTTAGCTTTATTGAATATGAAAGGCTTGCCTAACAGAAATCCTTCTACTTTCACAACAGATTTTCTATTTTTGTACTTGACAAAACACACCACGATAATGCTAACTGAACAGGGTGCTAACTTTCATCTTAAGTTTCCTTACACTGTTGTTGTTTGGGGTGGTTGTGATGGTGGCAGTGTGTGTGTGTGTGTGTGTGTGTGTGTGTGTGTGTGTGTGTGTGTGTGTGTGTGTGTGTGTGCGTGTGTATGTGTGTTGTGGGGGATGCCTGTTGACCTCAGTGCTGAGTGCACTGTTTGTCACAGGTCATGTAGAAACAATCGAATCCAAATGTCACAGTGTGCTTGTGCATGGGGATGGCAGGGAAATTGGGCATTTGTGATGAGTTTGTGACAGATTAGTCTTGAACAACACTGTCCACAGTAAGAGTTTGGTGCACTCTGTAGGGAAAGCTCATGCATGGATAGGTTGTCTGTGGCAGTGCCCTGTTGTCACACTTTGGCCACCAGCAGCTGTGTTTTTTTTCTCTATTATTTTCTATTTCTCAACTGTCATATATGAAGTCCCTGACATTCATCATTCCTAAACTGTGAAAAAGGAGACTTAAAGGTCATACACTGTGTCATTGCTGATCTTTCTCTAAATATGTACAGTATAGCAGCATTGGTTTCTTCTTTCCAACCTAAATATTAGATATTTTGATTACTACATTACAAATAGGTATAGAAATTTCAATTTAGTAACATCTGCTGGTAAATGACAAAAAAACAACATAACATAGCAACATAACAATTGGCTAATTAGCTTGTTATAATGGCTTTGAAATTAGGCATAGGCCTACTCTGTGCTTCCTTTCAGTGTGGCTATTAGCTTTCAAGCAGTCAGTACAGAATAGTGCCAGTTATTTGTAGATGATGAATTGACATGATGTACATGTTGGCCTACATGATGGATTGACATTTGGACTCACCCGGTTGAGTAAAATAGGGCTACTGAAAAGTTTCAGTTTTATAAAGCAGTAAAATTTGAAAATACTCTAACCCCCGCCATTAAATATCTCTACCCTGACATCAAATATATCCAGCATTTTCCTATCTGTTTTGTCTTGAAAACCAAACAAGCTAAATGTACCGTAACAGCAGGGAATGACATCACCGTCACTAAGAATGTGAACTTTTATTACAAACTCTTTTTACTAAATATAGCATAAGCCATCTATAAGGAAATATACATTTTCAGGAAAATGAGGCAGTATCTCAATCTCTGCTGCTGTCAGTGCATGGCCAGGAACATAACATGGCCATTAACCGTCTTTTGTATTTGCTCTAATTAGCGAAGTGAAAAGAGATAGCACGTAATCAGCTGTAATTAGCTTGGAAATCCCATTGAGTTAGCTAATGATTTCCCACTGTACTCTGTGATTAATGCACAAAATTAGCCAGGTAATTAATTTTGTTGTAGTGACACAATGGACCCAAGTGTTAATAAGAACACACAGATCAAATCCATTTTTTTGTTTGTTTTTTTCTTGTATACAGGTGGTGTCTTTAACTATCACAACTATGCTATTGGTGTACAACTACTCCAGGTTGCATTTTTTTGTTTACTTCTTGTTGAAAGATAAACAGCAGCTCCATCAAATAGTCCATGACCATAGAGAATGATTACCTCCATTTCCACTTTATAGCCTCAGTGGTCTGTAAATACACCTTCTTTACATAATTGACTTTAATTCAAACAATCTATTCTGTTGTGCAGACAAGATGCCAAATATTTATGTTCTGGTTGATTATTCAAAATAAAACCATTCTAAATATTTGATGGCTCTCTTGTCATTAATATCAAATGAGTGAAATGAAAAATGCTAGCGTGAGAATATACGAGCAGACATGTTTGAGTTACTCTGATGGTGTCCAAAAGGAAATGAGGGAAATATATGCCACAGCACAGCTGGAGTCTGTAAGGTCCCTCTGTTCGCGGGTGCACTGCAACCGTGCCGAGGCGGCACTTTAATCATTCTCACAGAGCATCAGTCCTCTAGAGAAACCTTATTAACACACACACACACACACACACACACACACACACACACACACACACACACACACACACACACACAAACACAAACAAATTTTCCTCAAAACAGGCGTATAGGCCTACAAGTGCACAAGTGCAAACACAAATACATACACACACACACACACACACACACACACACACACACACACACACACACACACACACACACACACACACACACACACACACACACACACACACACACACACACACACACACACGTGCGACCTCACACAGTCTCTCTCTCTCTCTCCCTCTCACTCACTCTCACACACTCTCTCTCTCCCACTCACTCACACAGGGACTGAGATGTGTAGCTGGGCAGCGGGTAGTATATGGGGCAGCTGGCCAAACAGTTTGGTCAGCCTCGGATCAAAGCGGTCTGTGTGGCTGCATGGCTGCTGTAGCCGAGGGGCGTATTTGCTCGTCCCTCACTCTCTCGTCTGTAATGAATGCACGGTGCCCTCAGCCTGCTTCCCTATGGATGGCCTCATGTGATGTGTGACCCACTGTGTAAGAAGTGGGGGAGAGATATTGTTCAGCACTGGTTAGCAGCGAGATTAAAGAGGCTTGGTGAAAGTATGAATAATCACTTGGCTGTTTGAAAACGGAGCACTGTGTTACCAGAGATCATAGAACTGTGGGCCAAATCTGTCACACTGGATTTGGCAACTCTCTCAGGCTTGCCTCTGTGTTTTTTTTTCTCTCTTTCTTCCTTCCTTCCCTACTCTCTTTTTTTATATGTGCTTGTGCTGCAGAGTAGTTCTTTGCCAAGGGGGTGAAAGAAAAGGGATTTCTTACTTGTGCACTTTTTTATTCCGATTTTCTTGGAGGGGTGGCGGCCGAGTTTGCAATTGAAATTGTTTTCCCAGAACTCGGCAAACCAGATATTTCTTCTGTTGTTCTCCAGCGTTCGGCTGATGAAGTAGCGATCAAATCCTGAGGACGACAGAGAGATTCTTGTCATTTACATTTCTCTTAGACTTTAATTGAAGTGTCGTGACTCACACAAATGTGTCCAGTCAGTTCTAATGATCAAAGTGTTTCGTTGTTTTATTTTACAGTTCAAAAGTGTCTGAAACACAGCTGATATCTACCTCTGAGGACTGAGACCAGCTGCTTCAGCTCTTCTGACTCATTCTAAACTACATCACTCACCGTGCACAATCAATACTGTCAATGTTTTTTGAACGGAAACCTGTGACAGTTCATTCTCAATGAACAGGGATATTGGAAAAGAAATGCGCTGGATTTCCTTGGCTGCTGTGATGTACATGTACAAGTTACACTCTGAAGTTACACTCTGAATACATTCTTCAAAGAGACATTCTTCCTCTTTTTATTACCCTCTCTTTTACCTCGTATGGACTGCCGCTTGGGGAGGATGGTGATGGCGCCTTCTGCAACGCGCTCCTGATGCTCCACAGGGGAGATCTTCGACCCCCAGCTGTCTGAACCCACCCACAAGAAGTGCCCAATCTTGTTCTCTCTCTCAGCAGCTTGTAGAAGCCGCCTGAAAGAAGATCACATACGCACACACACACACACACACACACACACACACACACACACACACACACACACACACACACACACACAGAAATACTATGAATAAAAGAAAGGACAAAAGCAGCTTCTGTTGGACCTAAATAGCCACATGTGATGTTGTTTCAATAGCTTTTTATATATATATATAGAAAGAGAGAAAGGTTGTTTTTTTTCAGAGCCTGGAACAAATCTAAGTACAAGTTGCTTACACTGCTGTTGCTTCTTCAACAAAGCCATGCATGCAGGTTGCATACAAAACAAGATAGACAACAGGGAAAAAAATGCCTTGTCATTTGGATGGAAAGTGCCTTGTCAGCAAATCATTTTGCCATATTTCTGCTAAATGTCAGTGGAGCCACCCTTTTGAACCACCTACACTTCTGAATGTGCAGTAGATCCTTTCAATGTGACAGTTATGGAGACCATTTTTCAAAGCGGGTCTCCACCCCAGACGTTGGTATGCAGAATGCCCATCTCAAAGCTTCCTTCAGCTTCTGAGCGGCAGCTCTTTGCTCTTTGGCGAAAAAGAGGATTGGAGCCTATATGTTCTGTGTTCTCATTCACTTCAGGCCCACTAGTGAGACTTTTAAAAGAACGTCAGACACACAGCACCTCAAACAATAATCTATTGTGTATACCTGATTAAACAGGACTCATTTTGGTAACACTTTCTATGAACCCTGATGAATCATAATCATGCTGATTAAGGGTTATACAATAATGCATTCATAAAGCCTTATAATTAATGAAATTAGTAAGTGTTTATGTTTATACACTCTATAATGGTATCATATAAGCTTTCATATATGATATATAATGATTTGAACATGAGTCTTTAAACCTTTACAACTTGAAGAGTTATAAAGCATTACAAAGTTTGAAGTTGTTAAATTTCCTTGAACATGTCCAATTCCTCATGTCAAATAAAGGAGAGTTAGTAATATGAAGTGAAGTAATATGAAGTAATATGAACAGTTACTCATGAACAATAAGGCACCATTGCAGACGCTAAGTAGAGTGGTATCTCACCTTATGTCGTCCTCATTGGCAAAGATAATGACGACTCTGGCATTAGGGTTGTCTGAGAGCCTGTGGATGATCTTGGTAAACATATCCTGCCTTGGTTCTCTTGGAATCTTCACCGACTGCGAGATGCACACACTCCCTGTGAAGAGAGCAGAGTCAGATTCAGAGCTGCAGGAAGGGGCGAGATGAAGATGAACATATCTCCCAAACACTGCTAAATCACACTGACTGTACAATATGCATAAGAAAAAGCATTGTCACATTCACTGCTATGCACGGCATCATGTCACACTATGAATTCAAAGGTGAAATTCATCACTGCCTACACTATGTTGGATTGGCTTTGTTTAGTCACTGGAGGAAGCCTGGGTATGCTCGTCTCCTCCAGAGTCTTTAACTTCAATCGAAGAGGCTTAGAGCGGCCTGTAGAGAAGCCATTTGTATTTGGCTCTCATGTAATTGCTCAACAGGAGACCAGGCACAATCTCTGACTACCACAGCAAATGTGATTTGAAATATGTTAATATGGAAAATGCGACTTGGGGGGAACTTACATAAATGCATTCAGTATTAGTGGCTCCAGAAATTGAAAAAGAACATAACAGACCCAATAGACATTTGACTACAGTTGAGTTCAATTTATTAGTATAAAAAATTACCCATATGAAAATTACAGAGGGCAAGGCAATATCTTGAGTATGAATTAAAAAACTACAGAAAAAATCTACACAAAGCAGAATATAATATAATGTTTGTCTTACACTTAAACGCACAGAGATGATGCTCCAAAACAGCATATGTAAACCCGTATGCAACAGGATAGCAATTAAATGTGACCGTGACGTAATTAATAAATAAATAAATAAATAAATAAATAGGTTTACGGTTATGGTACATCATACATATGGTACATTTTTTTTGCTTGCTTGTTTATTTTTAATCATGCAAGGGCATATGACTGAAAAAACAACTGAATCTGTACATTGACACACATGTTTGTTTGTTTTCCCCAAAGATATACAGTCTATTCCCTTCTATATCATGCTTAACAGAACAGTGTCATAAATTAATTGCCTTATTTCACAAATCCGCTTCAGATATGAATCAATCATGTACAATTACAAGCCATGCCAAACTGTGGTGCTTTTACATAATCAGATGAAATGCAATTAATTTGTGGATATGGCCGGAGCATACTGTAGAGATAGTGAGATTTAATATTACCAGTTGTAATTAAACTTGGCAACAAATGCCCTGCATTACACGCTGACTGTAATATCTAAATGTGGCAGCATGGCTCTTTTTAAGGGCTCGTAGTTTTCCTGTACTGTACATTATTTGGTTGTTTTGTGGTTTAAAAACTAACCAGATGTTTTCACTATAATTTAGTAGACATACAACACAACAAAGTAGTGTAGGCCTATAGTTTAAATTCCATTTAGTTCTGGCTTTTATATTTGTACATCAGTGTTGTGACTAACGTTGTTTACCAAAAATGACCTGGAAAAAAGAACCTGGAATTCTGACCAACCTTCCAGTGACTTATGAAAAATCTGAAACAAACTTCCTCAATGTGATTCACAAGTTCACATCTGTTTCTGAGGTCATGACTGCATGGAGTCCAGCATAGCGACGCCTGTGGATACCACAGGGACATGAGTCTAAGGATGCCTGTTAATGACTTCAAGCGTGACCAGGTGTCTCACTCCCAGACATGAGACCTCTCGCCGCCTGGCCTGCCTGCCCGCCTGCTGGACGCAACACAAACACGGCTCCCATTTTGTGTACTGAAGGGCAGTAAAGTTTAGACACACCTCAACAGGGCTGCTGTAGACATTCTATATTAGAGAGCCAGAGATGTGAAGCTCACATTCTTCAATCACTTAAATTTACATCCTAATTACTGGTCCCTGGAGGAGAGCACAAGCTCTCCATCTCCATCTCTTGTGTCCGTTTTCATTCATTTCTCTGTAATTACCATCGCTGTTTAAAATAACCTTGAGTCACCAATGGAGCAATTAAATCTCTTGTGGTGAAAAAATGCCATGGAGGCAAGTAGGTGGATCACTGCAGGCTTTTATTCATAAGGCTGGAAACAAGTTGTGCCTACAACTTGTTTCAAAATGTCTTCAAAATTCAAAGTTCTAAATTGTTCTTATAATGCACACATCCTGTATACATTCATCTCATTTAGCAACACATGTTACCTATGCTATTGTTGTGTTCCAGAATATGTATAAGCATTCTGGATGTCTTCTCAGCACGTCCTGCTTACTGCTTATCCTTATGGTGGTCCTTGCTGAATAGGACTAGACAATAGGTTTCCTGGACAAGCATATTTCTGAGGCAACAGACCTACAGCACATACTAGGATTTCACAGGTCACATGTTTTCCGAAACATTACTTAATATACATAACAATGTATCTAACGCTCTCACAGAACAATCAATGTCTGTGAAAGAATTCACTAAACACAAGCATTAGAAGTAGGCCTGGTCATTCCAAGGCTGTGGTTTGGTACATCCTACATGTGATTGGTGTATACTGCGGCTGTATTCATTAAGGTGAAACCTCTGTTGAACTGGAGCTGCCTCCAACTTTTCTCGGTATCTAGGTCAAATGCAACTTCAGAGCAGACTTCTCCTCCAGTAAAGATGGCTTGGCAGCAGGGCCTCTACCCCACTCAGATAAATGGTCCCTGGCCTCATCGCTGATTCACCTCGAAAGACTGATGAGGAGAGGCCACAGTGCCTTTGACTGACCTCTGCTAAAACAGCAGCACCACTCTTTGGTCAGTCGCTCCTCAGGAGATACAGGCTAGTGCAGAGCATCGCTATGTGGGGTTTAAGGCAAGTGTCCTGGAATGCTGAAAAAACTCCATCAGCAACTATGCTAAAATTAACAGGTAAGTAAGTAAATAGTAAGTAGTTACATTTCTATAGCGCTTTTCTACCCTTAGGTACTCAAAGTGCTTACAAATCTCACTAACCACCACCATGATGATTACTCTCTGATGCACAGAAAAGAAGTACAGTATGGATCCACATGATATGGGTAAAGAAATTGGGAGCTAATTTGGGACTCAGCCCTCGGAGACAGCTAAAAGATAATCGTCAGATAAACTGACATAGCATTTCTATTACTAATACCATGAGCAATTGGTCTTACACGTGCACATGTTTTCATGCATCACACTATAACTTTAGTCTAGATGCACATTTCTTTTATTGTCTTATCCTTAAAGTCAGAAAAGTGTATTAATCATTAGTTATAAGTCTTTCTGAGTAAATTATTACAAACATTTAGGAATCCATTTATGTTTCTTTATGAATACCAGGTTCATAAAGTCTTGCTGCAGTGAACATATTAATCTTTGCAAAGGAGTGATTTTGTTGAATGATTTACTGTTAGTAGGCTACTGTAGTGCTAAAAATTCTACTTGTAAGTGCATGATACAGTTTGACTTATACTCAATAATAATGCAGAGGATTGGATGAACCAATCTTTCATTTGCGTACCTTCTCTGGTTACTGTAACAACAGCACAAAACAACCTTTTAAAGAAAAAAGGCTTCAAGCCCTCATAGCATTCGGTAAAAAAAAAAACAAACATATATATATATATATATATATATATAATATTTGCCCATGTTAGGTTTGATGCAAGTATTTATACTGTATGTAAGATATTCAATTATTCTGAATTGAATTACATATAAGCTGTTTCGGGTCCGCATGACCTACCATCAGGTTTGCACTTCAGAGAGTCAGATCTGATTCTGTATCCAAAGGATTTGATTTGATCTGTACGGTTCTTGCTCAGAAGCCTGTTCTGCTTTCTCGACAAATTTGTCTCAAAGAGTGACATCTTGTACTTCATGCTGAATTCATGTTCAATTGTTGTTACCCTGCAATGCCAATTTGTTGTTTTTTTGCTGCACCACTGGATTCTATAATTGTACTTTCTGCTGCACTTGTAGGGCTGTTTCCCATACTGATATGTATGTATACTGCATATCTTGTGCCACTAATAGAGTTTATTTGTTTGTATTTGTTTGTCTGGTACGAATGGGTATTATTACAGTAATGTGTGTGTTAGGTTATTTCATCGGTGTAAAATTCTTGGCTTCTGTCCACTGGCCCATTAAAGTTCATTGCAGCCAAAACAACATTGGGGTGCAGAATGAATGCAGTTGACACAATTACTGTTGAGTGTAAAATTTCATTGCCTTTGGTATAGACTTTAGGGCAACTTCAGGCCTCTTACAACAACACTTTCTGGGTATCTATCTTCTTTTTACAAGGACTAAAAAATAGTGCAGACTATAAAACTTGTTCAATGGTATTTCCTTCTGAAGGCATATGTTTAATGATCAAATATCCATCTAGTAACGGCCACCCTATTTCAGTCTCTTCGTTCCACAAACAGTCCCTGTCACTTAACACAGGCCTATTCCTGGGTCTGTGTGTCTGGAGGTGTCTTCATGACTGTGTGTGTGTGTGTGTGTGTGTGTGTGTGTGTGTGTGTGTGTGTGTGTGTGTGTGTGTGTGTGTGTGTGTGTGTGTCCATATGTGTGAAGATCTGTCATTGTTGTGTCCCTGCCTGCCCAGCTGTCTGTCTGTCTCCTTGTCTGTATGTCTGCTCTTGTACCTGCATGCTGTCTGGACCATGGCACCTAAAATAGTCCTTATATAAAAATAGAAAGATAATGATGTCTCAGGAGAGAAGAGGTACAATAAATCTGGACGAAAGGATCACTTACAGCAGGGATGGGCAACTTTCATGATAAAGAGGGACACAACTTTCATCACCATGAGAGCACCACATGACCCTGCGCTACTTGCTGGAAAAATATGGAGGGAAATACTTTTCTAGGGCTAATTACACATGAATAAGGGTTCATGTGTTTCATGTAGCCATTTACATCACATTTTGGTGTTATTGGTGTTATGGACATTCCATTTGCCCTCTATGGCAAAACAGTATAATTACGATGACCGACAGAAAAGGGCAAAGTGATTGTAATGACTAATAAATATCTATTATGTTAATAATATGCATGTTAATAAACAGCTAGTTAATGGTGAATATGTGTGTGTAAGCCAATATATAGTGCTACCAAAAAGAGAGAAAAGCCGGGACTGCAGTGTTGCAAGCGAGGTGTTAATTACAATGGCACCATATGGGAGAGGCTGTGAGTCAGCAGGCTCCTAACGCTTCAGTGCAGGGCCTTTGGTGTGCCACGCTCAATCACCAGTCATTTGGAGAGACAACGCTGCTCCGGTAAGGAGCTTCATCTCAACAGTCTGCCAAGTTCACTTCTCCATCATTGTCTCTGGGCAGGGAGATGTAGGGACTCTATTTGCTCAACCAAACACTGATGGAAAATCATCCGACATCGGTTTATTTGCAGCAGCGCCTTATGGTAAAGCCAGAGACGGTTTAACAAGAGAAGATACATCACTTTGAAGATCTTCTATGGAAATGTATTGCATCACTTTGTGATGTAAAGATGGAGGAATTGAAAAACTGGAAGTCTGGGTGAGCAATCACATTGATCGACACATAAGGATCAATGGTTAGCCTATTGTTTACTCGTCCCATCACCATGGTAAACTGCAATTTAAAAATGTATATATATTTTCTAAGTGTTATTTTAACAATCTGAGAGATGATTTTGGCAATTTAAATAAGGATTCAGATTGAGTTCCAGTCAGGACAACCTGCTGATCTGGACTTATGGATATCTCCCTATTCATTTAGATTGAAGCTATAATTGTTATTTCAAAATATTGCCCAATGGCATCCCCAAGATGGCTGCCGAGTAAAGGGGCTTGCCAAGAAGGACTTTGTTATGGTGCGCAAAAGCGAGCAGTAACAGCAAGCGCCTTTGATTGATTGGATTTACAGCGCTTAATCACTGTGGGCAGACAGCTTTATGCTTTATAGTTAGCTCCTTGACATGGCCACCCCTGGCTTTGTGACATGCTAGGCCCTTCATCTGTGTTGCTGCCCAGAAGAGCAAGAGGATTCTTTGAAGGAGGGACGGTAAACATTCCTTGACCTTTTTGCTCTCTGGAGCGAGCTTAACAGACTGACATTTCATAAGTGACTCATATTCAAGAGGGCACAAGGCTGGGAAGAATATCAAAAGATTACAGTGGCACACAAAATGTGTGTAAGTGTGTGTGTGTGTGTGTGTGTGTGTGTGTGTGTGTGTGTGTGTGTGTGTGTGTGTGTGTGTGTGTGAGGAGGGGTTAAGAGGGCTAGTTTCTCATCATTAGCAGAACTTGTCGTGAAGAAGGTCCCTTAGAGAAGAAAAACAGGAACTAGACCAAGAGAGTTGTGCACAGCACCAACAGTTCTGAATCTGGTCAGTTTATGTACAGCCTATCTTATCATTACTGTTCTGTTCAATGGCGTGGTCAGTTTGTCTTCATGACAACACACACACACGTGCCCTACAGTTTCCACAGAAAAAAAGGCCTGCAGTACTGACAGTACTGTTTTTCTTTCTTTTCTTTTATCTGACATTTTTCATCTAAGACTGTGAAGGTAGACTTTGAAAGTTTGACAGCTAATCATTAAAGATAGGGTCCATGATGTTTTACACTTTTTACAGCATTGCTTAAAAAACCCTTCACACCACGATTACAAACAATTAACTAAATGCACTAACACAAAATTAAAGAATGTTAGTCTGTGAAACGAACACGACGGGAAAAGCGGTATTGAATAATTTTGAGCATCCACATTGAAATGATTGAATGACGATACGTTTATCAACGTCATTTGGTCCTCTCCCCTTCCCCTGCAGACGCCGCTCGTGCTGTACTCTGGAGGTGGGACTTGGAAGGGAAAACTGAGGAAGTTATTTTGAAATGTAGCCTATGTGAACATTACTCTAGGATCTCAAACCCTACGTTTACCAGTTTCATTAGTTCCAATAGCTCCATTAGTTCCAATTAGCGACATGCTGAATTCAGTTTCAGATTTGGACGAATCCTGGACTTTTCAAAGGGTTTGATTACTGCCAAAGGCCCCAAGCTGGAGCAACCAAAGATGCTCCCGCAATCCCAGCCCGCTCACAAGCACATGTCTTGAACAGACCCTCCTTTCCACCCAGCCCATGAGGCTGCCATGTTCCTGGTCGAATGGGCTCATGAGCCTTCTGGCAGCTCATATGCCAGACTGATCAGCCTCGAACAGCCAATGCACCAGATGCTGTTTCGCCAAAGCTCGCCCACGGGCTTGGGTGCAGAAACATAACGAGCTGCTGAAGTCCTGGTTCCAGTTGTAGAATAGAGAGATCAAGGGCGGACAGATCGATAACCTGATATCTGAAGGACCTGGACACAACTCTGGGCACATAGAAGGGGTTAAGGTGTGACAGATGCCCAGAATTGTGTTATGTCCTCCCTTGACACGGATAGGCCCACCTTGGGGTGAAGCATCCAGTCCTCAGACTTCAGATAGAATATACTGATGAATTTTTAATGTCACAATAATTTTAATGCAAATTAAAATCATCAACCTACAGTATATAATGGAATATGTTTGATGTATTACAGAACACACTTTGAACCACAGAGTCGAGTCAAGGGGAGGGAAAATAGACTTTACAGGCATGCTAACAGGTTAACCCCAAAATGCCATTTATGGAGCAAAATGTCGCCTTGTTAAGGGGCTCTGGCTGAGACAGGGGAACCGCAGACATCTGCTGCCTCACCCCACCCCACCTTCATCTTCCTGCCCTGCTTTCTGTCCTAAAATTGAAACCAGGCTGACAAAATGCATAACCTCCCCTTCAAAAACCCAAGAGTGGACACACCATTGCATACACATGTAACATGGCAAGGGAGAGAATACACAAATCTCATGGCCAATGACACAAAGTGAATGAGATTGTATGTACTATAAATAATTTAAGAATGTAGATGCATAATTTTCAGTAATGCAGTGCAGTATGTGAACTGCAAGGATAATTGATACAAAAAGGGAACACCGGACCTATTTGGCTCCTAACACAGGAAATGTATTTCGCCTTAAACGATCACTGGGTATTGTTATCGCTACTTTGAAAATCTCACAAGACACATTCCATGTAGCACAAAAACAGGCTTCCAATCAGGACAGATTCTAGCCTGTTTGGTTTGACTTTGGGCTCCCCTTTTTTTCTAGAAATACAATAAAAAAAATCTAAATACAGCCCCACCCTCCCTGAAATGTAGCACCCTATGCAACTGGCCAAGGGTGCTGCCTATGCCAGGAACTGGCGCTGCTTCCAGTGAGCTGATGAGGTGGTTTGGGAGGCCATCAAAGACCCTCGGATAAACCAGCGCTCCTAACCTCCCAAATCTCATGTAGCTCTCACTTCCTCTCATTGAAGAAGACACTCCTGATTATTTGGCGAAGATTAAAATGGACAAATTTGTTTAGATTTGTGATTCATCCTGAGGACTATACGACTAGACTGCCTGTTCCCTGATAGAAAAAAAAAAGATTTTTCCCCGAGTGAACATCCCCACACTCCAAAAGAAAAACCCATTTGGACTGCACTCCTGTATAAACTCAAATGACCTTCTTCCCTCTGCAAAGCTATTGTAACTTAGCCAACTTTGGTCAATTTGGGCCACGTCCAGGCAATTCTTGTATGCTAATGAAGCATCATCAGCCTAATAGGTCACAGATTGCTGGTGGAGACAGCGAGTTCCAATGGACCAAAAGGGAACGTCATTAGTATTGACATTTGAGCTTTCAAACACCCCATTACACTTATGAACACATAAAGCAGAGATAACTTAATGTTAGGTGTTTGCCTTGTAACTTTTTGTAAAAGTTTGTTTTTGTATATTTTTTACTGTTGGAAAGTCTGAAATACCTCACATTATTGATTTACCCTGATTAAATCACAATACATGCTGTACATTTCATTACTGAAGGATAAAATATAAAGAGTCATATAAAAAGTTATAGTGTAAACATATTCTGATAAACTGATTCCTGCTAAACAAGTTGAACTTCACAATGAAAATTCAAATGAGTCTTTTTCTGGCCTTCACCTCTGATTCGTGACCAAAAATGTAATATCTGGCTACATGAAATATGTCATCTGAGGGGTTTGTGGATTAGTGCGCTTACCATGACAAAACTGCTCAAAGGCGCATGACCTACAGCCTCAGGCAAATCCTCATGGTCCAAAGGATACCACACTTTTGTTGGTGTGTAGAGACAGCCCAAAGGGGATAAGTGTTTGTGTGATTTGATTTGTGTGTTTAAGCTTTTGGTCTGGTTTCAACAGACATTTGGAAGCGTGAAGCAGCCCTGAACACGAGGCCTCAAGGCAGAAGTCAACTTCAAATACGTCTTTGTGTGGGAATAAAAATCACAGGGATTTCTGATGCAGGTATGAGAGCATGAAGCTAAATTAAGACTTGTGTAATTGTCACTACCCATACCGCAACTTAGCCAAGTCACAAGATGACTTCATTGGGCAACGCTAAGTGCAGTGCAATCATTTCTGTGCAGTGCAAAAATTAACATTGATTCCAAGGGAATCATAGATTGACAAATATATGAAAAAACTTGTCAATGAGTTATATTCAATCTGACATAATATCTTGAGGGCAATGCATCACCCCAAATGTATGAATTCTTCAAGTAAGAGTAAGATATGACATCAACACAGTAATGTTTAGAGGGATAATTATACCCCCACTGGCACTAAAGCTGATAGAAATAGTTTTAATTGCATGTGTCGTGACTTTACATGTAGTACTCATTTAGATTAACGTTGCCCTAAACAACCTTAGAATACTCAATGTGGTTTTAAGCCCCTTTTATAATGAGAATGGAATTCAAATTTAATTGACCTAACCTAATACAGTCGCGCGCAGGCACACACACACACACACACACACACACACACACACACACACACACACACACACACACACACACACACACACACACACACACAGACACACACACACACACACACACACACACACACACACACACACACACATGCACGTATGCACACATTCAAATGCACAGAGTAATTTCCTTTCACCAAACATGTGCTTAATATGCAAATGCAGTTTGATGATATCATACAGTCAGCATTAGATTCTTTGTGATCTTAATTTATTCTAAATAGATTGTTGTGGGCATCGGGAGGTGGGTTTCAGTCTAACTTGTTAATGCCCATTTGAATCATTATGTCTTTGAATGATGCTGAGCTATCATCACTTTAACATCCAATGATTTCGTTTAACCAGATTATGTAATGATTTGCATATATTAGCGGTTATTTCTAAATTTAAGATTTACAGTATGGAGGAAGAGACAAACATGTTTAATACTCATGACAGATCTGTGCTCATACACACACCATCTCCTTATTCAACAAAGCCTGGGTAAAAATGGTTTTCCAAAGAGATGGCATAATGCTTATCAGCTTTTAAGATACAGTTATCAATTTGATACCGCTGCCCCTGTGTGTATTCACATTTTGACTATGCCACTATGGCCCTGGCATACTCATGTCCCTGCTCGTTTTAGAGGGCAGACAACACAGGTGTGTTCAATTACCATTAGTGCATCTCCCACCAACTACCTCTATTAATGACATCCCTGGTCCAGAGGACATTTTCAGGATAATAACATTGACCTCCATTTCTTTTTTTGGTCATTTTCCCTGCTACATGTGGACAGTCCATTTGATCAGCACCTTCTGTGCTTACACTGAATAACAACCCTTTAACCTTCAGCTTTTTTAGTGCTACTAACTGAAAAGGATGTACATCTACAGCGAGAGAGCTAGGCAAGAAATGAAACCTTCCTATCCCACAGCACAGCTCAATATATTCTAAAATGCTCCCCATCACTGCAAAATATTACACTATCACACAAGAAGGGTAATGTTCCCTATCCCAACACTGAGCACAATATCACATTAAAAATGCTCCCTATCACAGCGCAGTATCACATTTAAAGAAAGGTAATTCACATTTAAAGAAGGGTAATGTTCCCTATCACAGGACAATATCACATTTAAAGAAGGGTTAATACTCTCTATCGCACAGCACAGCACAATATCACATTTAAAGAAGGGTAATGTTCCCTATCAAATGACAATATCACATTTAAAGAAGGGTAATGTTCCCTATCTCACAGCACAGCGCAATATCACATTTAAAGAAGGGTAATACTCCCTATCACAGCACAATATCACATTTAAAGAAGGGTAATGTTCCCTATCACAGGACAATATCACATTTAAAGAAGGGTTAATACTCTCTATCGCACAGCACAGCACAATATCACATTTAAAGAAGGGTTAATACTCTCTATCGCACAACACAGCGCAGCACAATATCACATTTAAAGAAGTGTAATGTTCCCTATCACAGCACAATATCATATTTAAAGAAGGGTAATGTTCTCTATCACAGCACAATATCACATTTAAAGAAGGGTTAATACTCTCTATCGCACAACACAGCACAGCACAATATCACATTTAAAGAAGTGTAATGTTCCCTATCACAGGACAATATCACATTTAAAGAAGGGTAATGTTCCCTATCACAGCACAATATCATATTTAAAGAAGGGTACTACTCTCTATCGCACAGCACAGCACAGCACAATATCACATTTAAAGTAGGGTAATGTTCCATTTCAGTGCTGTCCTGTCCTTTAAGACTCCTGTCTTAAAACTGTCACTTTACAACACCTTCCCTCCAAATGATAACTTTCCTCAGCCATCACAGCCTGGTTTCCCTCAGTCACAGCACAGGAGATCCCTCTGAAGACATTTAGTCCTTAGAGACTTGGATGAAAAGACATCAGTGAGATTTTCAGGTAAAATGAAGTCTAATATGAAGTTCTAATAAGAGGAGGGAGAAGGAGAAGGAGGAGAAGGGTTGGGGGTGGAGGGATGTCCTGAAAAACTCCTTTCTACCGATTGTTTGACGGCTGAAAAAGGAGCTCTGTGTTTGACTTAAAAGGAGCCAGACAAGTAAAAAAGACTTGCCTCTAAAGAATCTGTACATCTCTCCCCACTCTGTAGTTCCAGAAATAAAAACGACATTGATGCACTGTCATGGTCATGAAACCGTGCACTTTAAAGTTTTTTTTTTCTTTTTCCTTCTTTTTTTACTGCCTCAACGTTCTAACAAATTTTAGATAAAAAATACTCTACGGAAAGAGACAAAAAAAAAATCCTGTATTAAACTTTGAAAACAACCGTGGGCTGCTGTAGCAGGTGCCAGCAAATTTCTGCACTCATGCATCCCATAAATGAGAATGGATAGCATCAGTCCTCTTTTGCTGGTCTCGGAGAAAACCTTGTTGAAAAACAACCCAAACTATCAAAGCAGCTTTGTCAAAAAATGCTAGGCCTACACAAGCAAATACCATATGCTGTTCTAGCTGGGCACAAGAAGTACCTCCATGATGTACGTGTCTATGAATTCAGCAAATGTGGATAGATAGCACGAGTTCCTGTTTTGTTTGTCTTTGAGAAGGCGGTTGATGGATGACAGAGAGACTCACACTAGGGCGTTATCTATTACTTTCAGCCACAGTTTCACAGGAACAGGGAGCTGTTCTTATTTTGGACTGCAGGTGTGAGTGAAAACTCACTGCTGGGTATTCCTTTCACCTGATTAATGGAAAAGCAGATTATTTCTATCAATCAATTAAACAATCTATCAATGGCCGGATGCAAGTTCCTGTCAGGAAATAGAGACTGAATACTAACTTGACTGCCCAGGCTAAATACAATCATGCACTTAGCCATTTTAAGCCATATAGATCTTGTCTAAATGTCAGTACCATGTCTTGCCCTCATCTCTACACAGCTTTACAGTACTCCCTACCTTGCCCAGCTCAATTCATGTCAAATGTAGACAAAAAGATGCAATTTCACTGCATGTCTTATAGCAAGTAACT
This sequence comes from Sardinella longiceps, assembly GCA_027497455.2. Taxonomy (NCBI): domain Eukaryota; kingdom Metazoa; phylum Chordata; class Actinopteri; order Clupeiformes; family Clupeidae; genus Sardinella; species Sardinella longiceps. Next base: position 5,948,541 of record JAODXP020000013.1, on the reverse strand, counting down.
CTAGGTTCCTTGATTTCTTGATTAATTTAGCTAATTCACAGTATTTGTGGCATTATATTTCCCAGTAGTTCAGTGATGGGAGGCCAAATATCTGATGTGGTGTCAAAGCACTAACTTTACAGTTACACCTGCAAGAGTAAGTGCCAAATGCAATTTGTATCTCAAGAGAACATCAATTTATCAAAATAGTTAAAGGAGAAGTTTGGTGTGATAAGGACCCAAAGTATATTGCAACATCACAAAAAGCTTGAACGTTTGCCAGGGAGCAGAAATTTGACACGTTTGTGCAGGGGCGCAGAAGACCACTTGCTTGTTGGAGCTTCCAGGGGGAACCCAGCTATGTCTTATTGAAATGCAACTCTGACATAGCAATACAATACTAGGTTTCTAATGTAGGAATAAAGACCTACTGTATCCAACCTTTTCTTGTCTTTCTGTCTGAGACTGCACCATGTGAATTATACATAATTGTTCCAAAAAAGGCCGCTAAGTCATGTCTTAGTGATGCTAAATAAATGCGTAAATCCTCCAGCTTCCCAGCAAAAACAAAGTCAGTTTTTCAGTTGCAGTGTCAGTGTCAGCTGCACACCGACATTGCGAATCAACGTGGGAAAAGGTCGCCAGAGTTGTTGTCTGCCTTGTGAGGGATTTCTGATAGAGCAATATCTTGTTGGTGAATCAAACACCAGTCTCTCACACCCTCTTTGATCATAAGCCTTTGATCAAAAAGTGAGTTGTGCAAAGTTGCAGACCTCCAGCCAAGCCTTCTGCAATGCACTGTCATAAGAGTTGTGTACGGTAGGAGGCTACAGAAGTTAGAACAGAGTTAGACAGAAACAGGGGAGGGAGGGAGAATCCTAAAACATGCTGGTTAACCACATGCTTCTAGACTTCTAGAATGATGCTGCTAGACTACATAAAACCATTCTTATGTAGGATGTAGTCCTGTTTGGATTATCCATGGAGCCTTTCCCTTGACAAACATTTGGGTCTCTGATACACTTGCAGCAAAATTTGAGCACCACACTGAACATGTTTACATCAAAAGTGCCTGCAGCAGTGTAATCATCTGTGTACAGCAACAGAATGCAAAGTTTGGAGAGACCTCCAAAATGACTCCAAAATGAAAGACAAATAGTGACTCCAACCAAGAGACCTAAACAGATCTCAAATACAGTAGAAGGCTATATAGAGATAGCCTGACATAGCCCAGGCATAATACTTCTGTTCATCCGTATTCATGGTCTGGAGGTTCTTTAACCTGAAGCGATTATAGGGCACGGGGAGTGCACTCAACTCTGGTTTGAAACGATTGGACAGCTCGTCAAATCAGCTTCACTGATTGGCCGGTTGTCTGTTAACAGACTATACCTTCCCCAGAAGATCGTCTCCAGACCATGAATATGGATGAACAGAAGTATTATGGGCGAGCTATGTCAGGCTAATATAGAGATCCATCACTGAACATTTCTGACACCATGGCTGAATCTCAATGTCAACACTAAGCCCTAAGCCCTGAACCCTCAAAACAAATGAGTCTGCCTTGTGATTGGCCAGTTCATGCCAGTTAAGTCTTTGAGGGTTCAGGGCAGGGTGAACATTGGGATTCAGCCCATTCATCCCTGTGGCATTTTTACAGTAATGTTCTCATTCCACCGCCTGATTATTTCAACTCAACCTAATTTCACTGTTTAATCAAGAAAACTGAAATATGAGTACAGTAGAGACCTTTCTGATTCCACTGAGGCTACTCAATTCAAAACCAAATCCAATACCTGATTGATTCCAGAATCTGATATTGACAGCATACTGACATGTGGTCAGGCCTTCCAGTCTCAACGCCATAAATATCACAAGAGAGGCTACACACTTGGCATTTCCCCATAATTGCCTTGACCTGTAATTGCAGAGTGTACATACTAATGATAGCAATCAGCAAGAGACCACCGCAGTCCTTATGGTAATGCCCCAAACACAAATTGAAGGAGCTTTTTTGTAAGTGTTGATTGTGTGTGTGTGTGTGTGTGTGTGTGTGTGTGTGTGTGTGTGTGTGTGTGTGTGTGTACACACAGAGATATATACACAGGTATGTGTGTGTGTGTGTGTGTGTGTGTGTGTGTGTGTGTGTGTGTGTGTGTGTCAAAAACTGATCCTGAAACTATTTGCATTAATGTAATCCCTCACAATGTCACAATATGGGTTTAATGTCAGTATGAGAAATGTCACAGCTCTCCCAGCAATTGTGGAAGTGTCAAATTTCCTCATTTCTATTTATACTCGTATTATTAAATTATTTATGCTTTGTGGATATTTCTTATATAAATTTAGATATAATTTTAATATATCTCAAAGAATAAACTGACACAAATCAGGGCAGCATATTCATGAAGCAGATGCATGGCAGTTCACTAGTTTAAGGAGTATTTGCTGCATGTGTTTTTGGTCTAGAAGCTGATCTTGGTTGTAGAATATTTTAAAAAGGTGCAGTAAAGGCCAATTCAGACTGAAAATCTGTGACTAGATGAAAGAGTTTTAGAGAGTAGTTGCAGCAGTGTGAATCAATCATCGCAGGTTGTTGCAAGCAGTTGTAAGCCGTCGCGAAAGATCTAACATGTCAAATCGCAGGTTCAGAGTTTTAGAATGTTGCAGAGTTTTAGAACCTCGCTGCTTGTTGCAGATCTTTGGTCTGTAGCCACCTGAAGTGATTTTATGTGCTTTGTGCACGTTTTTCTTGGGCCTTGCTTCTACATGCTCTTGGATCACTGCTGAAAAAGAAAAAAACAAACAAACAAACAAACAAAAAAATAGATCGTAACACTGTGGCCGTTTCCGAAATGGCCTACTACTTGACTACTACATACTACTCGTATACTGATCTCTGCAGACAGCAGCGTGTAGCATGCAGTACATGACAAATATCACAGGAGTAGTGTGGGGCTCAATTAACCTTGAGTCAGGTAGAGCACCTGTAGTCCATTAATTAATGAGGTTCTGGTCATGTGGCCAGTAGGCCTCTTCTGCTGCTTGCATATGCTGCATACTGGGGAGTAGTATATGAGGCTCAGCCAGTCAAATAGAGCACCTGCAGCTAATTAATTAATTGTGGGAAGCAGTAGTGTGTGCTACACTGTGTGCTGAGGCACAAGCAGCATGTAGCACATGTAGCATAGTAGTAGGCCATTTCGGAAATGGCCACAGAATATGGGCCTTTATAATGGCAGCTATGGGAGGTGGAAAAGCCCTGTTCCTTTGTGAGCACAGGTGTCTCTAATAAGGTGTCAGATTCAGCCACAGTTACACAGTTAGCTCGTTAATTTCTTTAGGAACACCTGTGCTTATCGTGCCCACAGGAAGAGGAACAGCACTACTCCGGCTGGCCGTTGGCTGCTGTGATAAAGGACTGTTTTTGCCCAGGCATCTTTAATTAATTAACTAAATACATGACACCTGGCTGAAGCTGCATGAAAACATACAATCGGCAGCCTGCACCCCCACACAATTACCACAGGATCACTTACTGAACCTTTAAGTGTAGATAGCTAGAGAACAGTGTCTATTTGTCACCCCCTATGGATATAGAGGAATGTGAGAGTAGACAGAGCCTATAGTGAAATGGGGCAGTAAGAGGAAAAAGAGATAGAAAGAGAGACGCTGGGGCGCCTAACGTATGGATGAGCAGGGAGAAGGCAGGGCGGTGTACGAGTTGATGGCTATCAATTATCCAAAGTTCAGGTCCTGTGAATCATCCATCCACAGCTATTCAAACAGATGGTCAACATCTGAGGGCCATTGACATCTATGCTATTTCTATTGGCTACCTGCCTATTTTAAGATTCCCTTTAGGCTATTCAATGCATATTGCATGTAGCCCTACTATTTTTTTTAGGAAAAAAAACATTTAACAGCTCAGAGATATGATCATTGTACCATAATACTTTTCCTTTGGATAACACATACATGGCAAAGGCTATTGTAATAGCAAGGACCATTTCAGCTTCTTTTCAAGGCTAACCTTAGCACTGTAGCCTAAATGGGGAAGAACATGCTGGTGCTATTTGGGTGAAGAGCCTTGAAGAGCTCCCTGAGGGGTTAGGGTTCACATGTTGCCCATGCTTGCTTTTCAACACACAATTCCTTTCCTCCCTCTCTCTCTCTCTCTCTCTCTCTCTCTCTCTCTCTCTCTCTCTCTCTCTCTTTCTTTCTCAATTAAATTCAATTAAATGCAAGAAGCTTTATTACAGTAGTATGACCGCAATTCTACAGTATTGCCAAAGCATTGCAAAGTTACAATATTGTAACATGTAACAACAATAACAACAATAACAGACATCTCTCTCTCTCTCTCTCTCTCTCTCTCTCTCTCTCTCTCTCTCTCTCTCGGTAACATGTAACAACAATAACAACAATAACAGTTGTTATCTCTCTTTCCTTTCTCTAGTGAAACGTCTTCTGTCCCATCTGCCATGGAACTCCTGTGGATTGTTCTCCAATTTGTTTTCATTTACTTGTATCTGTATCTACGTCATGTCAGGTTCATGAGGAGCCCCAGCGCAGCTCCTTGTTGTCTGACCCACAGAGACTTACAGTGAAGCATCAAATAATGAGGCTTAGGAGAACTGCCACTGGAGGATGGATAGTGACATGTAAATCCTCACAAGACCTCATTGCATGCTTCATACATGTGATTACAGCATATGGTTAGCATACACAATGCATACCATAGGGTGTGTGTGTGTGTGTGTGTGTGTGTGTGTGTGTGTGTGTGTGTGTGTGTGTGTGTGTGTGTGTGTGTGTGTGTGTGTGTGTGTGTGCATTTGTGCTTGTGTTTGTGTTTGTCTGTGTGTAATTGTGTGTGTGTGTACATGTGTGTGTGTGTGTGTGTGTGTGTGTGTGTGTTTGCGTGTGTGTGTAAATGTATGTGTGTATGTGTGTGTAAATGTATGAGTGTGACAGAGAGAACGAGAGACAGACAGAGAGAGAGGAGAACAGTACATTTGTCCATTCACTGCAGTGCTGAAACGTGGTTGCTGTCCATTGTGCTGAAACTCTGACTTTCCTTCTATGCCGTTAAACAGTAAGGAACCAATGCACTTGTGTTGCCCATTATATTTTGTAAAATGTAGTACAGACAAAAATAGCTTAGTTTTATGAAGATTCATGTATATTGATGTGTAATTTGTAATTTGTAAATATGTGTTGCATAATATGTCATTTATTCTATTGTTTTGTTTAGTGAAATGTGTGTTATCAGGGGATTGTTGAGGGATCAGCGATCACGATCAACAATATTTTTTTTGGATATACCTCCAGTCAATGTCATCTTTACGAAATCGTTGTTGCAACAGAGGGTGAATCAGTGCAGCACAGAGCATTTTCTTGTGATGAGACTGCAGGTCCAAATATTTGTATTTAATTACGCCCAATCTGCATTATCACCCCTTGTAAACAACCATAGAGATTTTATCTGCAGATCATCAACGCTTAAGTGTAAAATAAATTTGCGGCGCCATTCACTGCTGGGTATTTATTTATTTTTTCTGAGAAAGTGTCCCTGTCCTCACACAAACCACACAGTTCTGAGAAAGCTCGCTGTCTCTTTGTGTGTGTGTGTTTGTGTGTGTGTTTGACTCCTCTCTCTCCTGTGCAAGTCTTTGTCTGAGTGTGTGCTCTGCTCTTTCCCCCTGCGGAGGAGTCATTTCCTGGGTCAGTGTGTGGGAGAGGTGCAGCTGCTCACTCCTTCATGTTGGATGTGTGTGTGTGTGTGTGTGTGTGTGTGTGTGTGTCTATGTTTGCGAGTAAGTGTCCATGTTTGTGTGTGTACCTGTGTGTGTGTCCATGTCTGTATGTTTGTGTGTGTGTGTGTGTGTGTGTCTGTGTGTGTGTGTGTGTGTACACATGTGTGTGCATGCGTGTATGATTGTGGTGTGTGTCCATGTCTGTGTCCTTGTTTGTGTGCACGCACATGTGTGTGTGTGTGTGTGTGTGTGTGTGTGTGTGTGTGTGTGTCCATGTTTGCAAGTAAGTTTGAGTGTGCGCGCACATATGTGGGTGGGTGCGTGCGTGTGTTTGTGTTTGATGTGTGTATGTGTGCGTTGGGGCAGGCAGGGGATGCAGAGAAGCAGAGAGGGAGGCAGAGAGGAAGAGGACTGAATGACATGAAACTGAGGCCCAGAGGGCTGTGTGATCCTCCTGTTTCCGCTCACTGCCCCTGCTTCCCTGCATGACAACATCAGTGGAGAAAAGGAGAGAAGAAGCAGGGAATCTCTTGTGGTGGCGCTGCTGATTTGTGGAGTGATTGCTTACAGACGGCGACAGTTGTTGAGCTGCGGATTCAATGACTGGATGCTGCCAAGTGAAAATCAACAAAAATCTCATTATGACCTGCATACGGACAACAGTGAAAAACTGTCAGTTTTTTTTGTCCATGAGGTTGTGAAAAGCTTCTCCATGAAATGCTATCTGACAATTGAAGCCTGTTCGGGAGAGCCATTCTGTACTTTCTTTTGGGTCAGTCCTGATATCCAAGTGACTGGAAACTCACTCTTTCAATTTGTGCCTCTGCCGATGCAGACAAAAAGCCTGCATTTCTTGTCCAGATGCTGCCAAATGGGCCGCGCTTGTCAATCCAAAGAGGATGTGAACCTCGGCTGGCAGAGATAAATGGCCCGAGAGGACTTGGAGAGAGGAGAACCTGCAGCCGTATCAATCATGTTGCTCTATAAACCTGACACAAGCCTACCTGTGATTGTAGGAACTGTGCACTGCAGAGGTAAAAGAGAGGAAAAAATGAAAAAAAAAAAAAAGAAAATACCCCATTGGCCAAGCGAGTGAGGTGTTTGCCATTAATCCTTAGGCTGCTTAGTGCAGTGTCCTGTCCAGCAATCTCTCCCACTCATAGAGAGCAATCAGAGAGGGGCCCTTGCGATTGGAATACCTGGAAGCCGCAGTACAGTGTGGCCAAATTAAAGTCTTTTCTTTTCCCGTCCCCCTATGGAGCCTCAGAGGTAAGACATTTAATTCCGTACCAAGGGAGCAATTGTAGTCTTGGAGCCGGACCCACAATCACAGGAAAAGATATCAAGGAGCATATCTCATATATTGTAGCAATAGTGAGAAGGCGTTCTGCAAAATGTGAGGTATTTTGAAATGTGAGTCTCAATGATGAAACAGCACAGATAAGCACACTCCATTATGGCTTTTATTTTGTTTGTTTGTTTTTTTTAACAGAAATAGCAACAGGAAATGGAATGCTTTCTGTTTTATCGCACAGTTATAGTTAGCTCATCATGACGTGAACGCATTGGCAGGAAAAGGCTTGGGAGACTCCATCCTCAGAGAGAAAAGAAGACCAGACAGCATTGGCTCTACCTGTGCACTTAAAAAAGCTTATCACTAATTAGCTGGTCTACCTTGGCAAAGAGTTTTGCTAATTACAATCTGCCAGTTTATGAGAATGATTGGAGCAAATACTGTATTGCATGTGGTGGGACTTTCACTTTTCACAAATCAGAGATTTCAACCCAGGCTCATTGCCTACAGCACAGTGCTGAAAACATGTCTTTGATCTCTCTTGCCATGGATTTTCTTCTTCAGTGAATAGTGTGACGCCACTGCAGCACAGTTCCCCCCCCCCCCCCACACACACACACACACACACACAAAAAGAGCAATAGAGCACTCACCATCCTCTCTGGATTTTTGGATGAAGGCATCCACTCCGCTCTCTCCGTAGCTTCCTTCCGAGGCCACCGTGGAGACATAGTTCCAGTTCATGGCCCTCACGATGTCTACCATGGCCTGGGCCTGGTAGGTGTCCGGAGGCACCACTCTGGAGAAGAAGTCGTAGCGGGTGTTGTCACTGAGCTCGGGCGCGGTTGATGCGTAGCTCACCTGGGGGATCTGTGGAGGACAAACATACTCAGTTCAGCACCGTAGGCAGGACGGACTCAAAGCCATGATGTTTGACAGCGAGGGGTGGGTAAGTCGGCTCAGAGAGGACAGGCGTGCTGTAGGTGGTGTGCCATGACAAACAAAAAGCATTCAAGTGGAGAGGGAAGAGCACTGTGCTTTACATGCTGTGTCTGCATTTTGCCTTTGAGCAGCACTGCTTATCTGTGGGCCTCTCTTGACCTCTCAGACCTCAAACACACACAGATACAGTACAGATAGAGAGAGAGATAGTGAGATAGAGAGATAGAAAGTCACACTTAGAGGGTCTATCTGATCTGGATACCAGCTATTAACTGTGTAGTGGACAGTCCAGCATAAAGCTCCCCTCTTCCTTCATTTTGGACAGATAAACACACACACACACACACACACACACACACACACACACACACACACACACACACACACACACACAATAGCCTTCAAATGTTGTGAAACATACCTCTTGAGATGTACAGAAGCACGATAACTGTAACGGTAGGGATTAGAATCTATAAACCTGAGGCAAAATATACACAAATATTCTCAATGAGGACATGCTCTGTATGCACTACACAATGCCTTTTGAATGTATGAAAGACACAGCCTTCAGCTGGTTCCACTAAAACAAAAAACAAAACAAACGTTACCAAAGCAAGAGGCCTTTCAATAAAACAATTTTTCTCCCTAAAAATGCCAAGGCAGTGCACCATTTGGCTCGGTCCTTGCGCCTGAAACCTTTATCCCAGTGGCAACGGAGGAGCGGCGGAAAGCTGATGATGTGATGCTGAACGAACGCACACATCTGTTAAACTGTGTGCCGGCAGGTGGGCGAATGACAGCAGCCCATAGATTTCATGCCCACTTCCAGCTGATTGCGAGACAGTTCATCATTGGCGGGGGATGTACACCCCCCCAAACCCCCCCACCCCCCTCCTTCTTCTCCCCCTGCTGTGCCCCCTCACATGGATCACTGCATGCGGTCACAGAGGGAATAATGCGGGGGCCAGGACAACCGAGAGAGTTCATTTAGAGATAATGCGTGTCTGTCAACTTGACATGCGGGGGTCACCCACGACCCACAAACATGCCCCCAGACTAAAGGATGTGGGTAAGTGCGCATTGAGCCCTGGCTTGTCAAGATAGCACTTCAGAGGCGTCCCAAAGCTGCTAATAGGCTTGATGTGTGCATGGCTTTATGTTAATGAACATAAGGCGCATTTGGGAGAAGAATTTTAGGAAATGGAAGCAACAGTGTAATTTTACTTTCACAGCCACCTCTGATGATTTTATAACCAAAGTGCCAAACACTTTCATTTTGTGGTCCTCTGCTTCGTGATGTCTGACAACTGCATTGCTGACTCAAAACATAAGATAGGTAGCAGACGTATCCTAATGTACTGATGTGTACTAATATACTGATATAGGCTATTCTTTCTCTTACACTGAATAGTCTATGACACTTCACTTGCTAGAAAAGTACATGACACAGTCATAGTAGCTGTCATAGATTGATCACTAAGCATTTATGACTGTTTTATCAGACATGACCCAGCATTCATACACAACCTTTCATGAAACAAAAACTGCAATGATTGAGACCGTTGCACATTTATTCTGATTATTGCCAGTTATCAACATACAGTTTTTCACATTTATGTATGTATATAGGTACATGTATAAAGGTTGGGTCATGTGTGATGAAGTTATGAGTCTAAGTAGTACTGCATTCTCTGAAGGATACTCAGCTTATGATTATGACAAAAGTGCTGCAATATAACCATCACTGAACATATTTTGACTTTCAAAGCAGGGATGGTTTCAAAGGCACTGTTCCTGTCTCCCCATCTGTAGCTCCCAACAATTTGTACAAGAAAATTTAAAACCTTAATGATTTACTGTTGCCAGGGGAGGGCCGTATTCATGAAAGGCCTGTCCTGTCAACAGATTAATTAAAAAGTTATCACAATTTATAATCCTTGTTTTAGAAATTATAAAAGGCAAGTTTTTTATTTTATGTCTTTTCATTTTTAGATAATTTATGGAGTGATTTCAACAACAGTTCCACTCAACTCAAGGAAGAAGCTGCAAGCACTGTGTCTTATGTTGGATTATCACTAATAATTCTCTTTAATGACAACCCACAATCAAGAGTAATTACCAGACATAGTGGTCTAAAGATGGTCATAATTCTTTTATAGTTCTTCAGAAAATAGATTGGACATATATCTCACATATAGTATAGCATCATGTGGACAAGTGTATATTCCCAGTGGGTAATCAGCATGATACTAAGCATAGTAATTAGCCATTACTTTTTCTGAGCAGCTATCAGGAACTACTTTATAGATGTTTTTTTTTTTTTTGCACCAGACCCAATTAGCCACCTCCAGGCGCTCAAATTCAATTGTTTCGCTATGGAACGATGCGACTTGAAGTTGATACGCGCCTCGGCGCAAGGTGAAAAAACCCCCGCAAGCGACCAAAAAGACGCAAGCGTTCAAAGTGGACAATATAGTTTAACTTTTGAGGCTGCGTTTTCTTCAACAATGGGCCCGTTGTGTAGCTACCAGCCATAGCTAAGTCAGGGAGTTAGCGGTTTAGCCAAATCTGGCTGTCATAGCAACAAGACATCGTATATTTATCAATTTCAACCTTGCATGTTTTTGTCGCTCACTGCATCAGAACATTTGCGTTTTGGAGCAGAAAACCGCATTTAGTCTGAACGGCCCTTGGCCTTTAGTCACCTGAAAGATGTGAAGATGAAGAATTCAGGAATTTCCTGAACAGAAAAAAGAACAGAAACAAATGAAAAAGATTTTTAATAATTACAAAAGATTAGTAATTAGCCAGTCTTGTCAGTTGTACTGTATGTGTTGCAGTGTGACACTTTCTTAAGTGAATGTTGTGCTGTTTGGAACACTTCTCCCAGTGATTCATGCCGGTTGGTTCAATAGCCTGTCAAAGTAGGAAGAGTTTCTGCCAGCAGGTTCACAGGTGTCTAAAAGAGTGAATGCTTGAAGGATTTCAAAGCCGCTCTATAGGCAGAGCTCTCTGGTCCAACAGAGGAGTCAATAGGACTCATTCTGGAAGGGGAAGGAGGAATGGCCCATTCTCAAGACAGGCAAAGAATTGAATGTTTCATTCTGGAGATTACACACACACACACACACACACACACACACACACACACACACACACACACAACGGCTTCATCCGTGTAAGACTGAGCATGAGCACAAAGAGCCAAACACACAGGATCAATTAACCCCCCGCCGATGCCGGAAGATATGGGCTTTCCGTGGTGAGAACAATGGGGAAACTATGAGGACTGTGGCTTGAAAGCAACCGTCGTTGCTTCCGAATGAGCATTCAGTGAATATGTAAAGACTTCTCTCCATACATTCAGTCAGGATTTAAGTGTTGCTCAAAAAAAAAAATGGTGCGCTGAGGAGAACAAAGTCTGTGTGTTTGTGCCACCCCTCCTTTTTTTTGCCTGAAAGGCCTCTTTGGTTGCCATGACAACTAGCTAGATAGATACCCACATGAACTCATTCATGGAGGGCGTGTTTATGAAATGAAACATCTAGCCATCCTAAAAGGCAGTACATTGAAGGAGCAGCCAGAGAAGAGAGTGCGCATACTCTGTCAGATTTCAGTCATGGAGTCTTCCTTATCTTCAAAGACATTTTAAAACACTTTATTCTCAAAGTGCACATTTACATCCTAATGTCAAAGTTAATTGTTCCCCAAATAATTAAAAGTACATCAATTATGACAAACTACAAACATCTGTAATATTCACAATTTATGTCTCATGTGTTTGCTTGATGGATATTGCTGTTGGGTCATTATGATTAATTTTGTTCTTTATGCACGCTGGCTGCTGTAGAGTGTCTCTTTTCGACTTAATGGCCTGTGACGTCTCACTGAAAATTGTGAAAGATCCGAAACATTCTGAGGGAAAAGGCATGGAAGATAAACAGTGAGTGCTTTTTTCAGTGTGAGCCCCACATATACCAAGCATATGGCTTGAGGTTGTGTGTGTGTGTGTGTGTGTGTGTGTGTGTGTGTGTGTGTGTGTGTGTGTGTGTGTGTGTGTGTGTGTGTGTGTGTGTGTGTGTGTGTGTGTGTGTGTGTGTGTGTGAATTCAAGGGTTTGTATCACATAGTTAAACAGTTTGTTACTGTCACAAAGAAATACCATTATAGAACTAAAAAGAGTGTAAGATACTAGATCCTATGGATATGTAAGTACCATGTTAAGAAGGGATTTTTCATCTAGTTTAATTGACAGAAAAATAATGACGGCTTCTCAAGGTCCGAGGTCTTTCACTGTAGCTTCACATCGCTGTGAAGAGGCGGGCGTGACACACAGTTGAGTTGACTGCAGATAGAGAGAGAACTTCACATAGTAAATCTGCAGGTTTATTTTTGTACTGCAATAACTTTCTCCCGTAAGAATGTATTTGTCAATACCTTGAGGCCAGCTTTTAACAAAGACAAAAGGGGAAGGCATAGTAATTAGCAACTCACAGGACAACCAGGCTGACATCAGCAAAAACTGGTTCAGTTTGACACACAGTAGGAGGCTTGGTTGGATGGAAGGATAGAAATGTCTCCTAAATGCATGGATGTGAATGTAAAACTTGTTATAGGAGACATAGAATGGAAAACCATTTTAGCTAGGCTTTGGGGAATTAGGAGAGGTTGTGCATGGCCAAAGAGATATTATGAGCATGAGACATTGTTGTACCCTTGTAATGAAAATCTTGAACTTAGCAGTAAGCAGTAAACCACGAGAGACTATTCTGGTTTTACCAAAGGTGTTGACATTGTTGACATGTGTTGTTAGGCACAACATATTTCCTCTTACTGATGTAAATAAGTGCAGCAAGCATGGCATCCATTTCCCAAAAGCATAGTTGCTAATAACTAAGTTAGCAACTATTTTGGTTGCAATGCAATTTCCCATTGCCAACTACCTAAGTTGCTAACTGTTTAGCAGCTATGCTTTTGGGAAACTGAGGCATGCATAATCTTGTTATTGAGGGTTAACAACATTCATCATTTTCTGATTGCAACAGCAAATGCCCAGACTACCCCATTCTAATCTGAGCTGATTAATGAAGGACTGCCCTCATCCATATTAAATGATAAACAACATGGTCAAAAAAGGCTTGATCACAGACTTATTTTTCATTAAATGAGCTCCAAATTTAGGGTCTGTGTGGGCGATGGTGGAATTGTGGTTAAGGAAACTGGCTAGCATGTTGGTAGCATTGCAGGGTTTGAATCCTGGCTGCCACCAATGTGCCCTGGGCACTAGTTGCTAGTAGTAGGGAGACTAGTCTTGAAATAATTGGTATATGTAAGTGGCTGACTTTGGATAAAAGTGTTTGTTAAATTCATGGAGTAAATGTAAATATCAGCCTTACTACACCAGACAGGTAGTCGCAGTCTGGTCTTACAAAGAGAGTACATCATAAAGCCACAAGCCTGTTGTGTTGAACCATCCCCATGTCCCCTGTGCCCTGAGAAGTAGCCTTGTGCTGTCTTGCTGTTATGTATTTGCACCAATGGGACTTCCAGTGGTTGCATAAGAGCTTTTTTCATATGAGATGGTTGTGTAAGATATTGTTGTATGAAATGCCTTGCCAATATTGATCCTCATCCACCACAATTTGTCACCCTTCACCCTGAGAAAGAGTCCATTCATTTTCTACTATGAGCTGTCACTGTCCGTTGATATAGAAAACAACTGAACCTGTAAATTGCTTGAACATTTCAATTCTTATTCAATTCTTCTTATTTAAGTGATTCAAGTGATAACAAAATAGAAGCAAATATATGAAGAGTTCATTTTTAGAAACATTAAAAAAAATAAGTTATTTAAATAATAATTTCCAGGTAATCTATATCAAACTGCATTTTAAATATCTTTAGTAAAAACAAAATCAGGCCAAAACAACCCAATTGGATTTGGAGTGATCATACATTTTATCATAATTGTATAAATACAGGGTGCGATTTGTTGGGGGGGATTGCTCAGATTTCCCCTCTTCTGGTTTTGGTATCCCTGCCTCTGCTTGAATAATTTTATCTCCGGTGGGGTCATTTTAGTGTCTAGTAATGACGTCACCAATGCAATGCCGTTTCAGAATCATCCCCCCCTCTGATTTTTTCATAAATCGCACCCTGAATATATCTGTACATTCATCGCAAATGGACTGGAACTGGCTTCTGCAACTGAACTCTTGTTTGAGAGAGGAAAACAAATAAGCCCAAACAACCAACATATTGATGGTCAGCACCAACGTTACGTTAGTGTCTCACCTCTCTCCGTTTGTAATGAAAATATGGGGAGGTATGAGACAGCGATGAGGGCAGTTACAGTATGTGCCTGTGGCCTTCAACACTTCTAAAGAGCCCTCTGACTTACTCAAACATTAAACAGAATTGAAAAATGGCCGTGAGCATCCAGAAGGCTAAGAACAAAAAGGGGGAAACTTCAATGAGTGAAAAAGAAGAAATGATATGACACTAAAGCAGCGCCCAAGAGGAATCAATGAAGAATGGGGAATGAGACCGGGGCTGAGGATGAATGTTAAGAAACAGATGACGATGCTAAAACAGGCACAATGGTAAACTCTGGGCCGCACGGAAAAGGAAAACGAGGGCCCACTTATTGGCCAATCAATGAGCTGATGAAGAGCAAAGTGTAGATTAAGCAAGGGCTTTGATTAATTTGCTCACATAATAGAGAATTACAAGCAGAGATCATTGAGAGGAAAGAGTTCTACGCAGTACACAACAAAATGTGTAGAATCTGGTTTATTATGCATTCTTTTATTGAGATCAAAACAAGTAATGATATTGAACAGTTTTATCTCCTGGAGATTTGAAGTGGTATTATGTCAATTAAAATGCTTCTTGTGTATATATGAATCAATACCATGGCTAAATGACTCAAAAGTGAAAGGAAATATATTTGTCAGAGGACATTACAGTAAATGACTAAGTAAGTAGGCAAATTAATCTCTCTGAGAACATTGCAAGACAAATCAGGTTAATATAATTTTTTTCCAAAAGTTTGTTTATAAAAATAGAGACAACAGTAAAAGGTAGGGATGGAGATCCTGGAAAAACAATTTGAACAAGAGAGGCATTTGAAAATACACAATTCAGAGGTTACACCTCCAGAGAAGCAACGAATGGAGAGGGGGGTGGGACATTGGGGCAATCAAAGTGTGAATGTCAGTTTATGAAACTAAAATAGACAAAAGTCCTTAAAACACAATACTTCCACATTTTGTGATGAATGGTATCTAAATTGACGTCAACATAAAAACAACAACACAAAACAATCCTGTTTTCATGTTTCATTTAACACTGGCAAGACTAGCCCCCAAATATTCTGGCATGACCAATTCTCTGCATACATGAGTATTATTCTCTCTATCAGACCACCTCAGCACAGGCTGAATGGCGGCTTGACCTCCACTCCCACGTCAGATACCACACAGTGATTCACTCCATAACCTGTGACCAACCTCCCATCTGTCACAATCCCATCTCCCTCAACCTCTTCCCCCTCTCTCCTCCACAAAATGCCCTGCAGAGTCCAGTCAAACATACATGCTCAGCCTCAAAGCATGGGCTTAAAGCTACTTACCAAGTTAAGAAAGCCTTCCTTTCAGGCATCCACCCATTGTTTTTTTCCCCAATAATACAATATTAGCGGTTCACAGTGCAGGTTTTATCAACATTATTATACAGTGGGTTTAGCATGGTAAGCATGTGAACACGTTGTGTGCTTTTCTTTTGCCTTTCCATAGAGTCAAAGAAAAATATGCTGTAGCCTAATGTTAGATCATAGACAAATAATCATTAACGCTAATAGTGTTTGTGTCCTTTAGCTTTGACTGAAGTCACATGTTATGTGTTGTGTGTGATGTATAACAATGGAGCAAACAGTAATGATTTCAAGCTGGCAACCATATGGTGTCAGAGATGTGCTGTACAGTACAATACAGGACATTCACTGCCTAGCCACATGCAGCATGTCTGCCACTTCCATTAGCTGCATACATAATGTACACTGCAAACAGCCCCCCCATTTTATTATTATATTTCACCCTTTGTTTGTGCAAATATTCCCTCAGAAACTAAGATCACAGAGGCGTAGATCTATTTAGCAAACAATATAATCAGGAAGCCTTCCCACAGGCGAGACTTGAATAATTTATCTTTTCTTCTTCATGCAGTTCAGACTTTATTAGCCCTTTATTGTATTAGTATAGCATGTGAGAATGATGAAATAATGAAGCGAATTATCTAGCAGAGGGTCCTTGCCTCCTTAAATGTGCAATGACAGCCCAAAAGTGGACTCCTGATCCTCTTGTTAAAACAACTAGAGCAAGAAACCATCAATGTCAAAGGCATGAGCTTAAACCCCAATAAGGAAATGGGGAAGAAATGCTAACTAGCAATTTTGCCAGTGATGCTGGGAATACTGTTCATGTTCCGCAAAGTGCATGTACTCCATTTCAAGGGCTGCATGAAAAATCCCACAGGAAGCACATGAATAGGCACTAGAAGAAGAAAAATATTGTTGTGATCTCTGCTGCAATTATAGTACTACATTACAACATTGCAATACTGGCACATGTAATAGGCAGTTAGTTACAGAAGCTGACCCTTAGTTGACCTGGAGTTATTCAGAGATTGAGGGCGCAATATAATGACATGAACAATGAAAGTTCTGATACTCTGATGCCTTTTTGCTGTTGCCGTCTTCTTTTTGTCTGCTCTGCTTTTGTTTGGTGGAATTTGTTTACAATTCTAAAGTTCTTAAATGTGACCTTGGCTACATGAAGTGAACCAGAAGCAAAGTTTGCTTAAATCTTTGGTTGTGACATACAGTATGCAACACACCTGAATGCACTGTTTGAGTTCAATGGCGTTGCTTCCTCTGATTGCTGATTGGCCCATACAGCTAGAGCCTAGACCACTAATGCAGGGATAGAACTAAATGAGAAACTGAGCAGAAGCCGTGTTACCTTGGCTATATTCCAAGCCCTTAAAAAAGGAGAAATGAATGGACCCATAGCCCTGTTATTCTGGGTCTCTCTCCAGTATACTGGCACATGTGTACTGTGTATACACTGAATGCATGGATCATACTAGCTGCATTAATTAATAAGCTTTGGCATTTTTGAAATAGACACACTTTTTTTACATTTGTATTACTTAGGCTACAATTTAACTTTTAGAAACTAGAAACTTAATTTCAAGCAATAAAATTGCTTTCCACAAAAGCATATGGATATGGCTGCAAAAATGTGGCATTCAAACAATAAATTGTTGTCAGAGGATTTCTGTTGCACAAATGACTCATTAAAAGCGAGTGGCATTGCGGAAAAATCCCAGCCAGGTGGTGGTTTAAATCCTCAGGGGATCTGTGAAGAGGGGTGCAAGCTTTTTCCCCCCTTTACAAAGACATTTGAGAGAAGAGTGCCATAGAGACTGAATTCCCATGATGCTCCTCTGCAGATTAAAAAAATGTCTTTATATCCACCCATCCAAGGAAGTGCCTCATAGGTATAACTTTTTTCTTTTTTTTTTTTTTACTCCATTTGGGAGCACTCTCCACTTGGAAATTTTAGTGAAGTGTCATCTTCAAGTCTTTTGACACCAGAAAGTCTGGTGTGGTGTAGATATCAAGATCCATCCTGTGAAGTGATGTTCCATTCTTCCTGAATGGGAATTTGTCTGCATGGATTTCAACCTCCAGGTCAAATTCATTTTCTGAGCACGTTTAGATTCTATCTCATTCTTTGGTTGCTCTACAGTTAAAGTTGAGATTACAATAGTCAGTGAGATGACATTGTCAACAGTTGTAACCCTTAGCTTTTCAAGATTTCACTGAACTGAGGGCTCACAGTGAATGGTCACAGTGACTAGAAGTGGACAATTTTACTCCCCAGGTGAAAGGCATGATTTTTTATTTTTTTTTGCAGGGCTGAGTCTGTTTCAATTTACTCTGTGAGGATAATTGTACCAGGACTAGGCACCACCACAGCCGAGTTTCCAAGTGTCTGAATTAACTAAATTCTGGATGATCTCACAGAAGTCAAGGTAGGCCTACTGTATGTGTAGTAAATGGTTAATGTAGTAAAATCACACCAGAGATGACCAACTGTACAACCTAAAAACCGTCATTACGTACATATTAAAGCCAAGGTAGGAGATCGAGGACGGTTAGGCATTTGAAAGCAAGTTAGGGATTTGAAAATACACAATTCAGAGGTCCAATCCCCTTTCTTCACAGACTTCCCCTGAAGCAACACCTTCAGATTATAGGACTACAAACAGAGAGGGCGGAGGGGGAAAAGGCAGTTGGGTTTATCAACAAATAATTGGATGGTGTATTTTCAGTCCTGTTCGTTCCACAGGTGACAAACAATATGTATTTTTGTGTTGGAGCTTGTGGTTGCAAACAGGGTGTGAAGGTCATTTTAATCAAAAGCCTACAGTAAAATGTGCTCCAGGAAAGTATTTCATACCCTACTTCTACCCTACTTTTAAACTATCTCTTCCTAAACATAACATGTTGTGGTTTTGGGAGTTCTTTGGGGGGAAGTGCAGAGACAAGTCAAGGCCTCTGTTTTGAACTCTATAGTCTTAATCCAGGTCAGAGTGCGGGATGGGGGGAAACATACTGGCTTGTTTTTTTTCCCTTGTGATGTTGACTACATTATTGAATCTCTTTCTCACTCTCTCATTTAAGCTTTGCTGTCACTTTTTACTGATTTAAGCCAATTTCATTAGAACTGGGATTTGAATTTCCAGGAATCATGCATGGTTACTTATGTGCCAGTAAATATAGTTTATATATGAGGCACTATGGAAAATGAAGCCCACGACCCTTTGAAAATATACTGCTGAACTAAACAAACAAACAAACAAAAAACTTCACATAATCCATGAGTGCTTTGCAGTCTGACAGTGGTGGGTCTAGAGCTTTGTTCCCAGGTGGTAGTCCACCCCGAAGGCAAACAAACAAAGAGTGTTTTTAGACGAGGCTATTTGTCTTCAACAAACTGATGTGAAAAGAACATTGCATATTAGGCTAAAAATATTGCAAGCAGGGATCTGATTTCTTTCTGAACTGACGTCATTTAACAGCAGATTGTTAAAGTGCTTTGCTCACGAATAAGGGACTCCCAATGAAGATTGCACTTCCACAATGTACATCCTTATTATGAGAATAGACATATGTACTGAAGGAGACTTCAAAGCTTTAAGCTTTCAATTAGAGCACAAGTGAAAGGAGTCTTTCATTCCTGCCTTTCAATGAATCCAAATATAGCCATGGAACTTCACAAGTCATGTGTTGGGGAGAACATATGCTTCACTGACGTTCAGCAGCATATTTAAAACCAGCTTGCCCAATTAGAGTGGGAGGGGGGCTCCGGCATTGCAATGAGGTGGTTAAAAAAAAAAAAAAAAAAAAACTGAACTGTCTGACCAAATTTCCGAAAGGTAATTTATCTGTTACTCAGCAGAAAGGTTTGACAGACAGTGTTGGGGTGACAGCTGGAGATGAGCTTATAGCAAACACTGTTATGAAGACCCCCATATTGCCATGACACTGTTGACTTTTCCCACAAATATCCATTACAGCTGCCTAAGAAAAAGAACAGTTTTGTTGCCAGCCAGAGCAATAAAGAATGACAGATAGGAGAGAATGCATCACTGTGCCATCTCTGTCTCCCATGCTGACACTCCAGTGGCTGGGGTGTTCACAGAGATGGGCAGAGATTAAAAGAATTCTTAGCCATTGCCGGGTATGCGAAGCTGATAAAACTTAAATTTTTAAATTAGATTAGATTTTTAATGGTCCACAGTACAGTATGTCTCATAAATGAATTAGTCTTGCCCTGTTCATTGCTATAAAGATATCAAACTGGATGGTGCCAAGGTACTTGAAGATGCCACGTCACAACAGTTTTAATCAGTTTAATTCTGTGACTTTTCCAAGTGAATGTAAGTATTTGATGATTTTCTTAAACTGAATTTTCTCTCGCCGTTCATTCCCATTTCAGTCCAACACAAGAAACAAGAGTAGGAATCTGATGCCTAAATGGTTGGTGCTTCATTCCAATTAGTTAAGGGTGATATTCTATACACCATACAAAGCCATACATCTGGTAGTAGCTCACTGTGTAGAAAGAATCAACATCCTGCACACTGTTGTCATTTGCATAGCAAAGGGTTTAATGCACAAAGTTAGATGACCGCCATCAGGGCAACTGACGTCAGTGTGCGGGATCCTGCTTCTTTCTATAGGTTGGGCACATTGTGGAACCTCTCTGATGCACCTGTCAAAAAAGAGGAGTACGAAAGTGTCTAATGTTTTCGGAAGCTCATTGTGGAGATCACAACTGAGCTCCAAGTAGAGGATGAATCTCTCTCTCTCTTTCTCTCTATCTATCTCTTTCTCTCTCTGCCTGTCAGGTGAATGTTGGAAGATAACAGATCCCCTACAGTGAGCTGGGAGGCAATGCAATCATATAAAGTTATTTCTCAGTACAATTTATGCATGAGTTTGTCACTTGTCGGACAAGTAAAGAACAGTGGAGCGTAATAGATCTGTGAATAAATTAACGTCAACGAGGTGGTTTTCAAATTGATCATAAAATAACAATGCTCTTTCCATGCCAAATTATAGCATTTGACAAAAGCAATAGAGGAAACTGTGACAAGAGCAGAGACTGAGAGTCTTTACAAACTCTCTTTATGCCTTTATAGGTGTATAGAACTCAAATATTAGTCACAATCATTCATGACACTTCTTATCAAATCACCTATGCTTATAATTATGTGATTGTACCAACTTTCACAGCTTCACACAGCCAGTGACTGGACAGTAGTTGCAGTGATGCTGTAGATTTGGGTTTGCTACCAGATCAGAGTCAGATCTGCTCAAAAGTCATCTGATCCCCGGGTGGAGGGAGAAGGTGCTGTTACTCAGCTGCAAAAAATGGGCTAATATTTGTGTGCCTGAAAATCAAAGCAAACAGCCATTTGATTGAGCTCGTCTAATTGCCATAAAGGCAAGCAAATAGCTCTGAGAAAGACAATATTGATAGTATGCGGTGGTTGCAGCGGTTCAGGCACATCCCTGCGGTTGGAGTCGGTCTTCTGTAGTCTGGGACTGGGACCATGTGTCTCACTAACACAGCAGAAAGACAATTAAGCAACACCTGCTTTACCTCAGGGAAACAGGGCAAGGCTGCTTTTTACCTTGTTAAAACCACACATGGAAAACAGTTGGGCTGCACGGGTTATTAAGGCCAACAAACCACAAGTGAGAGAAGACAAAATAGAAACAGAAGAAAAGAAAAGAAAACAGGGAGGAATAAACAGTGAATTGGAATCAGAGTTAAACACACACACACACACACACACACACACACACACACACACACACACACACACACAGAGAGATACAGAGAGAGACACATGCAGCCCACTGTGAAAATCTCAATTGTAGAGGTAGGGTTTTGCATATGTTAAGCAAAGTTGTCAAACACTGAAGTATTAGGTCATGTTAATGTTATGTAAATGCTATGCATTTCTGAAGCCTCCAGTGTCCTTTCACAAACCGTTACCTACGAGCAGCTCTCAGTGCCTTGAGCTCAAACTTTATCAGACTCAGCAGTTTGGGGAGCACAAGGGAGGCTTTAACATGCTGTAACCTGGCCCTGCAAGATTGGGTGTCTGTTGAGTTGGAGTGTGATGCAGCAAGCAAGTGGAGTCTGACAGTGTACACTTTCGCTTTCAGTCAGCTGGGAGAGATTGGTTTAAGCTCCACTTGGAGAGAAAAATGTGAAGACACATATAAACTTGTGCGAGTGCTGTGAGTGAATGCTGATTATGTTACCAAAAAAAAAAAACCTGGAAGGGAAGGCTGACTGAGAGTCAGTGCGTATTTGTGTGATGACATTGATACCGTATGCTAATGAATCAGCCTGGTACAACTTCCAGCAAACATTTAATCTGGAAGTTGATCAGGCATCCAAATATGAAGAAAAACTGCCTGAGGACAATTATGCATCATACTTAATGAGGATTGATATCAAAATATCCACAGTCCTGGATTGCCTACAGTATAGTGTTTCTGCCTTCCCTCTGGATGCCATGCAAGCAAGGCAATGAATCCCCATTCCACTGGTGCTGAAGGCCAGCATCACTGATGGAGCACAAGGGGTGATGGTGTGAAAACGTATCCTAAATAAATACTCACAACCTCCCAACACGACATTCCATTCCAATTGTTATCCGCCACTGTTTACCATGAGAAGAGCTGAAATATTCACATCTGTTGCTGTCAGGCTAAGTGGAGCAGCAAATGGCTGAATGTTAAGAATAGGACGACACTGTGCGGCATAATTATTGAACAAAACAGATTGCCTCAGCTCCGGGACCAGACAGTAGCCTGAATGGTGTGACAGAGCCTTTGGCATCTGAAATGTCACATGTAATGAAGCAGTGCTAGACAGACATCTTTTTTTTTTTTTTTTCCAAACCCGGATTCGTTCGAAATAATTGGTTTGAGCAGATTGCACCGGCAGTGTTGAACAATGGCCTTCCCCCGACATTGCTTTCTTCCACTGTCGCCTATATCCACACTTCGGTTACGCTCATTCTGTATGCTTTGCATTGGCTGTAATTCTGATGTCATGAATGATCAAACCTCTTCCTGACTTACTTAAGAAATAAAGTTGCAGTCCAAATAGACAGCGCCTCTGGCATCATAACAGCATAACATAATGTGTTGTGTTCCTCAACATGGCTGGTTGAGATTGACCCTGGCAGTTTCTTTATTTGAATTACACAAAACAAAAGTTCCCATGAGTTTACATGCCGAAAAAGACAGCACAGCGCAGCACTTCCTAGCACAAGTTGCCTAACTAAAGCTGCAGAGTGCTGACCCAAGACCATGACAAGTGAGATTAAAAGTTATGTTCAAAGTGTGTGAGTCACACATGGAAAGATGTGAGAGCATGTTGCCGTATTTTCACCACCACTGAAACAATATTATTGTATCACATATTCAGAATTTATTGCATTTTAATAATATTGTTGTATTATTATTGTTGTTGATCTTGTTATCATTAGCAATATAAATTGTATTTACCTAGCATACATGCTCTTTGGAAATGTAATTGCTTAATAGAGGGATTTTTCTGATTGAAAACAACTGTATGATATCTACATATGACTACATATGACATATGAGTCCTACTGTTCATCTTTTGTCATTTAGCGGTTAAATATTTATGTCTATGCCAAAATTAAAAGAACACAATGTTTTTATCACACCTCATGCCATGTTTCCTCACAGAAATATATATTTATTTAGTCTGAGGAAACATAATAATAAGAAAAAAACACGTTGAAAACTCTTTTTGGAGTGTGATGATCTCTGATCCTCTGGCAGTTATTTCTTCAAAAAATAATGATGTGTGATATGTATTAAAAATGAATCTTAACTTGCATGACCTTTGATTAGCTTTATCAAAGAGTGAAAACCTGTACCTGACAAAAAAGGCCTTTGGCCAAAAAAGTGATGGTGAAAAATAGTCCCTGCTCCATCAACTATCCATTCCATGGGGATGTTTGGTGCAGTGACAGTGGCGTCACCGCCTCCATCATCTTGTTTCTGCGTGTGCCCATAGCCACCTAGTGTGTAATGCCACACCACCACAAGCCTCCCTACGGCAGTCTCTGTCCTCCAAACAGCTTCCTCATAGTCCCTTACACACCCTCACCTGCCTAATGGCAGGGTCAGATAAGACCTTTGTTTTTTGTCTGTCACAATTGTTGTTTACGATTGATTGTTGCCGACGATTGTTGTCACATGATACAATTCTGGAACTGGGAGGATTCTCTATGCATCTTGGTCGGGAGTTTGGCATAAGTGTCAGTCACGCTATCATGCTTATCATCATACAAAGTCATAGGAGAAAAATTCTGACAAGCTTGTCTTTGGACAGTGTATCATAGACAAAGACGATTGTCTATGAGATAACATTGCTTCATATGTCACATTATAAGACCACAATAAGTCACATTATTTTGATTGCCAGATCAAAACAATCAAAATCAGATAAGATGATGTAAATGTGTCGGGCAACAACACCAGGCTGATTTTGTGTAATCTGACCAAGCCATAGGACAACACACAGCACAACACTATTGGTTTCCCCTGATCCCTCTACTGAAGTGTTGAAGCATGGCATTGGCACATGGCCATGTCGTGCAGTTTGCCATGGCCTCACATGGCATCCCCCCTCTCATGGTAAGACGGTGACTAATCTCTCGTGGGGTGTGTGTGTGGTGTGTGTGTGTGTGTGTGTGTGTGTGTGTGTGTGTGTGTGTGTGTGTGTGTGTGTGTGGTGGGTGGGTGGTGAGGGGGCAATCTGTTTCTCTGTTAAACATTTGATTGTTTGGAGGACTGCTGAAAGTCATGAATAGACCCCTACTCCACCACCACCACCCCCTGCCATTTTATTTTCAAAAGGCTTCCACTCTTGTGTTTTATCCTCCGCCTTGGGAGGCCACATTAAAATCCTGAGAGCGGATAGTGAGAGAGTGGAGTGGAGAGGAGAGAAGAGGAGAGGAGAGGAGAGGGTGGCTGGTCAGGCTGGATATGGCACCGTTAGACCAGACAAGGATGAGCCAGGCCAACACAGCTGCAGTCTTGGGCAGCTGCCGACCTTCTCTCCTCTCCTCCTTTCTTCTCTTTTTTCCTCCTCTCTTCTCTCTTCTCTTCTTCTCTGTTGACACGGTTGGGAGTGAGCCCAGACAGGTGATGCTCATCACCTGCTCAAAGTGCCTCTGCCTCTCAAGAAGGCCCTTGGCTCCACTCATTCTGAGCTGGAAACCCTTCACCTTAACCCACACACACCAACCGCTAGCTGAGCAATAGTAGTTAGTCTCAATGGTGCTTTTTTGCTCTCAACAGTGCCTTCCAGGCAGCACAGCCTAAAAAAAACTTAATTCCAATCCTATTCCTAACCTGCTCAACCCTCACTCTTAACCCTCAATTGGAGAGGGTAGTGCCTTAAAGGCAGCGCTGCCTGGAAGCCACCGTTGAGGGCAAAAAAGACTAAAGACCTGCTGCAGGGCTCCTTCATAAACACTGCAAGTTCAGCTTTAAATTTTTAGTTTTCATCAATTCTATGCAGCCAGTGACTAAAATTGGCCCATCCGTGTAACATAGTCAACACTATATTATCGCTGCCTACCACACTTTCTATATGAGGCATGGCATCAAGTGCCACTGCATACACACATGCCAGGATGTGGTTTGTGTGAAAAGTGACACCGGAGGCTCGGAGTAGGAAAGCTGACAAAATCACACTCTAATCGCCTTCCGTTTGCAACTGATATGTCAATAATATGCTGGCTTATCAACACCTAAATATGCTGCAATCAAGGACAAGAAGGAGCCTTTAACGCCAGTGACAGGCATATCAGTGTACCCTGTCATCAAAGCCCATGACGGAATGACACACTGAAAGAGGTCTGACTTTGAGTGCCATTGAGTCCTGATTATGGGCCTTCCACGCTGGACAATGCCAGAGGGTGTAAGTTTTTATTCAAGTAAATGCTCAGACTAATAGGACTATTGACTTTTAAATGAAATGGTTAAGAATGAAATTGGCTCAAAATGGTTTAGACCTCACAAATCAGAAAATGAGACACATGAGGAACAGGATTTTTTTTGCCAGTGAATGAATGAATGAAAGAAAGAAAGAAAGAAAGAAAGAAAGAAAGAAAGAAAGAAAGAAAGAAAGTCATGCTGGTGTGCAGTGTAGAAGACACTCTCTGTGTGATTCAATTTCATGGTATTTAAGCAGTACAGACAGATTGGACCTCAGTTGTAAGCTCACAGCAACCCTTCTGAATTTAACTAAATCAACATCACCATGATCTACTTGGCTGAATAATGACCACACTAGCATTCTTCTGGAATGATTGTGACTGATTCATAATAATGATCACATATATCATATTTTAGGATATAATTTTCCTCCAACTGACCCTTATATTGGGCACAGTTTCATTACTAGCTGAAGTTGAACATGACTAAGTTAAGCTACTATTTGATTAGCTTCTCTTGAATTCGGTTTGCAAACACCTCTAATGCATCAACCCCTTGTCACCAATCAATCAATAGGAAGTTTGGAATCCAAGATCAGGTTAGAATCTGACTGCTGGTAAAGACAAGAGTAAAATATGAGCGTTGTACAGGATTTCCACCAGTGTTTTATAGTTAAAGTGGCCACTATGACATATTGTTTTACAAAAGTTTGTGTTGGTTATTTATGTGTCGTGCTTCCTATCTTATATGAAAGAGCACAACATAACCTATTCAATAATAACACTATAATAACAATAATGTCAGCAGTCTTTGATACCAATCAACCCCCCACCCCAACCTCCACCTTGCCTAACTATTCTGCGGAAAAAAAACAAAAACAAAAACAAAAAAAAACATTTTGCTCTCCTCTTTTTGCTTTCACCAGCTTCCTTTTTCCTCCTTTTTTCCTTTCTTTTTATTTCTTTTTCTTGTCTGTCTCACCTTCACCCTGTCTCTAGTCTAGTCTTTCACTCCTCTCTGGTTTGGTTTTAAGCATGCATTATCCAACTTCTTTCCCATCTCTGTGGCTTCCATAGAAAAGTGTTTCTGGTTGACAGGAGATCCTGAGGTCCTCCTTTTTCCACATCTTTTTGCTCCCTCACTCTGAGCTTGTGCTGAAAGTGGGAAACTAAGCCTCTGGAACCTGTACAGTTTCTCCCTGCTCTCATCTCCCCCCGTTCCTCACAATCTTTGAGGTGGGAATGACCTGATATCCTCTAATTTTGTGTTATTAATCCCTTGAAGTGTTCATAAATGTTGCACTTGAGTGAAGCCCTGGAACTGATTAAACAAGTTTGAAACGCTGCCTCAAACTCGCATGATTAATTCATATACAGAAATCACAGTGTGTAAGTCATTTATTATACATTATAATGTATTCATTGTGAGCAGGGCTGTGATTTTTCCTTTCCCGGCAGAAGTGAGGGTGAGACTCCGTCTAAGAAGTTCAGGCAGCAATTTGAGAGAGACTGGAAATAACCTCTTGCAGCACAAACACACACACACACACACACACACACACACACACACACACACACACCACTGAGCATTTCACTGTATCGTCATCATTCACAGCTGACCTTTAAAACTTTCAGCACACAGAGTGGCGCGCACAGGGAAACGGCCCGTAACGCTTGTCTCATATCTCCAAAAGTGATCGAGTCTCTCTCTGTCCTGCGGGCAATGCCAGGGCACCCGGGGTACTCTACCTGCTTCTCCCTAGGCAGAGCCGCCGTGCCAGTCTCAAATGTGTCTAACAGTGCGTTTCTCTCCGCGGGCAGCTGATGTGAGCGTCGCTCATCTGATGCTAATGCGCAGCACTCAGGAGGACGTGCCAGATAACGGGTGCGCTCTCAAAAGGCAATTGTGGGAGAAAAAAGAAAAACATGATTACTTTGAGATACATTGGCGTTAATGAGCTGCAAACGGTGGTCATCGGCATTCTGTATTCTACCTGACAGATTAATGCAGCTTTGGCTGAATGAATGCACTTAGAGAGCTCCTTAGTGATGATGTTTTTTTCTGAGCCCTGCAGGACAAAGTGGAAATGCTTTTCTTGCAAAGAGGTAGAAACTTCTATGCAAACGCTACGCGAAGGGGCTAAACTTTGCAAAGATCAGCACTTAAAAGTGTTTAAAGAATATTCACAGCCATATGTGCTCCGGCGCGCTGGCCAGTGCTTTAGCAGATCCATTTGTTCTAGTGATTAGCCTTGGCGACCTCTGTCACAGTAACCCATAATTAAGGATGAGAAGCCGACCTCAGTGCCTCCGCAGCAGCTGGAAAAGTTCCAGGTCTATATTAGGCGAGCCACAGTCAAGTTTGTCTCCCGCTGGACGACCAGACGATCCTCATGAAACAATCACACGCGTTCCCGATCCCCCCTGTTGTTCGGGACCTGAGCCATGTAGGTCTGCGATTACAGAGACCAAGGAACTCATAGTTGGAGAAGCCAGGACTGCTCCCAAGTATCGATCTGTTGGTCCCATTCTTTTGTCTAAGGTATCTAACTGCTCTGCGCTCCAGCAGCAACAACCCAAAGTGTCTGACTACCACAGATGCCCAGCAATCTCGAGACACTCATAGACGTCTGCAAATGACTTCAGACGGTGTGTCAGCAAAACAAAGACCAATCGTGAGATGCTCCGTGACAGCAGAGCCACCACTGACCATCTGTGATACTAGCTTCACAGCATTCCCATTGGCTTGATAGCATTCCTATTCTTATTGGCTTGATAGCATCTCTGGGGTACCCATTATGTATCTTTCATGTGATTTTGAGGGCCATCAGTGCAAGGCTGTGGCAATGACATGTTGGATTGAGTTGAAATGCGTGCAATCTGCCTGGCTCCTGAAGAGAATGAGCACTGTGCTTATGTCAGCAGAAGTTGTGGCAAAAGTAAATTAATGATGTCCGGGTGGAATGGAGAGAGAGAGAGAGAGAGAGAGAGAGAGAGAGAGAGAGAGAGAGAGAGAGAGAGAGAGAGGTGGGAGGGATGGGAGCTCACTAATGGGATGACTCATAAATTTCTGCAGTCTGACTTTGATTCTTCATTATCCTTGTTTTGCAATTCATGTCATGATGGCAAATAGCAGCTGCTGACCCCTTTGTGCTGTCACCTACTTCAAATGATCCATTATCATTTGGGATTCTCAAGACAGGGCTGCGGGCCCATATAGATGTATCAACTGGAGCTGATAGAAAACTATAAATAATAATCAGCTGCAAGAATTGAGACACAAAGTAGAATTACTTAAGAGTAAGATCAAGCGGGAAATTATTCTCAAAAAGGGGGAGAAGAAGACAGATGTAAAAATTTTCCTAAGTAACTCTTTAAGGGCAGTCTAATAGCAAGGATTAAATTATGATTAATAACACGATGAATGTTAGGATATTGTTAATTATAATTTGCTAGAATTGTAATACTACTGCTGCTGAGGACTTGTAAATATAATTTATCACGTTAATTCTTTTTCTTGGGTGGGTTGTCTTAAAAAAAATGGTTGAGTGATTATCATGTTTTGCTGAGCATGTTGTTGCATTAAATAGCAAGGGGATTATGTCTGCTAAATCCTGGATGACAAAACTCAATGATCAAGAACATGAACTGCTATGCTGCCCTCTTGTGAATGTGCTGAATGCATAGCAGTCCAATGGCACTCACAAGCATCAACATCAAGACCCCACTGAGAACATAGTAGAGTAGAGGCTCCCTAAGTTTAAAGGTGGGGTCCATGATGTTTTCCTGGAGCACTGTTTACTGTTTTGCTTAATCACATCCTGATTGCAAACAGTTCATTAAATGCACTAAAACACACACACACACACACACACACACACACACACACACACACACACACACACACACACACACACACACACACACACACACACAACAAAATGTCATCTGTGGAAAGAACAGGATGGGAAAAACAGCAAAACAGCATCCAATCATTTTGAGCGTCACCATCGAAATGCATTGCAGGACTTAATATGTCTATCAAACTCAACTGTCATTTGGCCCTCCCTCCCTCCCCCAGCTGCACCATAGACAGGTGAGGAGCCTGTGTGAACGTTACTCTTGAACTCCACCTTTAAGTAGTGGTATCATAAGGTCTTCATTACAAAATTGAAGGATCTTTAAAGAAGCAAAGAAGCATTCCCAAAGAAATCTTGGGGCTCACAATGGCAGACTTCTTTTTTGGAATTCTTACACTTCTTCATAGGGTACTGTGCAGTATATGTGGTTAAGAGAAGATGACAACTGTATTCCTACCCAATGCTAATTTGACCACTTCACTGCACATCTGCTCACATTCACTTCAGCATGTCAAAATTAATCTATCCGCCTGACATATAGATATTTTACAGTATCCATCCCTGCTTCTGTAATACGGTTAACAGACCTGAAAATGTCTGGTTGAAAGACTAAGTGTTGATTAAAATAATCAAGGGGTGCCCATCTATCATCTTGAAAGAGCGCCCTTGGGTTTGCACGACCCATTCTGATGTCTCACTATGTAAGACAGTATTGATTTTGGCTTTGCTGCTGTGCAATAGAAAATAAAGCTACAGTATTTTTTCTTTAGTATGTGATGACACTGAGATAGAACGCAGAGATGTCGTCTACTTCCTGATCACATTTCCACAATCAAAACTCGTTTTATCTCATCTAATCTTACCTGTCACACTGATTACCGTCCCAGTCAAGTGGGACAACAGCTATCAAATCTTATATGTTGTCTCTGACGACTGCTAATTATTTTACTGTGTAGTTTGCCAGGATGTCACTGAAGCTACAATTTCACGAGGTCAGCCAAGCATGAGGGAAATAACTGAAGAACATTAGCAATTATTCAGTGACGCTTAGTGAATTATTTATGACGGTGATGGACATTCATTATTAAAAGTGTTTTTACACGACTCGGTGACCAGTGTGGGTGCGGTATTGGCAGGGGAGATTGCCACCTGTTTAATTACGCTCATTAATGTTGAGCAAAGGATAAGGCTACGGTACACTCCGCTCTCCCTGTCCATCATCGGCCATTAAGCCAGTGTAAGAGCATGTGGTGACATTACTGATTTACCGAACAAAAAAAAAAAAAAATAATAATGGGAGGGTGAGTAAAAGCTTGAGGTCTCTCCTTTGAAAGTTCAGAGTTCACAGATAATTAATGTCTTCAATTAACACACACACTTGTAAATGCGGGACTGCTTTCACACTCCTCCTGCAATATTAATATGGTTAGTGTTTCACTGCAGCAGCTTGGCTTAGCCCACTCTCAGGGAGTCTGCGGCAGACGTACTGTACCATAGACGCAGTTCATTGTAGAGATGCAGACTGGAAGCCAGAGATTGAGGGGGTGAATATACTATAGGGCTGGCTGGGCTGGCTTTGCCTGTGTTCCCTTCCCTCCATGGACATGGAGGCTTGGAAATGTGTGCTTAATTGCTTTTCACATTCTAAAGATGCATGCCGAGCGAGCGACACAGCCATAGCCTCTCCCGACTGTATTCTAGAGGGGGCACTGGGGATACCTGTTAAGCGCTTTGGATGCAATTGTCAATATCTACATTATGTAAACAAGGCTTTACCATTGGCAATCAATCTGGCAATGGGCTTGGGTGGTACAGGAGGCTTAGATCATGGCAGAGACCCTCTTGTTCAGCATTTAGAGAACGCTTAGGCTGGGCTCTGGTCACGGTGATGTAAATCACCAACATCATCAGATACACATGCCTACTGCGTGTGCCGTGCCCACACACTCCAGACCACTCATCAGATCCCTGCACATGTTAAAGGGGCACATGGGAATTCCAGCACGAGGCAAATCGGTATGCTCTGTCAATAACTCTTTTTATTCATTTATTTACTGTATATATTTATTTTTTAAGAAAGTATTGGAATAAATTTCAGTACGATTCTGGAGATTTCACTTCATGTAGAGGGATTTTTAATTCAATCTAATAATGCTAAAAGTTATGTATTTGACAAGTGATAAACTGGTTTACTCTATACTCTGTCATACTATATTTTTCCACAGCTAAACATCCCTATTTGCCATTGACCTAACCTAGATTATTTCAAGAGTGGTTAGTACATTGTTCAAAGTTCAAGGTTTAGAGTTTGTTGATGAATAACAACTAACATTAGGCTAATTTGAAATGCCAATTTCAAACATGGAGAACAACTTTAAATAACTTTGACTCCTGTAAATTGTAGAGCTGGGTACTTCCACCCTCCAAGGTGGGAAAAGATGCCATCGCTGCAACAGTGACCATGGCATTGGAGAGGTGTCACTTGCAGAGGTTAAGAGGTTACAGGCCCTCCACATTACATACTTACTGGTTACTCATTTACACTAAGGCTGTGATTTGACATTGCCAATGCATCTGACTACTCACTGCTTGGAATAACCTACTGTATGTGTGTCATGGGCACTTCACATGCTAGTTATGCGCAGCACATCTCTGCCCTCACGCCGAATACACAGAAATTCCGACTTAGTGTGTTGCACTTTGAGTAGATATGGTGTGCATGTGCAGAGCTTTTCCTCAAAAGAGACACATTCATGCTCTAGTTCATTTTCTTTCATTTTTACATCCGTTTTTGAAGAGAAAAAAACACAAAATCCCTGCAGTTAACAACATGTTTTTTTCCACAGGCATGTACTGAAGAACACTTTAACAATATGAAAGGACATGCTGTTGTATTTGTTCTGTTATCCCATAGTTTTGTATCAGCTCTGAACGTTTGTCTTCTCCTCACGCAACAGGTATGCTATGTGTATGGAAAAAGAAAAGAAGAAGAAGAAGAAGAAGAAGAAGAAAAAAAAAACATACCTCTGCTCTAAGATATATCTACCTTGGCTGGAATAAATTCTCTTTGCTGTGAATGATTAAACTATGAAGGTCCCCAGAAGGCGGAAAAGATAAGACCATTTCATGTAGCCACAAGAAAAAGCCTGCCTGAAAGAGTAGCAGACATGTGGTGCCAAAGCCAGAGGGGTGGAAGCAATCGAAAAAGCCAATCGGTAAAATGAGAAAGTCCAATCTGAGTTCACCAGACTTCTCACAGCAAGAGTGGACATTTTATTGGCACTGTGCGGGCAGTTTTCTCAGCCCTGACAAGTCAGCCACAGTTCACCAGCAGCCAAGTGCAGCGTTTGCGGGAAATAATTGGATATCCAGCTTATTCTGAAAGAATCTTCTATTAATATACATGTTCTAATAATGTATAGCCTATGTTCTCCACAGTGTCATTCTCTGTTCCACTCTTGCAATGACACGGTATGGAGGTTGACCTATCGTGACCATCAGTAGATAGATGCACAGTGGCACAGAAAGGGCGCAAAAGACTAAAATAAAGGATTGATGTGTGGGAAACTGCATTTTTTTTTCTTGGAAAAGAAGAAGAAAAAAAAATCTAAATGGCTGTATACGTCTACTGTATGGGCAAAACCTTCACTTAACACAAAAAAGGGTTAGCACTCTGTGCAAGAAATATTTTAACCATCACCAGTAATAAAACATCATACTGTACAAACACACGTAGCCTATTACTGGCATGCTGGCATTTGTAAACATTGGATTTGATTCACTGGCAACCTTAAGTAAACTGAACAAAAATGTCTATTTTTCACTAGTCTACTGAGGCTACCTCTGCTGACAAGTCGACTGAGGAAACAGGGAACTGTTGACGTCAGCAGTGTTCTGCAGGTTTCTGTGAGCTCCTCCATGGAGTAGCACTGCTGCAAGCTGCACTTGCCTGGAATACCGACCTGCTGCCTGAAGCTAAGGTTAGCTCACTGTGAACCCCTGTGCTGCAGTATAGCTAGCCCAGGGCCGTTTCAGGGAACTCAGGGGGCCCCAAGCAAAAAGGGCCCTTGAGCCCATGAGGGCCCTTCACCTCCCATAAATACCAACATGAACCACATTGTTCAAGCATCTTTCATTGAATTGATTATGCAATTGTCTAATTCCAACCAAAAGTCATATTTTATTGAAAAACACCACCAACTAAACTAATAAAATGATTAAACAGTCAATTTTGGGGGCCCCTTACAGACATGGGCCCCAGGCAATTGCCTGGTTTGCTTGCGACGGCCCTGGCTAGCCCATAGAATCCTCTCCTTCCAGAGCCATGAAAGTTCTCCTTGCCTAAAAAACAAACTAGCAAGGATCTCTATCGAGCTGAGGGCAACTGTGAACCCCTTGATGCAGTAGCTACAGCTCACACAATCCTCTCTTTCCAAAACTACTGCATGAAAGCTCCAGTTGCCTTAAAAAAAAAAGCTGCCAAGGACCTTGTGTGTGGAGCTGAGGGTAGCTGTGAAGCCCTCACTGCAGGAGTTCACAAAGCAAGGCAAGACAAGGCAATCTTACATTACAGCTTTTCACAATGTGCTTTACAGAAAGTGAAGAATCCTCACAGAACCCTCTACTTCCAGAGAAAAATATAAAATATAAAAGCTCCACTTGCCTAAAAAACTAGCAAGGACCTGCTGTTGAAACTGAGGTCTGCTGTGAAACCTTTGCTGCAGTAGCTCAGTGAATCTTCCACTTCCGGAGGGTAACTGTGAACCCTTGCTGATCATCAGGTCCCAGATCACAGCTGTATTGTGTGGACCTCAGCCAAGTTGTGTTCAAATTCACTTCTCTTCTTTCTCCTGTTTATTCTCCCTGTATTTTCAACTAACTAATAGCCCCACTGATGCCTCTGCACTATCTGCAAATAAGTGATGACACCTCCACCGACACAACCCCCCACCATAGGATACCGGGACTGATTGATTAGACTAGACTAAGTAAGTCCAGACACTCATTCCATTTGATATCTGAGGTGTCCTGAAGTGCTTCATTATAGTTATAAATAAATAAACATTTGAATAATAAAATTATATTTTTACACCTTATGCTGTGTTGTTTATTATTAATTCACTGCAGTTGGGAGGCAGATGTCTGGGTCCCCTACCCTTCCCTACCAACTCATCACCTCCGCACATCCTACTCACTTGTTCTCTCTCTCTCTCTCTCTCTCTCTCTCTCTCTCTCTCTCTCTCTCTCTCTCTCTCTCTCTCTCTCTCCCCCACCTGCACAACCACTGCTCCCTCTCTCTTGCCTTTATCTGGCCCCACTGCTGTTGCTCATTTTAGTGAGAGGCACCAGAGCTACTGACACACACACACAAAATATCGTCACAACGTTTGCTGCTACCGTTTCTGTGGCAGTCAAAGAGTCATACTACAGGCTTAGCTTTTCTTGTCATTTCTTTAACACACACACACACACACACACACACACACACACACACACACACACACACACACACATACACATACACACAAACACACACACATACACATACATACATTTATAGTGCAACATAAATGTTATTGTTGTTATTCAAACAAGATAGAAGGCTACATCATAATGTGCAGATTTTTGCTTTGAAATGCTCTTGACATTATAGAGAAATAATCATTTAACAAGATGCCATTAAAACACGTTGAATGGAGCAGGTTCTATTCCATGGCTGTGGTTAGACGTGACATATAATGTGTACTGACGTACAGTACATGGCTTTACTCAGACCATAGTCTGCCAGCCACAGGAGCAAAGGATGACCGTCACCTCTTAAACTTTGGTAAATTGCACATATCGGTCTTGAGAAACACAAGTTGGGAGATTCAGGTGTTTCAACATTTGGTTCATGGCTTTACACATTTCTTTGACCAATGCTTGTTATCATATAAGTATCAACTTCTTGATCGGTAAACTAGTGTTTCCTGTTTTGTTTTGTTTTGTTTTGTGCTATCACTTGATAGAGTGATGTTTTGCAGAGCAACACAAATGAATAGTTGGATGCAAATGACCAGATCACTTGATTACAGGATCAGTTGCAGTCCAAACAAAATGAAAGAGTGCAAGCACGTTCTGCAGACTTGCCAAATCACTGTTTGCCTGCACTCTTATGTGTGTCTGAGAGACCATGATTTATGAGGGAGTTGACTGCCTTTGGACCCTTCTCTACAGAGTATTACAGATTTTATTTTTGCCTTTTATAGTCACACGCAAAAAAATAAAATAAAAATAAAAAATGCCCTGTCAGTTTAAAACGTGCTGTTTTAAATTGACAGAGCAGCAAATATATGGAAAGAATCCTGCCATAAAAATAGCACCTTCTTGTTAACAAGTCTGTCAGTTTTGACTCTGCGCTCTGTACTCTGCAAATATAACATGCTTAATGAATATAATTGGCAAGATGAAAACCTCTGCTTGAAAATTATTTCCCTGCTCTTGAAGCTCTTTGGGAACTACAGTTTATTTAAAGGATTTTGGAGTGTTGATATATTTGTGCTTCAATATTTTGCTTCTTTCTAGATAAAAAGATAAACCATAGCTACCCCAGCACACTACTTTCAACTTATGAATAGTACAGGGCATAATTATGATTTCTAAAATAACTCGTTACACCAGTAGAAAGGCAGAAATGGCATTCTGATAGGATGAATGGCTGATAATGCATAGTGGATAGTACACGCACACATTTCTATGCTTTATGTAACTAAAGAATAATTGCAATTTTCCTTACAATAACCTAAGGTTTATATTTCTTTAGCATGTTTTCAAATGCATGGGAACACATTTCTTCTTCATTTTTCCTTTCTTCATGGTCTGATTCTGATTCATTAGCAGTGATGCTAGATATACTGCAGATTTACTGGAAATAGGTGGGGTAATTTATGCAGGTGCACAACTGAATTAATTAATATTTTTCTAAATTATACAGTGTGGATAATTCTCAGGAAATAATTGTATTTTACAGTGGAACCACAAGAAATATTGGGCCCTATGATAAAAAAGTATTTTGGGGCCCCTTCAACTTTTTACATTTAATTATAAAATTAGGATATTCTTTGGGCCCCCGGCCCTCAAAATCATCTTAATTTTGGGCCCCTCAAACACTGATTATAATATTAAGCTTTGATTCCCCCCGGTTGGGCCTCAAAATCATCTTAACTCTCCCCCACTTGCAGCACCCCTGATAGGAAATGATTGTATTTTCCAGTGTATTTTCCACTGCAAGAAATGTTGGGCCCTATGATGGAAAATAATTTTGGGCCCCTCAAATTTCACCGCCCTCTCACAGAAGCCCCTGATACTTTCCCTCATGTATAAATACTGTAGTTGATGAAGTCTGACAAAATCAGTGGAGAGAATAGAAGGTCTCGAAAAAAGGCTATTTCATTCATCCGCCTCTCACTGGGGAACCCAAGTAGTCCTCTAAGTGGCAAGTGTCTCAGCCACCATTGCCTTGTAAACGTCAGAAACCAAAGGAGACCTCTCCAGAGCTCAGGACAGAGTGACAGTTCACAACTTGCCTTGCGGGGCTGGAGCCTAGCACTTAACTGCGTGTCTGGCAGGCCTTCACACATACACACACACACACACACACACACACACACACACACACACACACACACACGGCTTCATGAAGGGCTGCAGGCTACTCCACCCACCCCCAGCACACTGCTGGCTGCAGCCTAGCCTAGCGGTGGCAAGCTAATGGGATATGACAGGCAGCTGAAAGTGAGTTAAAGGCTAATCTATTTACCATTAGAGCTGCAGAGGGAACATAGACCCGGGTGAAGGCCCACGATCCATGGACGTCGTTTCTCTCTCAGTTCGGCACAACTGGTAATACATTATGATCCCCTCATGAATTATGAAGGATCCTGGGTAAGTTTTTATTTCACGCTCACCAAATGCATCATTCATGATATCACCATTACAGTCATAATAATGCATTTTATTTGCCATTACCAGGGTGTATTCTGTCACTGCTTGTGAATGGATGGAGCTCAGGTGTTGTACTTTGCCCTCCAGCTGCTAAACCTATGAGGGTGGAGAGAGGTTCAAGCAGCTAGCACAGCGCTTCCCTGAAAACCATCTACTCATGCGTAGGAATTATCTGCCTGCTCTCCCCATTCCAAGTAATTCAGTGCGGGGCATATTCATTAAGAATTGAAAGCAATTTCTGCCTGGAACTTTGGATTTCCATAAGCTCATTAGTGATCATGTTCCACCACAGATCATCGGGGTTGAAGCAAGTAATTATTATGCCAGGACAGGAACAGCCAGTTAAATAAGAATATGTTCATTAACAATGCCTTTGTATGCATGCTGATTCAAATTCTTCAGGCACAGGGATGCACTAAAAACCCAGAGTACAATTCCAAATGAAAACTTCAGATAGGTGAGGCCTCCTTTTGTTTGCCAGTAATAGAATGTTGAAGTGTAAAATGCTTCCTCAGCTTATGCAGTCTCACACACAGTAGTAGCTTTCTCATTTCAGATTAGCACAAGCCAATTTGAAACCAGGCAGTATGATGAACTGGATACATGTTCAATGTACATTTAAGTAGAAATAGTCACAACTTCTCAACTAATATAAATATCTGATTCTTCTGCAGGAGGGATGGAGTTATAGCAAGTGTTTGATGGTTGCCTGTCAACAATATAACGCAACAATCTGACATCTGAAACACAGAAGATTGAGAAACACAATGTGAAACACAGAAGATTGTGGCTTCAGTTAGTGCAGAGCAGTTTTCCCAGACATGCTTTTATGCTGTTTTTAGGGTAATTTACTAGCATTTTTTGCTCATTTACCAGTAATTTTGATGGTTAAATAGCTCATTATGGGAGGAATGAAGGCTGTCTTCTTGCACTTGCAGTATGAAAACAAGGGAAGGTGAAGATGAAACTGAAAATTAACTACACCAAAATTACCTTGTCAATCACTTTAACTCATCCAAAATGATCGTCGCTGATTCCTATATTTTGTTTGCAAACAAATCTACGTGGGTAGGTGAGAATGTACAATGTTGTTGTCATTTCCTCCACGGGAACTGTATTTCGTGACAAATTTTGATCATCAAGGAATATCACAAACCACTACTCGGTGAGTTGCACATTTTAAAACAAAAGTTTAAGGTTGTTTTAAGGAAAGGGTTGAGAATGCACATACAGTAGCTTGCCATTCTGAAGCAAGCAAGAGAGATTCTAAATGAGCCAGATAGCCAAGACAGGATTAAATCGCCCACATTTCTGTGTCAACCCATTCTATTTGATCCTAAACATCCCAGAAAAGAGGCTAAAAGTGCTAAATATCTGAATGTTCCTTTAAGAGCTGTTCTAATATAATGGGAACCACAATAATTTTTCAGGTAAACCGCTGAATTCTAACCTCACCCTTACAACTCCTAACCTGCTTGTCTGTTGCCAACAGATAGCACTGCAGCATACACCAATGAGTATTTCCAGCAGCACACACACACACATATCCAAATCCACAAAGAACATGTTAATGAATGTTAATGGGAACCACGTAATCAACGCTTTGCACTGGTCCTGCTGCTCTCTGAACTGGAACTCTGCAGAAATCCAAAGGTGCACCAAAGCCCTTAAGCACAAACAAATAGATTCAATATATTTCCCGCTGAATATCCCCTTTTTCCTGGTTAACAGGAATAGGGGGGGGGGGTGTAATTTTATAATGCATTCAGTGTATGTCATATTTCTTTGGACACATATGCGGAATATGCATGCCCCGGGATAAAAAAAAAAAAACAAATACAAAAGAAATACAGCTGATTTGCAGTGTTGGAGTCACAAAATGTCTTTTACAAATGACACCCACCACCACCACAGAACTTTATGCAAATCGTATCATAAGCAGAATTTCAGATGGCAAAATACAGTTTTTTGTGTGTGATAAGGAAAGCTTTTGCAAATACATGTACTTTGGCATATACAGCTGCTGAATATGGGAAAGGCTTCATCTTTTCTGCATATTCTGATCCTAAATCCTGATTCTACAACAAGAACACAGAAAACAGTTGACGCTGTGGGGATGTGTGTATGAATGCTCTTCACCCCACATTTCCATGATGAGCTGCATTCATTGAAACTTTAGATGTGTTTTCGGAGGGCATTAGAGACTTGTTAATCATCTGAGCGTTGTCTGTCTGAATCCTGTTCTTTTCTCCCTGCACGCTCACAGGGTTGCAGCCCTGTTGATGTGGGTGAGCATGATTCATGTGGAAGGGGAAAACATTCAGGCAGGTTCACATTGGAAATGCATTACGTGGGCATTCTCAAAGTACGAGTTCTCTCCCTATACACCCAGTGCATGCATGCATGTACCCATGTTTCTTTTCTTTTTTTCTGGAAAAGGTCTACAGAAGATCTCCACAAAGAATTCACACATTCCTTTTGTGCAGATCGGCAGCGCA
Organism: Sardinella longiceps; assembly: GCA_027497455.2. Classification (NCBI taxonomy): domain Eukaryota; kingdom Metazoa; phylum Chordata; class Actinopteri; order Clupeiformes; family Clupeidae; genus Sardinella; species Sardinella longiceps. Next base: position 5,908,593 of record JAODXP020000013.1, on the reverse strand, counting down.
TTGCATTACAGAGGCGGCATTGTGTCAATTTCAGGGCAGTGCATCAAAGCTTAGCTCCATATACGTGTAGTTTCATTTTGACAAACAAGTTTATACAAAAATCTTACAAATATATGTGTGTATATATAGCTTCTATTCTACACAACCTTCTGCCAGTTCATTAGTTATGTATTCATCTATCTATGTATTAATGTATTATTTATTCATTTATTTTAATTAATTGATTGTATAATTAATCTATTAATTATTGATTAATAATTTATTCATTGATATTATCACACACGCACACACACAGGCACGCACGCACGCACACACACACACACACACACACACACACACACACACACACACACAACCGTAAAACGTGGTGAGAGGCCATGTTCCTTTTGATGCTGCCTGTATTATTAGTGTCCATTTTGCTGGAGCTGAGAGAGGGGAACCACATGTATCTATTCAACAACAATGCAGTTGTCATGGTGCTCGCTCTGATCTTTGATTTGTCTGTGCTCTCACAGACTGAAATTGGAGGCACACTCCCCCTGGCATCTGCTTGGATGTTCTACATCAGAAGCTGGAGTTTTGCACAGCAAGCACAGGAAAGCTTTGAATCCATTAACTTTTCATGTGGTAAAATTTCCGCTCAGAAATCAAAAATGTGGCTAGGCTGGCAGTGTTTGTCACCAGATCTTGATGTTTATGAGCAACGTGCGATACAGCACACTTGTCTGATTCAAAAAGTGGGTGCACCGCACATAAGATATATTTTGTGTCCGAAAATTCATATCATTGTGCACAACGATGCTCAATAATATGGTAAGCTCTTCTACCTCACAGGAAATACAGTGGTGGATAACGGCAGTAAGTTCTTTCATATAAATAATATTTTTATCGTATGAATAAGTTTCTGTGTTTGTACTGGAATAATATCAAGAGGCTTTATATCACATCATATAAATCTAAGATGATAACGTGATAATCCAATATGTTCACAACAACAGACATCACAACATTGTATTTGGACAGGAAGTAATTGGGTGGGCTTATATTAGCGTTGTTTGAATCAGCTTGTTAGTTGTGTTGATTGGTTTTAGCCAATGTATACACGAGGGTCTGCCAGTCGTGGTCAGACTATACATTTCTATGTTATAGTCTGGCTTGTCAGGCTATCAGACACCAGCACCCCACCTGGACTGATCCCACTTCTGACACCCTAACAAGAACACCAACATTGCATGTAACACCAGCCTTCATCACACAACCTGGGGGTATTCCTGCAAAGTCGCTAATGATATCGGCGCTTATGTGATTAAGCCTCGTTTGAAGTAGCGTCAACTCAGAGATGAGGCTGAAGCCATTCCATCAATGCAAGTTAGCTGCGCCTGCCTCTCGTTAACTTAAACAAGGCTGCGTGCACGAGCTCAACACTAGACCTAAATAGGTGATTTAGGAATACCTGATAAACTGTCGTAAAATTAAGGCAGAACTAAAAGAATTTTAAGAAAGAAACTTCGATATGCATACGTCATCTGTTGAATTTTGTGTGAAATAACTGAATGTCACATTTTTATAGTAGTAGGCCTACTGTCAATGCAGAAATTTGAAAAGGTGATTGAAAATATATTTTGAATCATAATGTTTGACCATTGCTTGTTGGAACAAATTGCCAGTCTCATGTTGTTCTGTCACAGCAGACTTGCACCTGCAACTGAAATCAATCAATCATTCAATTAAGACGTAGCCTACAACTCCAGACACACGTGATGGGCCGGCATGTGACACGTCTCTGATTATGCATGGATTTGTTTTTAATTCGTAACTAAAATTATTCCTAATAGATACTTCAAAATATCAATAGTAACTTAGTAAAAAGGGGAATTCATGCATGATCACAGTGTTTGCAAAACCTATCAACCTTTCTTGGTGGGAAAGATTATTAAGCAGGTGTATGGAACCTTTTTGGGTGACTTGTGTTTCTGACTGATTGCATTTTCTGAGACACCGCTTTATTAAGCCTTGCAGTTAACCTGCCACGGAGCTGGTTAGTTTGGGAGCATATGTTACCCCAGCAACTCAGCTGCGATTACTGTTAGCGAGAGTAATGGAACTGAACTCACACTAAAACTAGCGCCGCTTGCCGAAATTAGCGCGGCTTAGCGAATAGCTCCGTTGATGGAATACCCCCTGGACTGTTTCCACTTCCGACACACAAACAGGAGTGCCAATATAGTATCAGCCATCGTCACCCCACCTAGATTGTTCCCACTTCTGACACCATAATAAGAGCCACGACATAGTATCACACATCACCCTATAGACTGTTCCCACATCTGACACAGGAGCATCAGACACTAGCCACCCTACTTGGACTGATCCCACTTCTGACACAAACATGAGCGCTCGTGTAGCATCACACACCTGCACTCGGTTCTCCTATCTGGACCGATCCCACTTCTGACACACCGTGCAGTGTCTTTTAGCTTTCTCTAAAGTTTGTTTACAATTTTATCTGTAAATACACACAGAAAATTACAGACACACATGTACGTACACGAAGGCACGCACACTCACAAACACACACACTCTCTCTCTTCCTCACACACACACACGCACACACACACACACACACACACAGTTATTGCCCGTGTATATCCCATGAACTTTTCTCTAGGGAAACACTAAGTGACAGCCCCTTTGTAATGGGTGTGTCTGTTTACCAAAATTGCTTGTTTGTAATTTCCCATTACAATACCGTGAGCTGTTGTTTAGAGCAAAAAAAACATCATTTCAAGTGTGGACCTTTGTAACAGGGGAAATCAATCAAATGGAAAGAGGTTATCAGATAGTGAGAAATCTAATAATACCATGAACTTGGCTTTGCAGCCTCTTGCAGTGCCATGGCAAAATTGATTTGTCTCTTGGGTTACAACTGAATCAGATAGTCATGGAACAATGGAGAGTGTCACAGTCTCACTGTAGCTATTTACGGCTCGCACAAAGCAGAAGCTACTTCTAGAAATCTGACCAACTAAGACTAAGTGGGATCATCATATTTATTAACAAAATCCCTCAAAACTCTAAATTTTTTTTGGCGGCACAAATAAAGAAATTGTATAGAAGTAGAATGGGGTGATTTATCTAAGGTGCTGGAACTGTGTTCCCCTGTATTCCCCTTCACTTTAACCACTGTCTACATCTATTTTAACCACCGAGCAGGGCCGGCCCGAGGCATACGCAAGTCTTGCCGTCGCTTAGGGCCCCGACATTTCGGGGAGCCCCCGCTAGATAGAGTCAAGAAGTTGTAATCAGTCCGGTGTAATTTCAATTCGAAATATAACTACTTTTAATGTTTGAAAAACTATCATGACAACCCCTTCAAATGATTTTAAATTTCTTTGGATACAATCCATATTTATATCACTTGCTATCACTCTTCATCTCAGTTATGGTTGAAACTTACACACCTCTGATTTCTCCCAACAATCTAGCGAAGTTTATGTAGCATTTATATTTTTATTTCATTCTTGTTATTCTGGCATCATAAAACGTTTATGTTTACAACAGAAAAACTAACAACAACGACCTGCAATATAATTAGAACAAAGACTCATGGGATTGGTACATAGCACATCCATAGCACTGTTTCTAATCCATCGCGGAGGAATCCATTCCACTTGTTTGAATAGAGTGCTACGCATAGCGCTGAAAATCCACTCCGCGTTTAGCTTACCAACAGCATCTCACCGCATGCAATCGTCTGTTCATTCCACAAGATCAAGTAGGTAATATGCACACCGCTGAAAGTCCACTCTCCGTGTTTTGCATTTGGTACAAAGTAACTCGGTATGAATCGTGTGAGCAGGAAAGGAACAGATTCTCGAGGAGGTAATATAACGTCAGCTCTGTTAATAGCCCCTCACACTGTAGCTTTGGCTGAAACCTTATTATTTTTGTTGTATGTCCTCAAAATTAACTTAAGGCCACATGTTCAACTACTAAACAATGAAGTAGCCTAGGGTAGCCTATTCTTGGTTGATGATGAGTTGAATTATTTGCTGCCTGCACAGGCATTGGATATGAGGAAGTTCTTATAGGCAAAATCCCTATAGTCAGTTTTAGGAGATTAATCAAGCTATCTTAATGTTGGACTATCGTTTAATTCAAACCTAGCTCTTTATTGTCAAAAATCAGTCTTTTTGGGTCCGTGTAACGCTTTGCAGTGCTTTGATCCATTTTTAGAATTCACATGAAAAAGATGAAAATTGGGTTCAAAACTTCAATTTTCCATTTTTCAGACAACTCAGATAATAGGTAATTGGTGCTTTTTGTGTCTTTCATTGTTGTTTGATGGTTGCTTTTGAGGGAGTGGATAGTTGAATTTGACAACAAAGTAAAAATGAGTCAATATTTCAATTTTCTATTTCTGCGCCGTGGTTGGACTGAACCAAGTGCGCGGAGGGATGTCTTGGTTAGGTAGCGCCAGTTGTCTTTTGTAGAGAGAGGCCTCAGCTATGGATAGGCTTATCAAGTCAGCTCGAGACGTACAGACCTGACAGAACTACTGGCCCACCTGCAGGCTAACCTGCAAACTTTCTAATACAGAAGCCTATGAAGTTGTTGTGATTTATGTTCGCCGTGGCCAAGTTGGAACACTTCGCTCTTTGCACAATCAATCAGTAAAGTCAAGAAACTGTGATGCCGAGGAGTGTTACCTATGCCACTAGGCTATATTTGGGCACGATATAAGAACAACATTTTGTTTAGACATCGTGTACAGTCGTGTACAGTCTGTACAGTTGCGCTGTAACATGCGAAGTTTCGGTTCAGCTGACGTCTGCTTTGCTTTTGAGTAGCCAAGAGGTCATTCACGAACTTACTCTTGTCACATTGATAATGTAGGCTACATCTGCGTCTCTGTAGTTAGGCCTATTGCCGAATCTGGTGAACTCTACCAACATAACTTCTAATCAGAGAGCATTAAAGCAGTAGGAAGATATCAAGATTTTGTTGTTAGGATGTTATGAAATTCATTTACATTTCCTGTGACTCTTTGAGCTACTCAGGTGGCGAGCAGCTCCTGAACTACCTGTTGGAGACCCCTGATCTAAACAAAATTTTATTCCTATATCGTCCCCAAATATATCCAAGGTGGCATAGGCAACACTCGGCATCACCGTTTCTTCACTGAATTGATTGTGCGTAAGGGCGATGCCGGTGAAGGTGTTCCAATAAGCCACGGTAACATATGAAAATAAATCATGCAACAACTTTATTGGTTTCTGTAATAGAAAGTTTGCAGGTAAGCCTGATGGTGGGCCAGTTGTTCTGTCAGGTCTGTAACGTTACGTCTCGAGTCCATCCATCTCATTTCTAGCCTACCTGAACCAAGACATCCCTCAGCGCGCATGGTTCAGTCCAACCACGGCGCAGAAATGGAATATTGAAATATTGACTTATTTTTATTTTGGTATCAAATTCAACTATCCACTCTCTCAAAAGCAAACGACAAACAACAATGAAATGCACAAACTGCATCAATTACCTATTATCTGAGTTGTCTGATAAATGGAAATTTGAAGTTTTGAACCCAATTTTCATCTTCCCCATGTTAATTCTAAAAATGGATCAAAGCACTGCAAAGTGTTACACGGACCGATATAGGCTAGGTTAGGCCTATTATTGATTCACATAGTGAGTGAATCAGGGCTATTTCTTTAGAATAAGCTTAAGCTTAATTATTGCCTATTGCATATAGTGGCCTACCATTGCCCGTGGTATCAGCAATAATTAATTTTTTCACATAAAGTGTATTGTGAGTGTTGGACTGTAGCATTCTAAACTTTTATTGTCAAGTATTTTTGTTTCAGTATTTTCATAAAATGGTGCTTTCTGACAAATGTAGTTTTTAGAATTCAGATGATGACAAGACCATTGGGTGAATTTAAACAATTAATGAAACAATCAATATGTTGTTGTTGATAGGGAGAACAACCAAGTCAATCCATCTTAATATCTCTTGAAAGTGAGTCAGAAGCAGGGTCAACATGCAGGCAAATAATTATGAAGTGATGACTTTTGTTGGTAAAATTAGCTGTTAGAAATACACCAGAATATGGTGTATACACCCCCCCCCCCCCCCCCCAAAAAAAAAAAAAAAAAATGGTGGTGGCGGTGAGGGGGGCCCCCAAATTAAATTCTGCTTAGGGCCCCCTTTGGGCTTGGGCCGGCCCTGCCACAGAGAGAACAGCATGTTGACTTTTCAGTTGGGCACCCTGACTTTTCAGAGCCAGTAAAGATCCATGGCTTGATTCCTATAATATATATCATACCTCCTCTTCCTCACACAACCCCATCCTCCTCCCCCCGAAAAAGAAATCTGCCACAAAGCTCTTTAAGACCCTTTGATAAACTGTTCTGTCATCGCCATCACCATCACAATGGCTTCATGAGATTTTGGAGAGAGCCAACGGAATAATGTATTCCTCAGGGGGGCATGCGAGAGAGTGTGTGTGTGTGTGTGTGTGTGTGTGCCAGTATGTGGATCCTCCAGGAAATATAATTTTAATGTCCCGATAATGCCTTTCCTGCCAGCCAAGATGAGTCATCTGTCGGCTGTCCAGGTGCCATTCCAGGCTTATAGCTCATGGCACCTCCACTCAGGGATCATATTTTAATTTGAATAATTAATGGGATTTTAACCCCTTGCCATTACCGGGGCCAATGGTTTCTTCCTCATCTCGATGGGGTTATATATGTGCACATCCTGACTGGAGATCATAGATCATGTGGATTTGTGTGGTGAGAAGAGGCTGGCTCTCTCTCTTACTTACTCACTCAACTTATTGGGTCTCAGAGCGAAGGCTCACAGTGATGCCGTCTCCTCAAAGGTGCTCGGCAGGCTTCTTTGGCAGGTGTAAAGGCTTCATTGGCAGACACACTTAGAACTGCACCTCTTTTTTCTGAAAACCTGACAAAAAGCATCTCCACACTATAATTGGAAACAGCACCATGTTTTTTTTTTTTCAAACTCCTTTCTTTTCTTTTTAATTACTGGAAATTGCTCTTTCATTTTCTGTTAGTTAGTTATTTCTGCCTCCCTGCCATGGCAAAATGACAAATGCACAAATATTAAAGACTTGAACATTACAGACAAACTATCACAAATGTAAAAAATCTAAACGAGACATTTCATCATAATTTTGGTTCAGTAAACATCCATGGATACATTTCCATATCATTTGCTTCTTCACTTCAAAGAGCTTCCATAGCATGAGTCACTATCCCCCACAGCAGACGGCAATGAAACTCTGTAGTTAAAACACCTCATTCTCACACTAGTACTGCTGCCTTTAACATCCATACAGAAAATAGAGATTAAACTTCCAATTCTGTTGAGGTGTGCAGGGGCCTTGGTCTGGCCTATTGTATAGAATTTATATTTTAAAATATTAAGTATTTACATATTTAAACACACACACACACACACACACACACACACACACACACACACACACACACACACACACACACACACATAAATACACACACTCACCACTCTTTGTTCATCCACCTTTTTGCACTGATGACTACAGATCCCGAAAAAACTGGACTGGTTAACATTGTCTACAGGCACTCTTATATCAAGAATATACCCCCCCCCCCAACCCCCCGCCCCCCCAGAGACTCAAAGAACAGGCTTTGTGTGTCAATCTTTGTGGTCTACCCCCTACATCTGTGAAAAAGCTCCACTTACTTTATTGGCCACCTCAAGTTGGTCAACTCCCTTACCTCAGCAAAATCCTCCTCCCCTCTTAGGCGATACTGAAGCATGGAGAATCATTTCATGCTACTGTAATTCACAGCATATCTAGGCCATTCACGATTCTCCTGTTGGACCACCTAAACCAATTTTACTGCAAGAGTTGACACACCTCCAGCCATCTCTCTCTCTCTCTCTCTCTCTCTCTCTCTCTCTCTCTCTCTCTCTCTCTCTCTCCGCTATCCTTTCTTGATTCTTTCCTTTGTGTAATGTCCAGAAGAGTGAACCAATCTCTCGGCCAATACAACTCCTCTGTGTCTCTGTGGAACCCAAAGCGAGTCTCCCACACTGTCAAGCACTGATGCAATGTAGTTTGCCATCAGTAAAACTTACTGAATGACAGACCCCAGGGCCAAAGGTTTGGCTTGGATGATTTATTTCATGTCTTTTTCATGTAATAGCAACCCCTATTATGGTACGAAATGAAACTAATGTGACTTTGTCAAGTGACAACACACACAGTCTGCATCCAAGATTTGTCCTGCTTACTTGAAATTTGCCATTCCCAGTCTTCTGTACTGCACTGCCAATACATTTTTTAAAGAAATTCACCTCATGAAGTTGTTACAATCGACTAGAAAGTTTCAAAACAGCCTCCCCCTGTACTTTTTCACCTACATTCTGGAACAAATCTGTCATAAGCTTTGAGCATGTGCAAAAGGCCAGAAAGAAATGGGGACATTCCGAAGGTAAGAGGCAAGGAAAGAAATGTCTCAAAAAATTTCACATTTGCATGGAAAGAAGAGCAGTCAACCCTTTTGCTCTCGCTGCACCATTAAGCGCGAACACTGTAAAGTTGGCACTGGTGCTTCAGCGATATCTGTATCAAGCAATGTCTCTACCTGACAGACAATATTCACAGAGCGAGGCCGCGGGAAATGGGATTTTTCTATTGGTGCTTTGTGAAATTACCCCAAGATCAGCCGAGAGTCATTGCAATCATACAGAATGTATGCTGATGATCACGTCTGTATTCTGTGGGGGTATATGGGCTCTGAAAAAGAAATGACCTTGGCAGCAAATGGCAAAGATACCTAGCAGGTTCATTAAGCACACATATGACTGTTAGATTGCCAATATACATCCTTGCTAAGTGTCATAAGAGTTTAGGGCTAATCTTGCGAATGATGAGACGATAGACATAGGTTAATCAAGAAGATAGAGTGAAGCCACGAAGGCCACATCATACCACTGGTAGGCAATACATACAGAAATGACTCATGGTTGATGTATGCAGGATAGTTGAATAGCCTGTCAACAGGGAAGCTTATTTCAAGTCATTATATAGTGCGTGCGATGTTACTGAGGCAAATAATAAAAAAAGATGTTATGTACTGTATGTATAAGTGAATGCTTAATAAGGATCTTTATACATATTGAGTAGGGAGAGAGCAATGGAGCATGGGCCTAGTCATGCTGTAAACCCTTGGTCATCTGTTTATTAATGGGCAAGGGAAGAGGAAGGAAGAGAAGAATAACTCCTATATCCTTGATATTAGACCTTGTCGTGGGTTATATTATTCAGATGGATTGTAAATTCGTTAATAGGTGGTTTAATTACACATGCATGAGGCTGAAAAAAAACATACTGTTTGTGATCAGTGAAAAAAAAATCTAAATCTGCTTTTGATAAACATACTCATTAGAAACCAATTTATTCATTATGTCAACTTGTATGACTTTAGAAAAGACCATAATTCAATATTATAAATATGTATCTAGTTTGTGTACAAGCCTACAGTAGGAGCAGTGTCATAAGCATAACAAACTCAGTATAACAAAATACTGCAAAATACTGAGGCTGAAACTCAAACTTGCAAACTCGGGCCAGCTGTCACAGAACAGTATTTGTCCACATGATCTATTTCCCATTCAGTACACTTTGGGCTTAAATGATGAGAGTACTGTAAACTGTCAAAACTACAAGTGCTGATATCATGCAAAGATGTACTTGCAGGAGCACAACAGACACATATAGGTCAACTGAATGTGTGTATCTACCTCCAGTGGTTCCATGCATGCCCACAGACTGCCAACATCTCTGGTTACATATACAGTAGCAGAGATCTGAGGGATCTTTGGCTATGGCAGTTTAGTTTGGCTTGTCAGTTCAGTTGCCATTAGAGCTCATCACCCTCCTTCCACCCAATCGCTGGCCACACGGTTTGCAATAGTTTCATCATCAGCTTTCTGGCTTGTGCTAGTGAGCGCTGAGGGCCTCGCAATAAATGTACTTCCCGAGGACTTGCCCAAGCCCAGTGCTGAACTGGCAGTGCCCTCGAAACAAGGGAGCTCTCAACAAACTCCATTCCATTATAAAGATGCAGAGAGAGTGTGTGTGTGTTTTTGTATGTGTGTGCATGTGTGGTGGTTGGTAGGGTTGGTGTGTGTGTGTGTGTGTGTGTGTGGGGGGGGGGGATGTTCCTAGAAATAGTGACTGACAGGCAGATAAGATGAATTCCAGGATTTTTGTAGTAATAAGCCAGGTGAGGTTGGATCAAATAAAGCCTTGCTGATCAAATTGATTTATTCGTCAACATGCAGCAGAAAACGAGAGCATGATTGCTTTATCAGCCGCCATGACAGCTCAGAGGACATATTTATGGCCTTTTGACATGGCTCGGCAAGAGATAACACACCAGGCAGTGGCGAGGGGGGAGACCTCAGTGCTATATTCTTGCCACATGAATTGGACCGACCCCGAACTCACAAACTCCAATTACTGTTGGTGCAGTGCTACTACGGGGCTCTTTGTCTTGCTGACGGATCACTTTATCACGATATGAAAGATAGCTGTTTATGTCTGTATTTCAGGCAGCCTGGCTAAGGGGACATGTGTGTGTGTGTGTGTGTGTGTGTGTGTGTGTGTGTGTGTGTGTGTGTGTGTGTCGCAGGCAGCCATGCCTGTGTGTTTTCCCCATGATGGCCTCATGCATTTTTAATGCCGACGTGAGCCGCTGAAAAGACTGCTGCTGGAGTCTCCAATCATATATCTGTCTCTCTTTCCATGATAGAATGTGCACACGTTGTAGCAAACACACACACACACACACACACACACACACACACACAAACACACACACACACACACAACCAATCCTCTCCCTACATATGGCAGCACACACACATATAACTCATGTGTGTGTGTGTGTGTGTGTGTGTGTGTGTGTGTGTGTGTGTGTGTGTACATTGTGGATGCTGTTTATATACACTGAATGTGCATTATGTCTCTGAAACAACAAGCAAATATGTCAGACACAAGACATGAGATTCTCTGTCTCTTAAAATGAAACCCTCTTCATATTCACATTCTCACACATTATTCACAGAGAAAGTCTGTGAATCTACAAGTAAAACAATTCAGCAACGCAAATGTGTATACAGAGTATGTTCTCCACCAGTATAACAGAGTGGTTTCATATGCAATGTATACATAAACAAATCCATTCAAGGGCCTAATTCAGTTCTCTCATGGTTTTGTTTGGTTCCCTCCCTATAGACCAAGGGGTCTCCAACAGGTAGCTCAAAAGCAGTTAGTAGTTTGCCACCTGCTTAAAGAGGACCTTTGCAAATCTGGTGGCGTCATCCAGCTAGAACCAAACAAAGCAGTTATAAAGCGTTTCTGCCAATAATACTCAATATAGAATTGCGTAGTCAATGGAGCAAGCTGCTATCAAAATGTATCGACAGTTGAATGGGCTGAGAATGTACAAATCATGTTGTAATTCAAATAGTATGATCAAGCTCAAGTCACATGACCTAGCCTGCCTGCAAACCAAAACAAACGGGGGCGATATCTATGTCTAGGAGGCACAGACGAGCTCATGTAAGGGCACATTTTACTCCAGAGCAGGTCATTTATCATTCCTTATGAGTTCTAGAATTGGAAATGTCATTTTACCTAAATTGTGCAAGTGGGGGCTATAAGAGTAACTCTCCAAAGGGTAAATAAATAAATAAATAAATAAATAAATAAACAAATAGATAAATAAATA
>JAODXP020000013.1:5841782-5891782 GCA_027497455.2 Sardinella longiceps | reverse complement strand
TTATGTGTGTGTGTGTGTGTGTGTGTGTGTGTGTGTGTGTGTGTGTGTGTGTGTGTGTGTGTGTGTGTGTGTGTGTGTGTGTGTGTGTGTGTGTGTGTGTGTGTGTGTGTCTGTCAGTGTGTGTGTGTGTGTGTGTGTGTGTGGTCCTATGATCCTTGCATGGTCCTGCTGTTCATTTGTCCATTTGTGCATATTTCCCTGTGGAGCCATTTTGGTTATGCTTTATGTGGTTAGAGGTTTTAACATGCCAGCAGTACTTAATGCACTGTAAAGTTTACAGGACATATGTTACAACATTTCCTTTTCATTTTATTAATTTTAATTTCACAAATTAATGACTTATCATGGTGGAATTTGAACCTCACTAATCTGTTATTATCTTGGGGATGTCCAGGTTCCCAATTGTTCAATTAGACATAAAAAATGTAACCCTGTTGCTTTATAGCATTCAGAGATGTCTAATATCACCGTCTATTGCCTGCAATGCTTAACCGACTGTGATTTGCTGTGTTTAATATCAGCTGGATGACCAAAAAGAAATATGCTCATATAGTCGGCTATCTATTCCCATTGAGCCATTATCACCACCAGTAACACAGTATCTAAAAGATCATCTCCTATCTCCTATCGTCAGACTGTTAAAACCTGGAGATATCCACACACACACACACACACACACCCTCCCCAATGGTTTGTGTTGTCGCTAGGTTAGATTTCAGGATGCTGTGATTGCTGCACTATGAGCTGTAACCTGAGATGGCTCCATTCCACTCCTGACCCATTTGGCTGGCGTGTCTCTGGGAGCGATCGATGCCTCTCTGCTTTACTTCAGCCAGACTGGCTCAGGTTCTCCCCCTGCACTTCCTCCTTTACCGGCCCACAAGCACTTTGGCTGGCCAGTGTGGGGCTTCATGAAGACCACTTAGCTAAATGCTGGACGGACGGAGGAGAGTGGAAGTTTAAGTAAAGGATAGAATATGCTTGATAAGCATTATTGTTGCTTTATGCATTATATGTGAAAAAATATACACACATACAGTACACCTGAGGAAGACCTACACAGGTCGGAATGTTGAGGAGCTCAATAAAGTAAGGAGCAACAGTGTGCGGAGCGTTTCTTCTTTTTCTTTCTAAAATATGCAGTTTTTAAAAAATTCTGTCTTGTATATTCTGCTCAGGATATGCTTTATTAGTTTCCACTCTCATACTGGGTATTAAGGCACTAACTGGATGGTGCAAGAAGGAAGGAATCAGAAAACTTTAATAAGGTTTCACAGTTGATTCCCTTAAGAAGAGCTATTAACTACCCAGGTGGTAAAAAAAGGTTGTTATTTGGGCGTTTAGTGTGGGTGGTAAATAATTAAACTAATGTTGTATGTTGAAATGAAATGAAGAAAACATACTGAGTAATTGATACACCTGCAATAACAGGCTATCTTGTAATAACCATTCCTCAAATGCTGTAAACGTGTGTGGCTGCTAAAGTCAATATGTTCTTGTATGAGAACTAAATTTCCCCTGGATAAAAAAACAAAACAAAACATATCTTCCACCACCACCCTCCTTCCCCTTACAGCCATATTACACAGCTATTTCATATCCTTTCACAGCCATCCTTGGAGACCTCAAGCTACAAGACCTTACATGTAATGGGTTCAAAAAATTGTGGAACAATTTTGGATCTGTTGCTCTGGAAAATGTATAAGTTAAAAACAACAGTTTTTACACAGAGAATACAATGTGTATATAATCTTTTAGAGATCCTATCAAGTAGCAGAGCTTTGGCAGTGACCTGCACTGGTCACCGACCACATTGCTTTTACATGGCTCAGTGGTTCATAAGCCTCACGGCAAACAACTAGACAACAGTGACTTCACCAGGAATCAATATCTTCAAGCGCCACATTCTAAACCCTATTGAGAACAACACACACCTGTCCCGGCTGAGTGCTTCCCTGCTAGCCGGGGGGCATTAAGATGGCATTCCACTTCTCCTGACAGGAACTGATATGATTTATGCTTAAGGAATCTACAGCTCTCATAAATGCCATATGCTTCAGGTTTGCATCGACAATAACAGTTGGCCGAGGCGTACTTGTGCTGTGCATGGCCTATACAGATTTGATATTGGCATAAGAATTTCTAATCACCTTGATAATGTGTTGTTGACACATCACATTCATACATACATACATACATACATACATGATGGATTCGGTTTGCCAAGCACACTCGAGCTATTTAATTTAAAAATCAAAATAAGGTACTATAAAGACATTTTGGCTGCTCACATTTCCTTACATTTTCAGTTGACATGTATATTGTAAAATGTATGAGTGCCTCTGAATATGCAATATGTTGTATGCATGATAAGGATTGTATGTGTTTGCATGACTGCAGTGGTGGTACATCAGGGAATATGTGAATTCATTTAGTCTAGATATGAAATTAAAATTTGCTTGTGTGTGTGTGTGTGTGTGTGTGTGTGTGTGTGTGTGTGTGTGTGTGCGCGCGCGTGTGTGTGCGCACAGTGTGTGTGTGTGTGTGTGTGTGTGTGTGTGTGTGTGTGTGTGTGTGTGTATCATCCCATCATGGATGACATCTCATGAAATTACTGTTTGCTTATGTGTATGGATGTGTGTGTGTGTGTGTGTGTGTGTGTGTGTGTGTGTGTGTGTGTGTGTGTATCTATATGTATTACATGCCTGTATGTGTGTATTTGTCTAAAACAAAAGTGTACAGATGTCCCCTACAGTATACATTCCCACTAAAGACAAACATTGCGCGCATTGCAATAGAAAGACAGACGTCCCTGTGCTTCAGAAGAGACGGAATGGAAATTTATGCAAACTGATTCTGCTTGTGCAACAAGTGAGCAGAAGCCCTATTCACTCAATGCCTCTCACTCCTGTAGAGGGCTCAGTCCTCTCAGTCGCCATCTCCTGAGACACTCCTGCATCCGCAACAGGCAGCGCAAGCACACTGCATCAGAACAACAACAACAACAACAACAATCACAACAGCACTTCACTTCACTTCGCTTGGATTGTTTAGTCTGTCTGGCTAATCGAAAGGTGTTTCTGTAGCACTGCAGTATCTTACGAATCAACATAAAGATGCATCATATGCCAAGAAAATAATAATAATAAAAAATGTCCAGAATTATTAGGTCCTGGACAATGCTGTGACTGTCTTTTTGATGAAATGAAATGTCACAATTATTATGGATATAGTCCTGTAACTTAACCTTGTTTTAGCTCTCTACAGCTAAAAAAGGTTTTCTTGCACACAATTGTATCCATTCGTCCATACATCCGTACATCTGTCCAACTGGGAATCTTAATGATCTCGTCACTCTATGGTGGCGGAATTTCTGACACTATAAAAGCATCTGGTCAATACTGTTCAGTGCAGAGGGAAAAAAAAATCAAAACCTCATTATAGGTTTTCATTTAAAAGAAAAAAAAAATAGCACATGGCCATCCCCCCATTCCTGACTAAAAATTGAAGAGAAAATCAGTGATATGTGAACAATAACACTAGTGTCCATATATAGTAAATGTGAGACATTCCTACATGTCATTAAGTTTGTAGTTTCCTCCAGGTCGACCAGGCTCCAGTGGTTGATTCAATCAGCATGTTGCTTTTAGCACATTCCCTGTAATGTTTTCCTCTTTCCTGAATGCCAAAAAATGAAAGATGCCCTTGTTGTTTGGAAAACAAGGAGGGTAGACTCGGCCTCTCCTGTATTTTCATTGACATAACAACACGAGGCAGCTATGTGACACTGATTTGAAGTATCAAAAGAAATCAGCTGAATGAACTATTTTCTGTCCACTGAGGTGGAATAATCCATCTTCAAAATATCTGCAGGTAATAGCCATTGTGAGCCTGGTGTCACAGTCTTTTGTCAGCTCCGAAACCACATTACCTCAAAGGAGATCGGGATGTTTTCAAGTGATCCTGCTGGCTTCTAAAATACAGGCAGCTCTTGGGCAACACGTAATTCTCATAATGACCAGCTATGACAAGGCCATTCTGTTTTACAGAAGGAACATAATGTCACCAGGCTCACTTTATGTTCATTATTTATTGTTAATTAATTTAGGAGATATCATGCTTTTGTCCCCTCATTTCCCTATCAGCAGCCATATTAGTATGACACTCTGCCAATTTCCATTATAGCAACAAGGAAGATTATTAGCTACAGGCCTTTGAATAGTAATGAGGATAATGAAAAGATAAAGACGGGTTGCATATATGATGCAGCATACTCATCGCATGGTAAATGTAACATGATTTTCACATGATAGGAGTTGTGCTTGCCTGTTGGACCTGGAGGTGTTAGTGTGTCAGGAACTACTCCTGAGACTGGAGCTCTACCGTCCAGGATGCTGGTGGATTGGGAGGGAATTGGATTCCTGTCAGCACCCTGAGGCTGCAAGCGTCCGACTCCCGGAGAGACCATAACCATGCTGGCGTCCCCATCTGATAAGCGTGAATATTTAAGTGAACCAAATGTAAATGCTGTTTGCCTGAGTAAATTCCTATGCCTAATCCATTTACAAGTCAGGTGGGGGTTTAATTGTCTGTTGTTATGAATCCGAACATATTTCAACATGGCAGCGGGGAGTCTGCCGGAAGCACATCCTATAGGCAAATGTGGTATCGAAATGCATAATATGGAGCTTCCCTATTTAAATCGGAAAACACTCAAGGGGCAAAAATCTTCTTCTCCTTGCGCTGCTAGCTGTCAAATACCGAGGCAGAATCCCTCTCAGGATCCAGACAGCCTATGTCACGCTCCAGTGGGCTAGCATATGATATGAGGCATTCTAATACTGATCACTTGAAGTCTAATCTGATTCAAACTCATCGTTCCCATCTCCAGCATTGGCAAACCTCTACACATGCATGAGAAAACATTCAGTACACTACATTCAGCCAGATTCAGCTCTATGTTCACTGGTTTCTCTTTAAAAAAAAAAAAAAAAAACCTAAAGCAACCACAGAGCCTCTTTTACCTTAAAGAAAGCAGAGAAACTTTTGTAGGTGACACATCAGTTAAAAAAGGACTTCATAGAAATGTAACACAAGGATGGCGGAATTGAGAACCTGGAAGTTCTGTCCTGCAATGAAAACAGCCAATGATTGAAGATTGGTTAGCTTTTTGTTGATTCTGTTTGTCGTCTCTCCTGCGATTGTTTTCACAGACGCACTAATCAAATTCATGTTTACAATAAAGTATTTTAAAGTGTTATTTGGGCAACCTCCATAAAGAAATTTACAATGTTCTATTCAGATTGAATCAAGGATTCACACAATACACTTTTAAGTGAATATGACCTGCCAATCTGGAGATATGGATATCTCCCTATTTCTGTAACAATTTCTGAGCAATATTATGTGTAAATTCAATGACAATTTTTACTTCCAAGTTGCTCTTTAAAAGACCAGTAAAATAAGAATACCATGGTAGGAAATGTCCACACTGTAACTGTGTTACAGATGCTCGATTTGTTGGCCCTCAATGGCACCTTCCCATTACCACCTACACCTTAACCCCCCTAAACCCCATTAGGGGGTGTTGAGCCTTGAAAGCAGCGCTGCTTCGAATGCACCGTTGAAGGCAAAAAAGACCAAAGATCTGTTACAGACCCAAAACATGCACAGGTTGGTCTTCAAAATTCTCTCCTCAACCAAACTAATAAATAACTTTGCAGATGCCTTGTGGCAATCGCATGTCAACCGAATACCCCAACCCTCCCTTTAATATGTAAAGCCAGAGGCAGAGAAGCGGCTCACTTTGGGCAGTGAAAATAAAATGAACGTGAAACAGAAGGAGACAAAAAAGTCTGCCCAGAGTAATCCCCCAATTTATCTTCTGCTAAATCACAACAAAAAAAGGAGATAGAGGAGTGAATGGCAGGAGAGAGTCCTTGAAAATAAAAAAGACAAATCCTGTTAAAGTGACTGAAGTGAAAGGTTGCTGGGGCTGTCGGCTAGAGCACCATTTGCTTTTAATGCTGAGTGATTTGCTGATGTGAAGAAAACGTCGTAAGTTCCCACTCTTGATTAGAAACAGTGACTTTATCTCTAGGTCTGGCTGGAGCACCACCGACTGCTCTCTAAAAGGGGTCTCTGTGGCATTTGAAACCCCTATTGAGACTCTTACACTGTTGAACAATACACTAGCATTTGGGCTTCAATCAAGGCCATGAAGCCATGAGTGCTTAAAGTGATGTACTCAAATAGCAAGACCGCTTATCCATGTTTATAGCAACACTACTACAGACAGTGCAGTAGAATCAACAACAATCCCATTGCCTCAAGCTACAATTATTTTGCTCAAAGGCAACTCTTGTTGATCAGGAGCTATTTTCTGGCTGAGCAGCTGCTGAAATATTTGAATGAAAAGGCATTTCCTCATTGATGCCCTTGATCAATATCTGCCTTACTGTTCCACCATATGGATCAACAGTGCTTTCTCACAGATTGTAGATAAAGCAATCAAATTATCAAAACCAAAATCTAGGTCCATATCAAATCTGGTAAAGAGTAAGAGATATATCCAAGGGGAGCTGTGTCTGTGGTTTTTGTATAGAGGATTTGAAACCTTTCTGGAATCTCTTAAAAGATTTATACTTGAAAAGTCTCAATCTCAATCAGTGAATTGACACATAACTTGAATAAGAAAGATGGGATGGTATGGTTTCTACAGCAATATTGTGGGTTGACTATAGGAATTACTAAGGCTATGGAATTATGATTCCCTTTATGTCTAGTATAAGATTCTTATCCAGAGGCATTCATCAAAGGCTGACAGGGCTAGGTATATCAGCGTTAAGACATAGTGTCATGCTTGTGCAACCACAGTCTGACCCTGATAGTGTTGATAAATGCAAGGCTGTCCCCTACAAGGATGATGACAGGATATGTGAACGGATGAAAACATTTTGCCAGCTTTGAATCATGCATTAGCTTGGACATAATCTGACATTCTGGGGGATTTCAATCTGATGTCTTCAGCTAATCTGACGTGTTGCTCCTCAGTCAGTGGTAATTAAAAAAACAGTCAATCTCAAAAACAGTCCGCCAAAACTCACCCCCCGGCTTTGCACAAACAGGGTTTAGGAGATCTCAAATGTGAAGTTTCCTGTTCTGCTAAAGCAGAAATGGGACAGACGTAAGGGTGTCCTCTATTTACAACAAGATAGGACATCTCAGGCAAGGCCTTGATGATTACCAAGGCTTTTACATTTGTTGAGATTGCTGCCATAACTGAAAATAAGTCATTTTTGTAACCTTGATTTTCTCATTATTATGCATCCTCTCATGAAATGGAGGCCATTTTTCAATTGAAAAGCTTTCTTGGGTCCGGATATAACTCATTCGCCTTTCATCTTCTCCACAGTCTGATCCTTATTACAAAATCTCATTACCAATATCAGTCTAATTACTACCATTATATTATTTCCGTCATTGATTGTCAATCATCGTGTTTCCCTATGTGCACACCACCAAATGCTTTACAGTATGTGTGTGCGTGTGTGAGTGTGTGTCTGTCGCTATGTGTGTGTGTCTGTGTGTGTGTGTGTGTCTGTCTGTCTGTCTGTCTGTCTGGGTGTGTATTTATGTGTGTGTGTGTGTGTGTGTGTGTGTGTGTGTGTGTGTGTGTGTGTGTGTGTGTGTGTGTGTGTGTGTGTGTCTGTCTGTCTGCCTGCTGTCTGTCTGTCCGTGTGTGTGTCTGTCTGTCTGTGCGTGTCGTGCCTGTGTGTGTGTGTGTGTGTGTGTGTGTGTGTGTGTGTGTGTGTGTGTGTGTGTGTGTCTGTGTGTCTGTGTGTTTGTATCTGTGTACAGGCCTATTTTGCATGTCGACAGCAGCACTCCTATCTGATCCCGTGAAGCCTGTTTGCACAATTGATCACAATGGCGAAGGTGAGGAGCAGCATGTCAAGTCCGACCCCATGCACATGAGCAAGAGCAAGAGGAGCCATGTAGTAGTAGTGTGTCTGGGAAATGAGACAGAGAGAGCACAGAGCAGAGGTGCCAGGGAGAGCAGCCACTGGAAATGTGCTGCAGACCTTACAACCTCCAGAGGGCAAGCACTGGCTCAAACCAACGCGCACACACACACACACACACACACACACACACACACACACACACACACACACACACACACACACACACACACTTCCTAGTAAAATGCCATTCGACAAGCCTTTGCCTGATTGAGCAAGGAGCACCCCTCGGGGCCGAGGGCGATGACGGCTGAATGAGTCTGTTTTTTCGAGGAGAGCCTCCGGGGCGAACTGACGTTTCAGCCACTATTGACAAGCACTCAGATGCTGCCACAGATGAGACTGCTACAACGTTGTTTGCCATGCAAGGAATATAGAGTCCAACTCTTCATTTAAGGGACTCTTTCATTTGAATCCCAAGCAACACTTGTTTCAATGGAATACTCTTGCCAAGGAAAACAAGCCAATGCGTTCGAACAGTAGCCATTCCCCTTGACGGCTTTGCCTCGATCAATTCCAATTTTGCCCAAGACATGGATCCAAAACCTCTGACATTGTTTTTGGTGTGTGTGTGTGTGTGTGTGTGTGTGTGTGTGTGTGTGTGTGTGTGTGTGTGTGTGTGTGTGTGTGGTGATTTGGGGGTGGTTGTGAGGGGGGGTTTGAAGGCAGTGATCCATTCGGCTCTCAGATTGTCAAAATCAAAATGGCACCGCCACATCTGGCTTAATGAACAGATTGGCACAATGTTGAGGGAAAATCCATCGCACTTGTCATTCGGCTGAGGAGCCCCACGGCGCTGGGGATGTGGAGAGGAGAGGAGCAGAGAGGAGAGGAGAGGAGAGAGAGAGAGAGAGAGAGAGAGAGAGAGAGAGAGAGAGAGAGAGAGAGAGAGAGAGAGAGAGAGAGAGAGAGAGAGAGCAAACGCCTGAATAGCGGATGGCTCGGAGTGTCCCGCCGGAGCCAAGCAGCGTGCCGAACGCTTCTTGAAATCAGGGCAGTCAGGAGGATTTCTAGGACAGTAAATACCCAGGCTAGAAGGAGAGAATCAAAGATGAGGTTTGGGAGGCTCCTGGTTCCTCAGATGTAATCTGATTTGACAAATGGAGATCGTTTGATGGTCTTTGCTCTCGCTTTGCATGGCTCCCTGACTGTTCCCACGGCCCACGGTGCAAAACTCAATCGTCAGAGGCACACAGGTGAACAGAAGCTCACTGCTTTACATGAGAGCCTGGTAAGCTGTTGAAAGGTAGCACTAAAAAAGGCCATCTGGCCACTCTTAGAGAGTACAGTAGAGTAGGTCTAAACATGGGTTTAATATAAAAGTGACGTTATTTAATTCCAGTTCAATGTCTAACGTTGAGCGATAGACCCTCAGGTAAGACGGCTAAAACCCCAGCGCAACTAACAAGTCGTTTCAAACAACGCTAAGCCTGCCCAATGACTCCTTGTCCAGATAGAGCGTTGTGATAGGCTAAACACCACAATGTCTGAATACAACCTAGAGCGTTGCGTTTGGATTTAAATAGCTATCATTGGATTTAAACAGCAACCTCTGGCTGATGGCTACACGTACTTGCTGAGTAAATTCAATTTGCTACCGCTAGAGTACGTCTAGAGTTCAAGACTAGTCTAATGTGTTAGCCACAAAGAGATAGTGAAAAGTGAATTGCGTGATAAGTAAGTCGCAATATGACAACTATCGCAAAAAAAAATAATTTCAATATTTTCTTTGCTGGCAAGGTATTAAGACTCATTTGTGCAGAGGCGTCAAATGAGATCATATTGATATTCTTCTCAATGCCGCCAGCATCCGTCTCCACAAATGCATTAAGAAGTACCAGAAACTGGAAAATTACTTATGACATTTTTGTGACAAAATTAAATCAAAAATCAACTCCACTGAGCAGAGAGAGAGAGTTCTTGTTTCTCGAAGGTTAATAGCTTTATCCTTGTGAACCAGGAGCTTTGAACAAATACCATTATTTCACAGAGTCGTAGTTTCTTTGGCATGCATCATGGCACAGTCTCTATGCTGCTGAGAGTGGCTGTTTTGATAGGAATAGGGAAGTGAGGGGATTTAGGGCCTTGCAATCTCGTTGCACCTCTAGAAGCTTCTATTACTTGCGACTCTGGAGATAACTGCAAGAGCCACTCAGCATAAAATGAAAAAAGGTAACTGCCTGTCCGGGTCACTGGCGTGAACTGAAGGAACATTTCATAGTTCCCCCCAAAGAAGACGCGGGACCAAGTGCTGTGCATTATCATAAGTAGGGACACTCAACAGTGTTGAACACAGTAGTGACAATCACAAACAAGAGCCTCTCCTCTCCTCCACCCCTTCTCTTTACCACACTACAGTGTTTGAGTGAAAGACAAAGAGCAGGGAGTGGTGCCGTGTGCCAGCTTGAATCCCCTGAGCTCTGCTGCTTAGAACTGTTCAGAGTTCGACAGGAGTACATGCTTAGAAAATGGAGCTCAAACTTTTCAAAATGTAAGCAGTAGACAAACAATATATAAATAATAATAATAATAAAAAAAGAAGTAGTTTTTCTGGAGTGCAGTGGTGCTGATTGTGTGTAGATACAGTAGTGACAAACACATAATCATCAACAACAACCTTTGCTTATTCAGGGAGAATTGACAATGCCCTGAGTTTGGTTTGTTGTGAGCTACAAGCAGTGTACAACTAGTGTAGTCTAGGCCTATTACATTGGTAACAAGAAAAGCACCTGTACAGTGTAGATCTCTGCCAAGGTCATATGGTCACTGACGCAATATAAATTCCAGATGGCGCCCTGGATCACCGGTCACCACCAGAATTTAATGGGCTCTTCAATAGGCAAAGACATCCAAATCTGTGCATAACTTTCTGAGTTATTTTGTACACAGACAGACAGACAGACAGACAGACAGACAGGCGCAGCCGAAAACATAACATCCTTGGCGGGGGTAATAATTACATTGTAATTCACTACTCCTTGCCTTTGACTACACCCACACATCTCTTCTGTGCACCTGAGGAAGTATACGACTCGCTCACCACAGTATGAGACACTGTGTGTGTGCTCCCTATTGTTTCACCCTGGACTTTGCACCAACACCAGAAGTTATTTTTCATTTTTATTTTTAATACACACACTCAATGTGTCTGCTAGGGGACCGTGAAGAGCCATTTGCTGAATCTATTGGTTTAGAATGGTGGACTGAGCCTTTAAATGCATCGATTTTTCTATTGCCAGGTATATTTTACTGCTTTATATGCTATTTATTATGTCAACCTAAGCTATTTATAAACATCAACACATGAGCTAAACTTACTGTGCAGAATTTCCGAGGGGCATATGAGGAATTTATTTCCACGGTAAAAAAAAAGGTCTTGGCGCCCTAATATGTTTCTATCCAAACTGAGGAAGAAAAATACACAGAGGATTATTTGAATTCTTATTCTGGCCTTTTCCAGGGACTCACTTCTCACAAAGGGGCTTAGTAAATAAAAAAAACATGTTTTGATTTAGTGCATAGGAGAAACAAGAACCCTACACATTTCCCCAAATATATCAGGAAGAATTGTCAAGATAAGATAACTAGATAATCTCTGATATACCCTTATCAAATCGTCAGTTATATTATAGTGGTTATGTTTTTGGAGATAGGGTGTAGTATATGCAGACATACGGCTGATGTAACATATGTACATCAGATAATAAAGTCATTAATCTCAGCCTCCCACATATTAACTCCAGGGCAGATGGAAACTCAAGACTATGGCTCAGCGATACTCAAGCTAGATGTTTCTGTGCCTCTAGGATCACTTTTTTCTCTGCTCAAGCTAAGTCTTTATATCAAGTATTAATCAAACAGCCCATGTGGGAGACCTGTGATGACTGCTCATTGTCAGAGATTATGAGGACAGGGCAAAGGGGAGAGGGGGAGAGAGAGACAGAGAGAGAGAGAGAGAGAGAGAGAGAGAGAGAGAGAGAGAGAGAGAGAGATTCTGCCAATTAATATGAAACCTGCTGCAGCACATAATCAGTTTCCACATGCAGAGAGCGAGCGCCCAAGAGCCTTTCAGTGAAACGCTTCATCCACTCTATTGGAGTTACGCTGGCCCTTCCTCTGCTCTGGCATCGTCTCCCTACTCCTAGCCATTTCAAATCAGGTTGTAGGGGTCTTTTTATATCCACCGCTAAACCACGCATTCATCCACCCCTGCAAACGTACTGTGTAGTCCTTTTCTTTTTTTTTTACTGTGCAACCACATATCAGCAAGCTCTCAGAAGTCTGTGTGTGGGCTGCTCATTGGAAGCGTTTGGTCTTGTTGACCACTTATTCCAGAGATTATGCTAGAGGTTCTTCAGTCTCGTGTTCTTTCCTGCTGCTTCTCTGCTGGTGTTTTCTAGTAATAGTCGTGGCTATGGTGACAGTGATTGCTTAGTTTCATGTCTTCTACTGTGCCTCCAACTGTTTAAAAAATAACAAAAGTATGACAAAGGGCTTGTTTTTGGTCTTGAGTAGCAGATGGTAGCACCAGTGCCCTCCTTAGACCTCTGTGTGTGTCTTTTCTTCTCTGTCTTAGAAGGGAGGAGAAGAAACTAGAGGAGAGGACTGGCTCAGAATGAAGGAGTCTGGCGATGATTGTTGGACTATATGCTTTGTTTTTTCTATGTGGTTTGACCAAAACATAGTCTCTACATGTATTTATACAGTAAGCGTGGTACTATGAGTGCGTGGGCGTGAGTGGTTGATGTTGCTGTATATACTGTACAGTATGTGTATATGACTGATTGTGAGGCTTGTACTGACTGCATAAAGAAATCTCCCACATTGACAATAGTGCTCTTTAAAAAGTGGTTATACTCTTGACATACCGTTGCTGAGCTAACTTTTCTTGCGGGTTAATTTCAATTGCATGTTAGCTTTCAATCTTCCCTCTTTGTAAATTGGGGTAAGCCCAATTAAATTGTCTCCATAAAGTAAAAACACTAGCAAACCCATCTGTGCAATCATCCATCATATTTTTCTCCTACATGTTTTCAGAAAGCAGTCATCAAAAAGCATATAGACAGCAGCATTAACTGACTGAGTATGTCAACAATAAGGCTGCAAATACCTTTGTAATATGGTTTGATGGAGCCTATAGCGAAGTATGTTAGAGTGCACACTCTTTGAGGTACTGCTAGGCGAAATTATTTATACATTAAAAATGTAGCGCACACTCCACTCTTCTTTTCTTAATTTATTTAATTTTATTTAATAATTAAGAAAAGAAGACTGGAGTGTGCACTAAATTTTTTAATGTATTGATGGAGCCTATAGTAAACAAGAGAAGAGAGCAATGGGTGGAGGTGTGTCTGAAGAACACCTATTACCTATTTCATAGCTAAAGCTGTTCCAACCCTGGCACTAGGCATCTGCTGGGGATAACGAATAGGGTTATTAGGTCAGCATGTCATGTCATCCCTATGCCAGTAGTGCTGTTGTTCTTGGCTCACAACACCCCCCGAGCCACTGCAGCAGCAGCAGCAGCCATGCTTGAGATATAGTTCTGTTCCCCCCACAGAGTGTAATATTACAACAAGCAGCTGTGGCTGGCCAAATCACCTTCTTCTCATTCTCATCCTTCTAAAAAAGCAGGCAGGTGGTGTATCTCCAGCTGTGTGCAATACTGTATATGAATGGTGTGCATGTGAGTGAGTGAGTGTGTGTGTGTGTGTGTGTGGGGGGGGGGGGGTGTATGAGAGAGAGAGAGAAAGAGAGAGAGAAATAGAGATAGAGAGAGAGAGAGAGAGAGAGAGAGAGAGAGAGAGAGAGAGAGAGAGAGAAAGGGAGGCACAGGCATCTGTCTGAGAGAGGCAGACAATATACATGGGGTGTGTCTGAGATTGAGTATGTGTACTCGAGCACATAGTGTGGTGACTGTGTGCATGTTTGTCAGCCTGGCTGCATCAACACTGCAATCCCCCGTGGCAAGCCTCTGTGACATCTCCCAGTCAACACAAGTGGTTGTGGCATTAACCATGTGGCTGTTGCGGCAGGCTCCTGATGAGGTAGCACTATTCTTAGCCGCCGAGACCGGCCGGCCGCTGCTGGCTTGCGCGTGGCCCTGCTGACCAGCAAATTATTTGGCCCAGCTCTCTCCTCCACCAAGCTGTTCTCGGATCAGCCGCTGCCGTCTGGGATCCCTTCTCCCATTTACTAGTTTACTGTTTAATCCATACCTGTGTCTGCTTTATAGCCCCTCGTCGGGCACTGCAATCTCCTGGGTCACTCGGCCGACATTTTCCAATCAGAAGTGTAAAGGATTAATGTTGTTCCCGTTTTTTAATACCACTCAAAGTTCTTTCTTTTTCTCTCTCTTTTTTTCTTTTTGTTTGCTTGTGTGTGTGTGTGTGTGTGTGTGTGTGTGTGTGTGTGTGTGTGTGTGTGTGTGTGTGTGTGTGTGTGTGTGTGTGTGTGTGTGTGTGTGTGTGTTTGTGACCACTGAACTGGAGAATCACCAGTCTGATAGTCTAAATGGACCATAATGGTCCAGAAATTAACCTTCGGGCACTTGGGGTCAGTGTTTCCACTTTTATTTTCCCTGTTAACTAAACAACACAAGAGCAGACAGGCATTATAAAAACAACTCTCTGTAGGGAAGGGGTCACTTAAGTTGACTGCTCCCATTGGATAGCGTGCCGCCATTGGGGTCGGGTTGGGTGTGAGGGGGAAATGTTCAAACAAGATTCGCCATTAGCACTGGGGTGAGGCTTAAAACAAGGTGCTGCTTAGTGGGTTGTGTGTGTGTGCGCCTGTGTGTATTTGTGTGTGTGCGTGTGTGTGTGTGTGTGTGTGTGTGTAGGGGTGGGGTGAGGATTATTACCACAAGTAATGCAGGCTTGAAATGTGCTTATCACAGCACAAGTTCCCTGAGGCTGTCACTGGTACCCCGCCGCAGCTGGACCTCGAGTATCCCCGCTCTGGGGATCTTGCATTGTACGCTTTCTGTTTCCCTACCCGCAGCTCCGGCAGCGTGATAAACAAGTCTGGAGACCAAGGTAAATATCTCCAGCACGCTGTCTGCCTGTCTGCCTGCCTGCCTGCACAAAGGGATTTCCAGCACGCATCAGTTTTCTGCTTCCTGCCAAACTCTTGGAAGTTCGTGACAACAGGCGAAGTGAAAGTGGCGATGAGATAAGGACTCTTGTTCGTAAAGCTGATAAGCTTGAATGGGGGGAGCAGGGGTGACGCTGTCGCCGCACACACACACACACACACACACACACACACACACACACAAACACACACACACACACACACACACACACAGATAATGCCACACTTGTGAATTAAGGCCACCAAACTCAGCGATACAAATCCTGCAACTAGCAAGGGCCCTTATCGTCATTCAAATGAATTCAGATTCACGGGGAACAGCTGCCAGTGGTGTTTCAAGAGAGCTCTTATCTCATAACCCCAAGGCAAGTCCACAAACAAGAACCAATATCTGTATAGTCTCTTTTTATGTACAGCAAAGTCAAAGTAAACATCAGGGGGGATTATCAGACACCTGTTTGAATTCGCCGTCTGGCCCAAGGCAACAAATGGATTAAAACAAAATGGTTCAGAGTTATCACCGAAACTCATATCTGCATCGATACTTTCTCTTAATGTCTTTAAAGTAGATCGAGCAAATGACCACACTGAAAATGGGGCTGCTGTCATATTTTGAAAGGAGGAGAAGTAAATGACATGCTGCTTTAAGAGAGCATGTTTCCTACTTTGGTCACTCCCTCGGGCAATGCTAAATGGAGCTTGAAAAACAGAAAACTAAGATGTCAAACAGACATTTCCTCCCTGTGTCAAGAAACGTAGGTCCACAGGCTGTCTCTTTTTGCCTTGTTCGCCGCTCTATATGCAAACTCTATCTCTCTATCTATTTTGCCTTGAGTTTTATTAAAGGAGATGTATTTCTATTTGTTCTGTAAAAATGTAGATTAAGCCAGTCAGATTGAGTCATTTTGCCATTTGAGTGCTGATAATATGTGTGGTAGAAAAAAAATAACTCTTGGCTCTCGGGCACCAACA
Organism: Sardinella longiceps; assembly: GCA_027497455.2. NCBI lineage: Eukaryota > Metazoa > Chordata > Actinopteri > Clupeiformes > Clupeidae > Sardinella > Sardinella longiceps. The sequence goes on along the minus strand of JAODXP020000013.1, from coordinate 5,875,691 downwards.
CAGCAGTGGCAACAGCTTTTGCATTGTCCCTGTTAAGCCAACAGCGCAACATACATCCAATTTAAATTTCCATCTTGGTTTCCACAAGTGTTAGCGTAAGCTTGCCATGTGGTAATAATCAAAGCATAACCACTTACAAGGACACAGATGCACTGGAATGCCACAGATTAGGGACAGAAACAACAGACAACTGAGCATCCAACATATCAGCGTGTCACAAACACAGGCGGACAGGGAATCAAAGGGATAAATCACACTCAAGGACAGCCAATTCCCCCCGCAAATATTTCAATCTGTGAAGAAAGGCAATCACAGTTACATAAACCAGCCTATTATTATTTTCATGAGTGTTTGCTCAACAACACTGTCCTCCGGGGAATAGTGTGGATATTTCTTGAAATACATGTAAATAAACACTTGTGTTGTGTTAAAGTGTGTTTTTTTTCCCCCTCCATCGTTTTGCATAGCGTGAGCAAAATCACTTGGCAAAGAATGCATGCACATTCCAAAGCACTATTGTAACGGAAGAGGAGTGTCTTACCTTGAACAGACGAAGGATGTTGGCCACCATAATGGACACGGAGCTGGCCGACGCTCCGATGACTCCCACGACACGCTCAGGCTTGGACACGATGGGTGCGCCACCACCCAGGCACTTAACGTCAGAGCCATCCTTTTCGATGAGTGCCTGCACAAAGGTGAGGGACTGTTCGAGAGCGTGCGTGTCACGCGAGCATGTGTCTAAAATTCGGGCACCCAACGTGATGTTGGGCAGCAGCGAATGGTCATTGTTGATGCGGTCCAGCGCGAAGAGCATGGCCTCCAAACGATGAATGCCTTTCTCCTTCTTCAGCTCGCCGCAGGCCTTGCCGTCGTGTCCGCGCGCGTGCACCGGGAAGAGGCCACCCAGCGAGATGTCGCCGTCGATGCGGATCGAGTTGAGGTGTGTGCCCCCGGGGCCCTTGGGACGGGCGGCTCTGGATGCCAGGACGTGGCACAGCAGGAGGAGGAGAACGACGACAGGGAGCGGTGCCAGGCTGCGGTGACGGCCCAGCAAGGCTGGTCTACTGGCAGAGACTAGAGACATGGCAGCTGCCCAAACCCGTGTCTACCTTCCTGACAATTTCCTTTCTTCCTCGTTTTTTTTTTTTTTTTTTTCTTGTGTTCGTTCTCAGTCCAGACTGGAGAACAAACTGGAGGAGACTCAACACAACCAGATATCAACCGTGATGGCTCAGCCAGGTAAATAACATGCTCTTGGATTTACTTCATTGTCCAAAAAAAAAAACTGTACTATTGAGCCAGGAAGAGGGGGAGAAACAGAAAAAAACGCAATTTCTCATGGATGGATTGAGCCTCTCTTTTAAGTGTGAGCCCTAATCTGCATGTTTGGTTGGAGTGGAGGTGTGGGCAGACGATGCTGCTTGGCTCTCCGATTGCAGACTCCCCTCCAGGCCCTGCGGATCCCCCTCAGAGGCTGCTTTGGACAACACAGAGGTGAAAGATAATCCTGTCTGCTCTCCTCCTCCTCCTCCTCCTCCTCTTCCTCCTCCTCCTGTTCTCCCCCGTCCAAGCGGAGCTCCAGAAAACCTCTCTCTCTCTCTCTCGTCCTCCCAAAGGGGCCCAGTGCGTGTCAGTCCCTCAGGCTCCCCAGGTTGACAGGCGAGGGAGTGAACACCTGAAAAATCAGTGCCGACAAAAACAAAGGAGAAAGAGAGAGAGAGAGAGAGGAGAGAGTTAGAGAAGAGAGAGCGAAAAGAATTGACTGAGTCACAGCATTGGGAGAGGAACATCACATTTGTCTGTAATGTTTTTGGACACTGCAGTCTCTAGCTAGTACTCCCTTGTTCTTGTTCTCCCTCTCCCCCTTCTCCCTCTCTTTCTCAAACTTTCTTTTCTGTGTTCGACAGGGCTGAAGAACAGTTAGTCTCTGGCACGCCTCTCCCTCCCGCTTGGACCAGGATTCTAAAAGGTTGCCATGGATGCCCAAGGTTGCAAGAGAATGAAATTTAGCTCCCACACTGTTCTATGTAATGCAGAGAATGTAAATGTTGCTCTTGAAGGCTGTTTGTGTTTCTGTTGTGCTTCAATAGCTCTGAGAGCACACTTTCATTAAAGAGTTTTCACTATAAACTACAATTCACTGCACCCCAAGGTCCAACAACACAATCCTGATATCTGTATTTAAAGCAGTACCTGGCAAGCCTGTAATTTTTTTACTGCAGTAACAAATAAATAAATAAAACTTGCAAACATTATACCTTCTCACCAATCCACGTTGCCTGACAAGCCACACTTTAATGTGAAAATGTATAGTCCGGCTATGGCCAATAAACCAGGCTCAATCCAGGGGGCAGAATCAGCAGTTGTCTTTCAAACTGCCTCTGGCAGACACCACAGCAACCCAGCAACTCTCCAACCAACCTTGGGAGAAGAGCTCCTCTGGCCCTAAAGCCCTATGGTTTGTTTGGAGACTCTACTGCATGCTACACTCTTTGCTATAGGCTACAATCAATGTGGATGGATGTTAGCAGATGGTAGCATCCAACCAGCAACATTCATTTTTGTTATGTTGTGAAGGGCAAAATGTAACCACATGTAACATTAAAATTGATGATGAGTCATTTAACCATCAAAGTGACAATGGAGCTGGTAAATCAATCTAAAAAATACCATTAAGTGGTGCCTGGTGTGCCTTCAATACAAAATATCCCAAGAGGACAAACAAACAAACAAACAACACCAAACAAAAACAGAACCAGCAATATAGAATAGTCAACACAACAGTAATAGACGTGACTGGACTACACATTGTTATTAAATTAAAATTGTTATTAATATTATGAGTATAAACTCAAGGGTTATGATAATAACAGAGACGGTGAAGAAGAAAAAAAAAATGTTACCATGAGTTGTATGGAAGTCAAAAAAATATGAAAATACATCTTAGGCTACAACTTAGATATTCAGGTTGAGAACTACATTTTCTGTGGTAGATATTTAAGCCGTGGATAATGTTGTAATGTTGAGTCTAATGCTCACTTCATTTTGACTTCATTGGGAACATGACATCCTCAATTTATTTGGTCGTACTGTGGGAATATCCAAAAATAAGAAGCTCATAACTGTCTATTTTCTGAGCCATCCATTAATGTAACCTAAATGCATTCTTACATTTGTGTCATGTTGCCTCATGTTAAATCGTGATAAATTGAATTGTAGTCTCTGTTCATTTCCATATTATGTCAGGCACTGCCTCCGCTCTTGTTCAGACATCTTCCATGAAGATTAAAACCGTTTTATAACTCAAGTTGTTATTTTGTTTTGTCTTGTTTTTATTGCCTTGGGCACCTCAACTAACTGCTTTTGTGAGTCTTGAACTGTCAAAACAAGTGACGCTGGTTTTAGTTTTCAACTATAGTAGCTAAAGTTAACTAAAGTTATCAAAAGCTTATGAAGAAGAGAGCATAAACATTTCATATTCCAGAAGCCATATTAGACGGACACATTTGTTTATTTCATTACAGTAAATCTGACTGACACTCTGCAGATATGTGACTTCAGAGAACACATCATATCTTTTATCCATGCATTTATGAACTTCGTGTCTATATCTTAATAACTATCCTAATGTCTATATCTTAAAAAATAGGCAGCAATCTGCTGCTTTTTGAAGAGTGTCATCAGGGAAATTATGCTAGCTTTGGTATCATCATCTATTATAAATAAGTTAAGTGAAGGACCAACTATCCCAGTTCTTCCACACTTTGTTCTACAGGTAGACACACGCCACAAAAATGAAAGAAATGCTTGACAAAGCTTGACATTGTTGACTATCACTAAAAGTTTCCTGTCATCATGTTAACAAGCTTATGACAGTGCCAGTAAGATTCTGGAAGGTGTAAATCTGATTTGTATTTTTGACGGCTCACACAGCATTGCTTTAGCACCAATCTTCATAGCGCTTCACACTAACACTTAGCACCTATCCTAACACCAGATAATGATAGATAGAGATTTATCATATGTTAATGTGAATGTCAACAGTGGCGGCCTTCGCTGAGGACTGTGCCAAAGATCATGGATTAAGCTAGCCTACTGCTCTGCTTCCACCCGGAGGACAGTGGTGTCACATCTGGCCGCCTTGCTAGGACATTGAGAAGGTTTCCCGTCTCATCTTTCCTCCCTCTCGCAGCATGACTATGCCCGCTTGGACTGTTTCTTGAAGGATAGACTCTTATTGGCTGTTATTGCCTACCTGTATGTATATTTTTTCTATTACTTAGATTAGCTTCAAATTAGCTTAAATTAGCTTTTGCTTATTTATTTTACTGCCTGTCTTTCTTACTCTGCAACCTCTAATACTAATACTAATTTCTGCAACCTCTTCATATACAATTTCACTACATGTCTTCTTGCATTACGTAGTAAGTCATGTGTGTGACAAATAAACCTCCTTGAATCCTTGAATCATGGCAACACCCAGTTGGCTACAGCCAATATTAATGTCATTACAGGGGGGCAATAATTAATATACATTGACAAAAACAAATGCTAACTAGATGCACACCGTGAAGCACTGCTCATGAGTTTCTGACTCCTGACTTCCTGCAGAACAGGAATCTCAATAAATATGCAAAATCACACCGACACTTCCTCCTGACCTGTAGTCTTTCACCCTTGTTTGTATGGAAATGGGTGAGAAAGCAGAGTGTTTAGCCTCTTAATTAAATATAACCTCAGAACCTCTGAAGACACGTTCCACATTCATTTACATATCAACAGTATGTGCATGAAGAGCTCAGGTACTACTGGTATATAATTTTGATACAGTTTATTTGTTCACCTCGGATTGAATTGTTTTGGCTTGATTTGTCTTACAATAATTTGATGATATTTGATTAAATTAATAGCAATTGTAAGTATCATTACTATAACAACTCAATTTCTGAAAATGGACTTTTCCATAATGGGTTTTCAATAAAAACTTCAGATACAAGAAATAAGCAAAAATGAAGTACAAGTAAATACAAGTTACAGTGGAGTGAACATACAGAAGTAACCTTACGATATGGATCTGCATGCAATTCCACTTTTGTTCCTTGATCTTAATCACATTAATTTTAAAAATGTTTTTTTTATTGTCTTCTTCCTTTCACTAATGTGTAAAAAATTGCTGCCATTGGAATGACTTGATTTGACAGTAAATGTTAATAATGCAGGGTCAGGAGGTGATAAAAGTGAACAACCCAAAAAGCACATAGTGTATAGTATAGTGTAGGTCTACTGAGGTACATTCTGAGCTATTTTCAACATAATTGAATTTTTCACTTTCTGTTCCTGACACATTGAGCACAGCAGAGACTGGATGTTGTCATCCAATGACTGATGGAGCTTCATCCTGCCATAAAATATCCAGAAGCTTTTCCAGTGTGTGTGTGTGTGTGTGTGTGTGTGTTCACATGTATGTATCTGTGTGTGTGTGTGTGTGTGTGTGTGTGTGTGTGCTGTGCATGTAGCGTGATGCTTCATGTAAGCGTGTATATGTGTGTGCATGTGTGTGTGTGTGTGTGTGTGTGTGTGTGTGTCTGCTAGCATGAATGTGTAGTGTATTCATCTGTGAGTATTTGAGTCTATATGTCTAAGAAAGCATGCATGTCATGTGTGTAATTGTATTTGTGTGTGTGTGTGTGTGTGTGTGTGTGTGTGTGTGTGTGTATCCATGTGTGTGCCACATCTATATCATTCCCATCATGGATGACATCACTGGCAAACGGCATATGGCTGCTGTCCCTTTGCACAAGTCAGTGAAGCGCAACAGTGAGACGAATACAGGATGTCTTATAGGACTGTAGGACTGAGTCTGAGGCGGCTGTAAATTTCAAAATGTTTATCCACTGCATTGCATCCCTACATTTTTTTTTTCTTCTTCACTGTCTCTGTTATTATCAGTTTTCCGATTTAATCCTTGAGAGCTCTAAAGTAGAGTTACTGGATATCTTGTGAAGTATAAATTTTGCCTATACTTTCTGTGGCTTAGTTTAGCTATCTCTCTGTAGCGCCTCAGCCATCTAATACACAAAGCTCCCTGCCTCCGTATCCAAGCGCCAGAGATTCTATAGATTCTATGCCTATAGATGCTCTCCAGCCAGCCTGGGAAAAGGAACCGGATAAGGAGCAGCGCTGCTTTGATTTCTCATGAGGTCATCTTGCCTGCTGAACTCGCTGTGTCGCTGTTAACAAGCTGTGGTCGGCGAGATTCCTATCCCCCTGAGCCGCCTGCCCTCCAGATGTGTTTCCTCCTTGTTTCACCTCAGCTTTGTCCACCCAAGCGAGTGCGCTGTCCACACATCTGCCAGTGTCTTTGTTCTCTTTCAAATGCACTTACTCAACTTAGGCACATGATTTGTCTTGACTATGCTGCGTGCTTTCGCCTACTTCACTTGGTCAAGGTTGATGTGATGCATTGAATGGCTTGATTCCCATGTGTAACTATATCCAGGGCCGCCGCAACAGGACAGGCAAACCAGGCAATTGCCTGGGGCCCCAGGCTGAAAGCGGCCCCGCAACATTGACTGTTTAATCATTTTAGTAGTTTAGTTGGTGTTTATCAATATAATATTATATTAGGCTTGAAATTGAAATTTAATATAATGATAAAAGATGCTTGAAGATTATAGTTTGGTTAATATAGGTGCTTATGGAAGGTCATATTTGCTTGGGGACCCCTAAGTACCTTGAAATGGCCCTGACCATATCTCCTGTGTTACTGTGGCTTGTTGTCTCATGGCCATTGGACCCATGTTGATTTAAGTCTGTTAATGTCTCCCCATATGTAACACTGTGGCATCATTAAGAACACAGTCATGCACTTCCTAGGTTTGCTTTCTGTGAACTGTGCATCTACGCCTCCGATTCAGTGTCGTTTAATTAATCAAATCAAATCAACTCGCTATTCATTTCAACCAGACTGGCAGTGATCCAAAATTCATGCCTGTCTCTCGGCAGAAAGTGTTTAATTATGCATTTTCATATGTTTTATAGCACAATCTCGGGTCTAAATACACAGCAACAGACCCCCAGACTCCGTTCTGTTCCCCATAACTGACAGGAATCGTCTGTTGATCTAATTTAATTGAAGTTATATTTTCAATAATTCCAGATACATGCCTCATGGAGAGCCCAAAATCCAATTAGCACAACAAAAATATTTATATGTCATCAGCTTTCTAATCCAAAGTAGTAATTCAATCACACCATTGTGCTAGCCGCTCTTTTCCAAGCTCTCCTCCCTCTCTCTCCCTGTCTTGTTCTCTCTCATTCTCTCTCTCTCTCTCTCTCTCGTTCTCTCTTGTCCTCTCTCTCTCTCTCTCTGTCTCTCTGTCTCACTCTTGCAGAGGTGTTGCCTTCCTCTACCTTGCCTGTGCCTGTGGGCCTGACACCATTCAGTCATGCCTTGCTATAATTGACCCTGAAGTATCAATCTCTCTCCCCACACGCTCTAAAAAGGCAGTGGGCTCCCGAACAGAGTGGGTCACGCAGCTACACACTGAGGGAGGATGAGATTCATCGTGGCTACGGTGTAAGTAACAAGCAACTTTAAATATATTCCATATCTCAAAGGACAGGCCATTTTCTCCATGTTCATTCAGCCTGGGTCGTGCTGTATCTCTGTAGTGAGAGCACAAAGGGGTATATGCATAAGGAGCTTTCTGTCTGCCCTGCCCACTACACATGATGACCTTAAAAGTGATTGATTCTAAACCTTTTGTCATAAGAGAAAGCCCACATACTTTCATTTCTGTAATAAAGAGATGAAGCTAAAAGTCTACAACATCTTAAAACCATCTGGAATGAGGCATACATTATTATCCTTTGCAAGGCAGCATAAAAGTATATATTTTATGCTAGCCGGATTGATCTGATTTATTTATTTATTTATTTTTATGACTTAATATTTCATTAACTGAGACTGCTGTGAAAAAAGAGAAATGTCACTCAAAGCAAGGACTTGGAAATTTCAGTCATCTGTTTCATGGGAAAACAAGAGCTAGTGAGAAGCGGAGTGCCTTGTAGATGCTGCTGGTACCCAAGGCTATCTCAGCAGGAGTGCTCAGGATGGAGTGGGATCTGGAGAGGAGTTTGGAGCGAGCAGCACTAGTGGACCGAATCTACAGTAGCAGCCTGATCCAACATCAGAGACACCAGAGAATGACAAGTAAAGTCTGTACCCTTTGATTGCTACATACGGGACAATTGCAGTCAAGATTGATAGATGATTCCAATTTATCCATGCCCTGCAAGTCCAAAGGAAAACGCAACATTTCTTAAAGATGTTTTCCATACTAGATAATGAGGTATGTATGTATGTATGTATGTATGTGTGTGTGTGTGTGTGTGTGTGTGTGTGTGTGTGTGTGTGTGTGTGTGTGTGTGTGTGTGTGTGTGTGTTCTGTCCAAGACCTTCCCACTGTTCGCATTCGCATCGTTTTCACTGCATGGTGCAGAGGAGAGCATGTCCATGGGGTGTGTGTGTGTGTGTGTGTGTGTGTGTGTGTGTGTGTGATTGCATGTGCGTATGGGTGTGTTTCAGTGTGTGCGTGTGTATTAGTGTGGGCTGGTGAGTGAGTGCGTGTGTGTGTGTGTGTTTGAGTGTGTAGGTGTGAGTGGGGGATGTGGTGGTTGAGGCCCTTGGGGGTCCTCCATCATCTGCCATCGGACTCTCTGGAGGTCCTTGAGGCTTTGGATTATTGCAGGGGGGAGGGAGTGTGTGTGTGTGTGTGTGTGTGTGTGTGTGTGTGTGTGTGTGTGTGTGTGTGTGTGTGTGTGTGTGTGTTCATAAGAGTAGAGATGCCTTGGGTAGAGATCACTAGTTATCAGGAGCTTCACAGACATCTCAGAGGACAGATCATTCACCAAGGCCTAAGAAAACACCATTAATGAACAACTGCTCTGCTTCACTAGCGGGACTCGCTAGTCTAGTGTTTGCGGTGGGGGATGGGAGAGAGGAAGAGTCTGGAGTAATGCTGGTTACCACAACACAGCAGACCCTTTACTATGGACAATATATACAATACTGTATGTATGCAGAGTTTGCAGGTATTGCATTATATATGTAAATGTATTATATATACGTAATACAACAACAGAAAATATAACATATCATAAGAATTGAATATTTAACCCTGTATTTACATATCTACATGAACCTTATCGATATAGGTGATGGGTGGATGGACATGAGTGTGTGTGTGTGTGTGTGTGTGTGTGTGTGTGTGTTAGTGTGTGTAATTAGGCAGATCATGTCATACGGCTATTGTCCATTTGCACACAGACTCTTTGATGTTTTCAATTAATTTCTCATATTTTACGACTTTAGATCAAAATGATAACTGGATATCAGTAGTTTGAACACAATGAAAAAAATTAATAAATTTAAGCAATTAGTGGAAATAACAGGGAGCTACAGCCAGCATAATGAGTAATGAGATTAATAAATAAAACATTTATCTGTTTCTCAATTATGCGCGCAAATCAGATGTTTTCATTAACAAATATTTATAAATAAATGTGAGCTCATTCTCATTGTTCTAAAACATTTGAGTCAGTTCAGAGTCTAGAGACTGTAGATATTTAACCCCCTGTGGTGTCCTAGCCACCATGCAGAAACCTGATATGATTAAGTTTACAAACAATCTGCCTTTGCCTGGACCTGTCTGTCCATATGTGTATGTATGCGTGTGCATACTGTTTACTGATGCATTTCATTCAGGACGTAACTCATTGTACTTTCCAACAGCCAGTTTTTTTTGCTGTTGTCTCGAAAATTAAAGTCATAAATATCAGTTGCCACCAGCCAGCTCTGCACCGAAATGAAGAAGTATTTTACAAATACAAAAAAGCAAGTCAGAGACTGCTCTGGGTATTACATGTGACTGGTGGAGAAAAAGTAATTTCTTCCAAGGTTTGGGAGTCTGGATGTGTAATCAATAATGTATGAATATTTCAGTTTGCTGAAATAACCTTCAGGTCTGAGTTGTAGATGAGTCCCTTCCTCTAGCTCACAATCGCCATGGTACCAATGACATCATGGCATCTCCAATCTACAGCCATTGACTTGGCTGCAAGAGCAGAACAGTGGCAGCCTGGATCTCCCCTTCACTACTGTGCCGCATCAGCGCAAGACAAGAGAAGGGAAAGGGTTATTTTCAGCATGTCACAAATACCCTTCAACTGTGGCCCACTTTCTCATCGCTGCTCATTTGTCATGGTATCATAATCAACAGGCCTCTTAGACTTAGCTAAAGGAGGGAGAACGGAAAGCCCCTCCTGTATACTGAACAACAAGGGAGCCATAAAATACTCCTCATTATTGGTGGGATTGTGGCTCCATTCCACAAACAGCCTGCACTGATTTTTTCATTTAATATTTTATTTTCACTTTCCAAAATGCCTGCCCTCTAAAAACACTTCAGCAGCATCCTCCCTCAGAACTAAAACACTTTGTGATCTGAAAAGATGTCATTTCCACCAGAAATATGCCGACAAGAAGAGTGCGAGAGAGATGGGAGAGAGTAAGAGAGAGAGAGAGAGAGAGAGAGGGAGAGCAAGGGAAAAAACTAAACTGCTCGCCTCCCATTTTCGACATCAAAAGGAATACGTGCCTGCACTCTAAAGACCAAACACATCACTTTGGCATACCGGGTCTGTGGGAAAATAAAAAAGCGTGCGATAAATGAGGACAAGAGCCAGCATCAAGCCCATCTGTATTACTGACACATGTGCTCTTTCGCGAGTGGGGTTGGAATCATGCAGAGCCCTCTGCATGAGAAGGGAGGAGCCGGGTAATTCTCCTCTCATCGCAGCTCCTTCTCCGAGCCCTCTGAAGCGCTCTCTCTCTCTCTCTCTCTCTCTCTCCCTCTCTCTGGTTTCCCAGCCAAGTGGAAGAGCCTCTGGCAGATATCACACACACCTTCATACTGTACCTCTGCCCCACATGGTACCCATGCCAAGGTGCCTTGCATTTCTCATGCAAACATGATGCAAGCTGATGTGAAATCCGCTGTACCTGCATGTAGCCAAGAGTGAGAGTGTCTGTTGATACTGTGTGAGTATCTATCTGAGCTATGCTTTTAAAATGCTGACTGGTAAAGGAAGGTTACCCACAAACACAATTATAAATGCTTGGATTCGTAAGCATGCTGGACACTGGGAGGGTCTTTCCCAGACATAGCCGATGCTAATTCCCCTCGCTAACAGCGTTATACAAATAACATCTTAAAAGTAACTGAGTTATCTAATAAACAAGCTTTTACAAGTGCCACACGGGAGAGATTGAATTGCTTATTTGCTCTCCAGTTTTGACAGCTTTGCTGCCTGACAGATTTGAGTATGGGGTAAACAAATTATTAATGGTAAATAACTCTAACCTCCATTTTCATCATTCCGCCTTCAAAGTCACTGAAGCCGTCTTTTTTTTTTTTTTTTCCTTTTTTCTAAGAGGGGGGATGCCAGTCTGACGTCGACTGGCACAGACAGGGTGTGAATGCGCTGGTGAATGCCAGATTAGATGTGTGATGCCACTGCACTTGGCAGCTAGGTAGGAATGTATGATGTAGTCCCAGTGGGTCTGGGGTACTGGGAGAACCCAACAGCCTCTCATCTGTGGGGTGTTATTTATTTATTTATTTGTTTATTCATTCATTTATTCATTTTTTTTCTAGCACATTATGAATATGATACACTGGGCCACAGTTGTAGTGACATACTGTTAGTAAACTATACTATTAACTAACTGTTACCATGACCTAGGAATATTCTCAGTCTAAGCATGAGCCGGAAACAATGTACAAAGTACTGCATATTGATTGCAATTATATAAAAAAAGAACCAAATATTTTGAAAATGGTGCCAATCATTGTAACACTTTTTTGAACTGAAGGGTTGTCTGCACGTCTAGCTCAAGAGACCATCTGCTTTGCTGTCAGAGCATACAGTAGAGTAGACAACAGGCCTATGGTCCAATCTCCAGCAAGCAGACATGTCACTCAACATGTTATTCAACCTTGAATAGCATCGGCAGCACAACAAATAAAACAGGGCAATGAGGTACGGCCATTCTAACCCCTTCTAGAGCTCTGCAGCCTTAATTAGTACTTACAATGGTAATTACCGGATGGATTTGTGAAAACAAACAAAAACACAGGGGGGGAAGGGGGTTTATGCCTAAAGCGGCAATAGACATTTAAGGTTAATGCTGCGATAACCAACAGCGACGGAATTCATTATGTGAATTATCACATGCCATAACCTTTGTAAACATAAACAATTAGGAAGGTAAAAGCAAAATGTACTCCTGGTTGGGGGTTTGTGTGGTAGATGGGAGTACAAACTCACAATGAATTTCTAATTTGGCTTCATCCCCAGTGGAGGCATCCAGGTTATCACTCATCTGTTGGCAAAGACTTTGAGAGAGCGTAGGAGTTAAAAAGTAGGAGGAGGACTCTCTTGTTTCCCCAAGTCTGACGTTATATCTTTCTTTTCACCTGCCAGAAGATGGCTGTGTGTTGTAGGCTACAAAGCCCTGCTGTTTCTTTTTTGCTTCATAAACTCATGAAGCTTATAAACTCCACACAATTGCATCTGGACCGAATGCTACCTTCCAATTTTTCTTCCCTGCACAAGAGCCTTCACAACTGTTGACCTACTTTATTAAATCAATAGCGTGTTTTTCTCCGGGGGGAACAGAATCAACAAATATTTCATGACATACAGTCATTGTGACCTGCTGAGGAGCGCAGTAAACAGAAGGAGGGTCAGCACAAACTATGTGTTCAAACAGAGGGGCCCACGTGGCTGTGAGCAAGCGCGGGTGAGGTGAGAGACGCTTATCCTTGGCCTGGAACATCTCACCCTTGAAACATAATGCTGCTGCGCCAACAAAACAGCTCTATCAGCAACAGCATCTTATTCACTTTTTTTTTTTTTTTTTTTTTTTTCCGTCCCAAACTTTGAGTTAACACAGAGAGAGTGTCATTATCTAAACCATCGCGCCCTAAAATTAGCTGCGGTACAATCGGAGTGGAGTCATCTATGATGGATCAAACAGAGGCACATCAAAAGAATCATTTCATGCAGAGCAGCAGCAAGTGCCAGGCAGGCAGGCAGGCAGGCAGGCGCCCGTTCTCTGTTCGGGAAATCCACCACACAGAGTGGAAGAGACCATCAGCATGTCACAAATAGGAAAAAGAAATATGGATTGTAGAATTTTTTTTTTTTTTTTTTTTAATCTGTGCTAGCTTAGAGAGTGTAGCCTACTGTACCTGCCTGTGTTTGAAAGATTATCTCTGCACGGGTGACCCAGGTTATTTTTACAGTAAAACAAAACTATGCATTAGAGCAGTGAGAGTGCAGAATGGGTTTGGTTTTACAGTACAGTATGTATCCATCGATTTCATAAATATTTAATCAACAGCCTCAATCTTGCCATTAATCGCATGCATGCACGTATGTATGTATGTATGTATGTATGTATGTATGCGTTACCCGAGGTCGATAAAACCCATGATACCTCAAGCAATGATGGTTGTTATCAAGTCAGGATATTATGAATATATATCCTATGACTGCAGTGAATGTCTGACAGTGTTTATATTTAGTTGTTTATCCTTAATGGTATGCACTAAAAAATTCTGCAGCAGGTTTGTTTGTCTGGGATAAAAATACCATCTCAAGACAAGACAGCATCTGCACCGTACAACTGTGATCCAACTTTGCACCGCATCTGTGAGCCCATTCTTCTCTACGCACTATAAAAACACACCACTCAATCGGAACCCATTCTCCTCACAACAACAGGTTGTCCTTTGCTGGAAACCTTTGTGCAATGGTGCTTCAAGCTCCAGTAGACAGGGGTGGCAATCTGAAAGGTAATAATAGCCCCTAGATTCCTCCTCTATGTTTATAGAGTGAGAGAGAGAGAGAGAGAGAGAGAGAGAGAGAGAGAGAGAGAGAGAGAGAGAGAGAGAGGAGATCAATTAAATATAACCGTTAACATATAAATAGCATGAAGCGTTTAGAGACTTAACCCAGAAAATGGTGTCTAAGTGCTGAGATGTGGATCTGGCCACCCCAAACGGTCCCCAGGGAGAGGGTTTCAAGCCGGGTGAAATAAGCGCAGATGTCAAGGCAGTCTATACTGCTTCAGCATTGGAGGCTAAGGCCCCTGACCTCTGTGCCTTCTCATTATGGAGTCCAGTCTTTATGACCCCCTTGACACCCAGTGACCCTAATGACTATGGACTCCACTCAGAGCCACCGCTTTTCTTTCGATCGTTTCACATAGCTTTCCTTCATGGCCATGACATGAAAATAACAAGCTTTCACGAGGTATGTGAAAGTGTGGCTGAGGTCTCCACCATCTTTAATAGTCTATACAGCCTATGCCAGATATATGATATATCACTATGTCATGTCTACTCCTATACTGCAGACTACATATGTCATATGATGTATTTAATTACATGCCATACTGTATCTAATCTCATATATAAGTATCCTATAGACATCAATAGATGTATGAGATTTTGCAATGCGTGAGATTTTGCAATACCATGATGGACCAGAGTATTTTCCTTGTGCATCCTTGTTTTCTTGTCTGTGCCCTGCTGATCCCATCCCTCCTTAGTTTTCTGAGCACCATCACCTCCTCCCCGGCCTTTCCTTCCCTCTGCCCCACCTCAAGGCTATCAAAGCTGGGCAGTGGAGTTTGAGTGATCCCCTTACATGGCTACAGTTCCACACAGTGTGGTGCTCAGCCCTACACAAAGCTGTTTGGTCTCTGTTTGGTTAATGACCCATTGGGATAGCAGTGGAGAGCATTGTATATCAGGCGTGTGCTGTGGACTCCACATTAAAGCTACCATCTGTGAGAGTCGGCGTAATGGTCCAGGACTCACTGCATGAAAGTGGGTCACGTTTACTCTCTCTGTCTCTGTCTCTGTCCAAATGACTGACTACCAGGCGGTTGTGGCAATAAAGGTGGCAATAAAAGATTTTTTTACTCCTGTGCTTTTAATTATAAATAATCTCAAAAAATTATTTGAAATGAAAATGAGGAACCATTTTCCTGCAGGCTAGTATTTATAGAGCTAGCCACCTACCCACACTGACATCTGACACTAATTTCAATGAAGGCTTTGAAACCAGGTGAGACAGCCATTTTCTTGTACCTATAGCATTAATCAATGAGGTATCAATCAGAACAGAGTCATTTCAAACACAGAGAGCTATAGAAGTTCATTTCAAGCATCATTACCTCATCAGCTCATGCCATAAACCGAAGTGACAGAAACATGTCATTTGACCTACGTGCAGGCTTACATATTTCCATGGAGCATCAAAATTGACCTAGCTTGACCAAGCTTTCTATATCTTTAAAGGAGGCTATGTCTGTATCTAGTAGGTATATTACTGTATTGCAAGTCCCCTTTTGCAAAAATATTTAAAAGAGTATGTTTCAATAGGCCTTCATAGCCTAATTAGTAATACAATTAAAGGTTTAAGAAGATTTTTATTTGTCGTTTCCATGTAATTTCTAGCCGGTAATCAAGTCCAGACACCAACATGGCATTGTGAACCTCAGAAAGGTCTTTAAACTAAAAACTGTAAAGGTAAAGCTTAGGAGTGATAAAGGTCAATGATGGTCCAGAAAGGTAAAACTTGGTCCAGACCACCCTTGCAAAGGTATGACTTACTAAAGATATACTTATGTGTAAATGATTCAGAAATCATGTTATAAACTTGGAGCCATACCCCGGGTCAATCAACCCATGACATACTAATCGAGAATATTTGGGACAATGTGGAATGGCGAAACAGCTTGCTGTGCTAATTGATGAGGGCAACAACAATCTGTTTCTGTTTTGTTTTCTGCTAGGCGCCGTTCAATTAGTATTAGCTGGCAGTTTACAAATTCGTCAGTGTTGTTGTACCAAACTTTATTGTTCTTGTATACCGACTGCATTCAGTAAAGTCAAACAACAGGGATTCAGAACGCAGACCTTTAAGGTATAGCTTAAGATGTATAGCTAAAAGAAAGAAGAAAAAAAGAAAGTCAGTGTTAAAAAAAGGCTTTCGGAAACTGGCTCATGGAGTTGAGAAGTTCCATATGTCAAAAGAAAGCAAACAAGTTAGATTGATAGTTTGATTGAATGATAATGTGTTTTTCTTTAAATGCTTCAAGTATGTTTCTCTAAATTGACTGAAAATAATTAACTTTGCATCCGAGCTCTTTACTTTTTTGTTTTTAAAGAAATTGTGATGAAAGGAGTTTGAGCAATACTGAGGGCAGTCTCTACGGTATTTTTAATAGTATTCCAACTCAGGTTTCATGTTGCACTTCTAACACCCGCCAAGTGATAGCATGTTTCACTTCATGTAATTTAGAGTTAACGGAATCCAATCAGTGTAAGATGGACGGTGTGTGGCTGTCTGTTATCTGTGTGGTGCTAGCGAGTGAGCGACGCAGTCAATAGTGAAGACAGCCATCCCTGTCAGACGGATTGATTTATCTGTGCACTGGCTCCTAGTGCCTGTCAAGATTAAAGAATTTATGGCTTATCAAAGTTGTCCTGTGAGGATGCACCCCCTCTACTCCGCCACCACCACCCTCTCCCCCTGACAAACTTGTGCACATCAGCAAAAGTGTGGAGGGAAGGACACATATCTGCCATTATGACTCTGAAAGACTTAATTGTTTGGCGACAGATAAGAATATCACTTTGCCGAGTGCCGACTGATCTATGAATGGATTGAACATGGAAGCGAACATTACATGCACCCCTTTGAACCCTTGCTTATATGCTCTGAACCCAAGGAGAAGATTACTGGAGTGGAGAACAATTCAATTCAATTCAATTAAGGAAAGTAACAGTCTAGAGTTAGATTGCTATGCTTGTGTAAGTTTTTATATAAAGGCTCAGTGTATTTGGTATAGAGAGCAATGGTAGAGCTGTTCGGTGTGGATCTTTTTTACTGGCAGCGTTTGAAATAGAATTTGGCTAAAGATTAAATGAAATTGTATCTTTGCTCTGCCAGTCAGTTGCCACACCCCTTCACACTGCCGACAGTTAACTAACAGCTAAATATAATAGTTATAGTTCACTCATAGATCAGAAAATGTCAAAGCTATAAAGTGCAAAAGGGACATCAGTGGTGCAATGGTATTCAAATAACACTATCTTAGATAGCTACATGGAGTTTGCCAGGAGTAGGAGTGATAGAGCTGGAGGTTGCCATTCACATGGAGGTTGCCATTCACATCTTATATATATTTAATAGCAGGGTGTGAATAGTACAGAAGTGAGTGTACATCAATAATTCTGCTTTAGCAAATAAGCCCGGTAGCCACTGGGAAAAAAATCAAGGTCTCAACCGGTGACGTTGAACTGTAACAGCAGCAGTAACATTAGCAAAAGGTCTTCAGTACTGTTACACAGGTAGTCTAAGCCTCAAACAGAAACTAGTAGGAAAGGTGAGTCTAGATGAGCAGAATGCATTATTGAAATGATCATAATCTCTAGTTACAGTCCACAACCACACAACATTAATTACACTATACAAATAGCCTACACCACAAATTTGAAATTTCTGATATGGGATAAGGTGATCCGTTGCCCAGGGCGGCATAGTCGGTGCATTCCTGCAGATAAGATGTTCGCCCAGGGCACCATAGAGGGAAGGACCACCCCTGCTAAGGTAGGCCTACTGACTGAATACTGGATTAATTTTACCCTCAACTCAAATTGGGAAGGTACAGCAGTGCTACAGTTAATCAAGCAGAGGATGAAACAAGTTTGGAGTTTTATGAAAACAAAAGAGATCTATTTATTTTCACCTTCAAATGTGTGTCACTTTCCTTGCAAGAGTCTTTTCTTCTTGTCTGAAGTAAAAACACATCGCTTCTGAGCATTGTTTTCCTCGTCCTATCACAATTTACTTTGTGTTTTAAAGAAATGGACCCATTCTCCGTCTTTGTGTTTCATTTCAATGGATTTGCACAAATGTGCATTTAAAAGGACACTGTAGAATGTCATCAAATTCTGATCATGCAATTGACATTTTTCCTTTTTACCTCGGGTAACGAGAAGGCAGACGGCATAATTAGACATTTGCAGTTGGTTTCGGTATCACAATGATGTTTGAATAATATTGTTTTTTGGCTTATTTATTTTCTTAAAGGGTAATAGATGAGACCCAGTACACATTTCTCAAAAATCGTTCTCAAAATGAGCCTCCTTTCACTCTGGGGGTTTAGACCACCTGGTCCAGGGTTGCGTCCTAATTAACCTTTACCTCATTTGATCTTATTATTATCCTTATTAGATGCCACCATTTTCCACTTAATCAGGGGCTAATTAAAGGATATGTCTGAAATCCCTTTGTGTGTGATTTGGTCAGGAGAATCCAGGAGGATTTGTATATTATGTCTAATGAAGGCCTAATCAGCAAACTGGGCCGTTGGATAAAGCCATTTGGTCCAATTTAGGAGCCCAAATGTCTGCCCCTGTCGGAAAGGACTGTGAAGGATATGAAGATGGATCTTCACGGTTTTCCTGCGTCTACTTTACCTAGCTGGCTGCTACCGTTTCACAAAAGCAAGGAGCTCAAATAGATACAGACTATTTGTTGTTGTTGTTGTCGTTGTTGTTGTTGTCATTTGATTCATTTAGGAGACCATTCTTCAAGCAAGGACAAGGGCTTTGAAGAACACTGTTCAAGAATAACAAGCTCTTGACTAAATGTTGTCTAACTGCTTGCAGACATACTGTAGTGGAGGAATCATGAAAAAAAAAGAAATTGGATGGAAGAGGCCTTTGCTTCATATCAAAGCACCAAGATCAGATATAACAGGTCTGTTATATTGTTCCAGTGCATTTTTAGTAAAATATTCATAACATAACAAAAATAAACAGGGGGGATTATCATTTCTCTAACACACATGCATGTACAAGACATTTACACTCACACAAAACACACACACACACACACACACACACACACACACACACACACACACACACACACACACACACACACACACACACACAAACACAGACAGGTGTCCCTGCACATTCAAGGGAGCAACTGACTGAGTATATCCAGATTTTTGGGTCACTCTACAGAAATGACAATTGAGCAAAAATACTTCAGACATCAAAGCCCCCTTGGTTAGGTGCATCTGATAGATGAATGGGCCTCTAGAGTGTCTGGAATTGTGCAATATTCAAGTTGAGCTCACTTTTCAACACACACACACACACACACACACACACACACACACACACACACACACCAACTCAAAGTGGTATTCCTAATTCAAAGATCTTGTGCCAAAATGTGCAGCTACATTGCTTTTAAGGGGCACCCAGTGATTTACACATTTTATAGCATTCAGTTAATATCCACTCTCTGAATTCTCCCAATAATAAAAAATATGGCCTTTTTACAGCCTACCCCTCAACATCACACCATTTTCCTTTTCTCCTGGGGAACAAAGGTCAGGGATGAGCTACTGTACCCCTCTGGGTTTAAGGCTGTGTTGGATAAAACTCTTGACAAAATCATAAACGCCAAAAACCTTGACTATGTAAGTTACTGTTAACCACTAGCATCCAATAATGTAAAAATGGGCAATAAAGTAATAACTGCCACTAATGAAATAAATTAAGACATTTTTGATATAATAAATACATTAATGTTAGAATTTGCTAATAATGTAGCTTAATAATGTAGTAAATTTTTATCAGTCTTAAGTTATTACATTACATTTATGATAGCATTATACGAGTATTATGTGATCAATTGCAAAACCTACAATGCTTTGTATAAGCATCAGTTGTGATATGACATGACCATCAGTTGTGCTTTTGTAGTTAAAATAAACACATTGATTGATTGACTGATTGATTGATTGGTCGATCGATACTGTACATTAATGACAGTTATTAAATTATCAGCTGCTACATGGAGATAGTTGCATGCAGTAACAGAGTCAGTGTGGATATATTGACAACAAGGATATTATTGATTGATTGATTGATTGATTGATTGATTGATTAATAGATAGATAGATTTGGGCTGTCAAAGTATTAAAATGTTGCCTAATATTTGCATTTAATCAGAAAGGACAGTAGAGATAATGTCAGGAAAAGGCTGGAAGAGAGAAATGGGGAAGGATGAAAAAGTGACGATTCTGTATCAAACCAGGGTTTCGAGATTTACGGTATGAACACCTAGGCCAACTGCACCAAAGCACCCCCTGACCACTTATAGGTGATGCCATGTTTAAACATACAAAATAACTATTTTATAAAGATATGGGACTTCCAGGAACTTTAAGAAACAGGCATAAAAACACTCCTGCTCCAGGTTTTCAATTACCTGCCAGTTTTATAATAAGCCTTGTCTTTTGAGCAACACTTCTATTTTCACTTCTACTATCTATTTTAACAAATCCCATGGTCAAGACATTTTTAGATCATCTTTGTGGTTTTAAGTTTGGATTTGTTGTCTTCCCCATAAGGCTGCCCAAGGACAGCCTTGATATGTAGCAAGAAGGCTGAGTTGGCAGCATAATTATACTGAGCTAACTCTACAAACCCCTCAAATATGGATGGCATGTCTAATTCAAATACTGAATATGTACACCTAACTGTGACAATGATAACACAATGTTTTATTTGTATTCATGTTCATTGTTAGCATAAATGAGTACAGATCCAACTGACTATAGCACCACCATGTCCAAAGATAGCATATCTGATTGCTATTGCTGTCATAGCCAATCAATATCAGATTGATTACTCCTCCTGCTGAAAGTGTCATATCAACACAGGTACACCAGAGAAGATGTAGCAGAACCACATAGGTGGTGTATGAACTGTGATAGAGCATCAGGAATCGCAGAAATTTATTTTCTCCAACTTTTTTTTAATTTTTATGTGAAGCTCTAATCAGCTACTGGAGTGGTAATCTGGTTGTATGGCAGGTTTGGACACTGATTGTTTAAAGTTCCAGCCAGAGTTAGAGTTTTGCAATCCTGGACCTTTCGGAAATACCCCTAAATTGATGTTAAATTCAGTGTAAGTGTGTAAATTCATAATTAATAATTCACATAGCAAAACTATGCCTTTCTTTTTAAATAAACAAATAAATGACCTTGAATTTAACTGAGAATAACTGAGAATAACAGGAGAATACAATTTTTGTGACAAAACATGAGCTTATCTCCGGTGGTCAAAAAGCCCCCAAATGTTTGGTACATGTTCCCGTTCCCATCCATTAAAAAGGCCTGTTAATGACAATGGTTAATTAGCAGTGCTTTCTAGGGCTAGGGAGGTCTTTTTAATTTTGTTGCTTTGTTAGTCGTCTTTCCAGTAGCACTGGCATTGAGTTTTATAAAGTTAAAAACTTCACTGCCATAGCTAATACAAAAAAGTGGAAAACTTATGAATACTTCATGTGCATAGTTCATATGGTGCATTTTGATTGTGGGAAACTTCATCTCTCTCCTTGATTGTATGAAATTTGTGAATGACAGGTATCCACAGTAACACATTCTATTAGCCCAGTACTCATAAGAAACTGATAAATATTCTTATAAAGGGTTATAAAGAATTAATGAAGTCTTATCACTAATGCCTTTAGTGTTTACACATTCTCATGACTGTACCCTCTAAGGAATTCTAATGTTGTCTTTACAACATGAAGTGTCACAAAGTATTGTAATGCTTCAATTTGTAATTGTGAATTTGTCCTATTGCTTATGCCAAATAATGAAGAGTGATGATCGCTCAATGTATGTAGTGTAATGAAAATGGCACCATTACAGACACTGATACTACAACACTGATACTACAAGTTTTAAAGCCTAATATGATAAGATTATAATGGCGTATGTGTAGGCTACAGTCATGAGAACATATAAGCAGTTGTGAGTCCAGGTACTGATGTAATGAGTTATGTGGCCTTATTAACTTGTTGAAGAGTATGGTCACATTATGGTCTCCAGGGAGTACGATCACATATGTGATTCATTTAGAACATAATGAAATAATGCATTATGAATGCAGGCTTCATAGACAGTGTTACCATATCCACCAAATAAAATTATACTTATGTTGTATGTTGGCTGGTCATGGTCCTTATTATAATAATATTTAAATAAATAACTACATACATCTTATTGATGTACTGTACATCAAAAAAAAAAAAAAAAAAAAAAATCGCCATGAGCTTCACAGGCTCTCATATCTGTTTTAATGTGGCTGAGAAGAGTACTTCTCATTGAACCTTAGAGAGTTCATCGCTGGTTCAAGATGTGAAGCATCCATCTAGATTTTATGAGCTTGCGGGAGTCTACTATGGGGGTATTGATTTTGATTCTAAATTTGACAGGCCTTCACATTGCCTATTTTACCTCATGGATATAAAGGACCAGAAGAAGAGCAAGTCCTATGTCCAAGCTCTCTTGGTCTGTTAGATTCAGTGTGGCTTCTTGTAGTCTGATTATTTCTTCAAAATTCACATCGGCCTGGCCTACTTGATTTTCAAAAATCAAAAATAAGGTGAAAGATAAATGTATAGCGACTCGATTTTTGTTTCCCACAAAAGGATGAAATGATAAAGTAATTGTGCATGCAACTACTGTACGACTGAGCCACTATCTTGTCACAGTTAAACTGTATTCACTTCTCATTTTGTGAAGCATGTGAGGACATGTCAGACTGGAACAAAACAAAAATAACAACAAACTAACTAATGGGATGAAAAAACGGGAAGAAAAACCATGATAAACTATGCATGACATTCCTCTCTTGAATGTTCAGCTCGTTTCATTCATTCATGCTTGCCACCGCACAACCATCCATCTTTCCCACGTTGATGGATGGCTGGTAGTATGTTTTTGTATTTCAGGTGAATGAGGTCCCAGGCGCTGTTTAAACGCATAATAATTTGTCATCAGCAGCTAAGCAATGGGGATCGTAATGACAGCATATGCATGACATGATCCAGGGACGGCATATAAATTGGGCCCTTTATGAAGACTGTAGGTAATAGAATCCTCAGGCTATCAATCATGTGTAAATCAAGCGTATGACCATATATGTAATAGGCAGCTCTGTATCGCTGTAAAGGCCAGCCTCAGCAATCTGTTAGGGCTAATGTATTGTCTGCAGGTCAATATTGAGGGGTAAAAAGTCAGGTGAATGGGGCCCTGATACCAAATGGAGGGGTGTATCTCTTTCTGAAACACGAAAATAATGAACATAATATGCCTTTTGAAAATGATTTGTTGTTGCTTTGTATTTTCTGCAAATAAATAAATAGTTTGCCACAAATTGACTTTGACACAAACACTCTAAAACAGCTTATCAACCGTCTCTACTTCCACTTTCAATAAAGATCCACTGGGATACACCGAGAGACTACACACAGACTGATATCAAAGGTGAAATCCATTGCCATTGACAGCTGTTTTCAATTTCCTTTGCACCAATCCAAAATAAGAAGCACATAATACAAAATGCGAA
Source organism: Sardinella longiceps (assembly GCA_027497455.2). Taxonomy (NCBI): domain Eukaryota; kingdom Metazoa; phylum Chordata; class Actinopteri; order Clupeiformes; family Clupeidae; genus Sardinella; species Sardinella longiceps. Next base: position 5,852,097 of record JAODXP020000013.1, on the reverse strand, counting down.
ATAAGAGGTCAATAGAAGTCTTAGAACATTCTGGGAAGGAGAATAGTAAAGCTCATTTAGTAGCAAGACCAACAAAGGATCTACCTTCAAAGCAGAGACCATACACTGAGGCCATAGTAGCAAGTTAATTTTTAAAATAAATCTCTGTTGCCAAGCAAGTCAAGCCAAGCTTGTTCTGCAGAAATCCAGGCCAGAAATCTGACCTCTCTCCTTGCATGACTGAAGATTGACAGCCAAATTGTTTGTAATTGAAGGGCAGCAGATTGACATTATTTTTGGCTGGTTTATCACTGATGGTGTAAGAGGAACAGGAGAGGCTGAAACAAACACCACAATTTGTCACATCGACATCCTTTCTCTTACACTTTCAAAAAATAAAAATAAAAAATACATATGATCCTGTAACATAAATAAATACATGTACAATATCCAATATTCTAAGATTAAATATCCAAAGGCTCTCCATAGTCCTTAGCATTTTCATGTTGAAGCTATTTTAAAACCATCCAGGATCCAGAGAAAATCTGGATGAGTGTCTCATCAATATGTTTAGACCATAGTGTTGCCTATGCCACAGCATCTGCGCTCTGATAGCCTTAGGCCTGAGATTGAAACAGCAAGCCACAGGAATGCACAAGCATATCCAATGTCTTTCAATTAAAGTGCATGACAACTCTAGCGGCTCCAAGAAATGACCATCAGTGAGGGCTCTCCCTCTCTTTCTGTCTTTGTCATCACATCAACATTCAACAGACAGGCGTGCGCGTTGCTTTATGGCACAGCTCCAAAGATCTTATAGCCATTTATTATTCCATGTATATTGTTGACTGTACATGGGAGACAAGGTGCCATACACATCACCGGCCGGCTCTGTGTTATGAATAACTAAGCTGTGGTATAATCAGTGTTGTGACAGATAGTGATTTATGTGTTTAACATGTTTACATACAGTAGGCCTAATGGTCTGGTTTGGCTGTTAGCATCTGAATGCTCTTATGTCTGCTATAGCCTGGCCGTGATGCAGAGTTTACTCTTTTACACGATGAAAATGTAAACGCACTCTCAACCTTGGATTCTAAGATTACTTTTTTAATGAAAGCACGATGAAAGAAGACGTTCTGAAGACGCTGAAAACAGCACAGGCCAAAACACGTATATCTTGGACATGCTTTCATTAAATAAGTAGCCCAAGAGTTAAAGCTTGAGAGTGTGTTTACTTTTTCATCATCTATCCCTTTCTTTTTTTTTTACGCACCCAAACCCCTGTTACTTTAATTGAGTTGAGTGCCCCTTTCTCCCTCACCTGAGTTTTACTCTTTCCCCATAGTGAACATGTTTGCCGGTGTGCGTTTCTCTCCCACTGAGCTAAATATTTAGGTTTTTAGAGACGTCATTGCTCTCTCCTTTGCATAATTGCCCCTGACCACCTGTGGTGTATTGACTCATTAAGCTGTCTGAAGGCTAGAGAGGAGGTATCCTGTCCTTGTGGCCTGTGTAGAAAATGAAGCATTTCCTCAAACTGATATTTTCTGACTCTTGTGAACCAGCCAGAAGAGTTTTAGAAGGGAGATTTTGAATTTTTAATACAAATTTAAATTTTTAATCCAAGTTCACTCAAGTTTGATTAAGATGCATGTTTTGTGTCGGCTTCATTCCCAAAATGTCTATTGTATTTTTCTGGGTTGTTTCAGTAACTGTAAAGGTTTATATTTCACCCTCCTCATCATTTGCATGCAGCAACACCAGGTAGACTAGGGACTTTTTTTTAGACTTTCTTTCTCTTGGGAAATGATGTGGAATAGAGTCATGAGTTATGGCCTTCTGTGCGCTCCACAGGACTAAGGGTGCAAACCGAGGGGATTTTTATCAATATCAATCAATGCTGCTATTTTTTATCAATCAACGCTGTTTTTTTAATCAATATCAATCAACACTGCTTATCAGTCCAATACTTTTCTTGTCAATTCTCTTATCAATTCCCACCTAGTTGTTATACACAGGTTTGATGAATGTCAGTAAGGGGCAATATCAACTGAGAAACGGACACTAGACAGTAAATCAGACTTTTTGGTTGTGTATCCACTCTTTGACTCCTGTTTGGGTGTCTGGACATACTCTACTGTAGTTGCTATGGAAGCAGCTTGGAGATGCTTGAGCCTTATTAATTTGGACAGTGATGATTTGCTGGGTAGGCCGCTGATGTCTCAATAACAGATCAAGCATGACTCATCTGTCTTCATTTGTAGGACGCTTCATACATGCATTTGTTGGTTAATGTAGTGTAGGGAGTGAAAAGTTATTTTTCTGAGTTGTTTATGCACAGGTGCAAGTAAGTGAAGTGTGATGTGTAAATATCAGAATTTCAAACGCATTTTAACTCAAGATATGTTTGTATTCATCAGAATCCTTGAATCCCTCCCACTCATCCAACGGCGGAAATCTCATTCTGAGAGCAAGGTTACTCAAGCAGCTGAACATACTGAATTGAAAGTGTAGTAGGCTAGCACACAAGTGCACAAAACAAGCAGCGCAGCCCAGTATCTGACAGTGCATCGCCTGTCAGACACAAAATAAATCATAGATAAGGGAATCAATACTCCCCAGTCCAAAAACCACTACTGCTTCATCTTCCATTGAATCGCCCTGATTTAACCATTTCTCTCAACCGATATGAATATTCCTTTAGTAAAATTATGCCGCGCTCAGCTATAACAATGGGCTGTTCTTCTAATAGAATGCTGCATTGGAACCCTTGGTGCGCCAGTGAAAGAGGCTAGGCTAGTGATTCACATGCAGTCAGTAGGGAGAGCCCAGGCAGTGCTTGGTGCAGACTGGAATAGGATGCATAGTAACTAGTACAGTTCCCTAGTCAGGTGACGGGGGCCTTTGTCAGTCCTCTTTGTGCATGCACCAGAGTCTTGCATCAGATCTTCTGTGTTCAGCATGTAGATAGACAAGGAGCTTGTGCTTTAAGCTCCCTGCATACACCACAACTGCCAAAAAAATCCAAACAAGCTGCCACCGATACACGATTTCCACGGTTACATATTTCAGAGGCCTCAGTTCAGAGTGAGCACTACATAGCCTCCACATGGCATCTCATGCTGAGATCACTGAAATAACACTGATATACAGCATGGTTCCAAAGTGCTGGGGATATACATTTCTTAATGTTTCTTTTATGCTTCTGTCTATACAAAATTGCAACATGTAAGCCTATCTTCTCGCAAAAAAAAACAAAAACAAAAAAAACCTATTAGGCCTATCTAGGTGATACGTGAGGAATTTATGTTCGGACAGCTTTGCGCACGCGAGTAGCGCTTGCAATCTGCTGCGCTCTCTCGGCAGATCTCAGACCTAGGCTATAACGTAAAATAAAGCTTGTAATGTGACGGAAAAATAATTAACATGATCCCAGTCCAGTGGAAAGCATATAGAAACAGAATGTTTGTTTGTTGACAGTAAAAACATGTTGCTTCGTTGGTCTGGGAACCGAAAGTGAAAGTGGATACATTTGGATAAATACGGTGTATGGGAGAAGGGCGATTAGGCCTTTTGCGTTTAGGCAAGAGTCGTTTAGGCCCCCCTGCCATCGTTTAGGCCAACAGGGAGCAGTAGTTTAGCCACAGGGAGCAGTCGTTTAGGTTAGGCTACAGCAGCTGAAATCTTTGCATCTCCACTTTTTATTAGCCAATTATTGTACATTCGTTATTATAAGACATAAATCAGCTCTACTGGTCTGTCTGAGTAGCCTACATATCGATGGTAAATTATTTAATAACCAACTTAAGTGTGGAAACTTTTTTTTTTAAATAAATGGTGATTTATAAATTCATAAAATTGTGGAAATAATCATCCGCATTGCGTTAGATTCGCGCGGTTTGTGAGAATTAAAATACATTTATAACACCTTCCCTTAGGCCTACAATTGAACCATCCGGTCCATAACTTGTCCATATCTTGCGCACACGTGAGCGCAATGGAAGGTGAAGGGAACAAGAGGCTATGCTCTAGGCTTTGCGTCTGCATTAAATTCCCTTCGCAGATTTCCTTCCTTTGAGGTGATGTCATCTTTGTTCACGATTGAACCAGGCATATCACTTGAACTAGAACAGGCTAGACTTAACGGTTGACGGCGACTTTACTTGCTGTGAAATAATTCTTGGGACGTTTGTTGTTTCAAAAGTGTCGGTATACATTGCATTGCCTAATGTGCAAGGAAATCGCTAAAATGTTTACCGTTAATGCACTGAAATAGGCTTACTGAAAACTGATCGTGCTGCAAGTCTCTCACTCTTGTTCCCATCACCTGCCAAACCTTTCCAAAGAATAATAATAGGCAGAAAATGTACGGGACTAATTCAATAGAAAAATAGCTGCCCCGGCCAGTGATGCAGAATGACGCTGCGAAAGTTATGCTTTTAAAAGTCATTAAACATCTCGAAAACAAACTCAATGGTTCATATGAACTAACTGCTCTATTAGTCCCAATGTAAATGATTGTAACCACACAGTTTGATAGCAATTTAAGTCCCAAACAAAACGTTAATCTCTTGGTCAACAAACGTCGGGCTGAACGGTTAAAAGACGCTACTTCCCCAGCTGATGCGTCTTCAAACAAAAGCTTGCGGTAAGTTCCTATAACTTCACCAAAGTCACTAGTCTTCGATTCAGACTTTAGCCTACATGAACACGCAGAAGTAGTCTATCCCTGATCTTGTACAGTATGTAACTGAGACAGGCTACCACAAAGTAAATGTTAGAATTTGCGCATAAGGCCTAGGGAAAATCTGACTTTACACCAAGTCTAGATGAGCACAGCTGTTGTTTAGACCTTGCCTGACCTTTTTTTTTTTTTTTTTTTTTGCCTTAAGTGAGATTGGCTTTATTTTTGAAAATTCTCTGGCAGTGGAGGAATTCTATATGAGCGCTGCTGATCCAACGTTATTAATTGCGCAAGCAGACAACTTTCCTTGTAGGCTATTCGCGTGGATATCGTAGCCCGGGCATTAGAGATTTTCTGTTAATGACATGTTATTTTAAATTGTCAATAGTGATGGGGACAAAATCTGTCATAACAAAAAGTCCCTGGGACATATCCCCGGCGTCCCCGGCTAAAATGACGCGCTTGGCACTCTGCAGTATTTAAAATCATTTTCTGGTATGTATTGGGCTGGTTTACTTTATTGCCTTTCAAAACGACACTCTCACTTCTGAGTTTGGAAACACTGCAAAGAAACCCACAGAAATTCCCTTCCTAATTTAATGTTAATGCCATCAAGCTTGAGACATTACAACATTACAGCCCATGGTTATTTAATGTCAATAAAATTATGTTAAACCAGCCCACTCAACACACTGTAGGGTTTGTTTTGTACTTAGTAAAAAAAAAAAAGCAAAAAGAAAACTTGATGTCATTTGTGACTCATTACAGCCTATGATTAATTTGAACATTAATAAATAAAAAAAACTACTACTACTACTACTACTACTACTACTAATAATAATAATAATAATAATAAAAGAAGAAGAAGAAGAAGAAAAAAAAGAAGAAGAAGAAGAAATAATCATGTTAAACCAAGGGTTTGTCTTGTACTAAGATAAAAATAAAAAGCACGACATTCCCTAAGGGGCTGTATGTCAAACCTTCCCTGACTTGAGGGTCTCTAGACTTCAGACTCCTCCATCCTCTTGGGCCTAATGCATCCTGTCTTGATCAGAGTGCACTCTCCCAGATTGCCTCAGTCCAGACCTTTAGGGACCCTTTGTGTGTTGTGGGCCCTGGGAACAGGATCTACTTGGAACAGAGTCTCTTTGTCAAGGGCAATGCACATATGACGCGCTGAGGTGGGTCCTCTGGGACGACTCAATCATGAGAGAGGACGTGGACCGAGTGACAGGCGAGCCTCTCGACTCACGACCTGGGAGCTAGCCATCATCCCACAACTAGCGCTCTGCTGCTGCTAGACTTCTGACCCGCACCTTTCAAGTAATCTGCCTAATCAGCGGTGACACAAAGTCGGCTGTCTTCGGTTGCTGTCGCCCGTCATGGCACACTGCTCGCGCCCGGGTTTTGCTCTCTCTCTCTCGCTCGCTCTCTTTCTCTCTCCACGGCGCTTTCCAAGACCCAGAAAGGTCACGGGGCGATGGAGATGACTGCTCCGTCCTCGCCCTCGCGAAACGAGCGCCTTCGTTCCGCTCCAGTTATTCCCAGCGTGGAGCAGCGTGGCCTCGCGCCTCACAGATGCGCTCGACATGGGGGCGGTTACGGTAACGCCGACTGACATCTTGACAAGTGCCGTGATTGCTGGGGAGGTGGTGATGTTTGGGGGTGTGCGTGGGGGGGGGGGTTCTGTAGGAGGCTTTTCACTAGAACCCTCTAACACGCTTTTAAAAAGTTCCTGAGGCGAGCTAGCGAGCGAGCCAGCCAGCGAGCGGTCCACTGCCGAACTGCCAAACCGATGGCGGCGTCCCTAAAGAGGGAGTGGGGAACTGCTGACAGGGCAATGGGGAGGGGTAAACAAAGTATTACGGGAGCAGGGAGTACAATTACGTTCCTGGAAAGCTGTCGCATACAGCAGGCAGACTATCCCAACACACACACACACACATGCACCACAGACACATGCATGCACATACACACAGACACAAATGCACATAAACACACACACACAGACACACTCGGGCACACACACACACACACACACACACACACACATACTGATACAGACTCACAAACACACACACACACACACACACACACACACACACACACACACACACACACACGTGCACATACCCACACGAACACAATCTAAAAACACCCTCTGCCACCCCCAGCTCCAGGCGGCCTCTGAATCCTCCATGTAATAACTGCCGCTTGCACCAAATCAATAATTCACCATGAGTAACTCTTTAAATACAGGTTTTTCTCCCCTCAATGGACATTTCATTCCTCCCCCTGCACTCTGTGCTCTGCATTCTGTTGCTCTGCAGGTGCGCTTTTTAATAAGGCATGTTCAGGGGTCCGCTGAGGATTGCTTTGTATTGCGGCAGGCAGCATGTACAATCGCTGTTTAAAGAGGAAGGGATGCACTCTAATTCTGCCCTGTGAGCAAACACATAAACAAAGGGGCATGTTTGTCGCATGCCAAGGTTTTTTTTATTTTATTTTATTTTTTTGTATTATTTGAAGTCCTTCATGGGAATTTTTTTTTGCAAATCCCAGTTACAGTAATCTATCAGCAGAAATGTGCTCATCAGCAATATTGAGCACACAGAACAGCTTGAATAGTAAGTCCATAAATCCTTTAAAGATAGTTGGAATTTTTTTTTTCATCCTTATCATTTTCTGCAAATAGAGCATGCTTGTTTGTAGTCTTTGTTTAGTTTGTAAACAGACCCGAAAGGTTTGTAAGAACTGAACCGTTTTTGCTTTCTTTTTTTTTTTTTTTCTTTGCTTAGAGTCTTAAGAAGATGAATTTTGTATTTGTACATTCGAAAATATATACAATCAAGTATACTGGTTCCTACATCATCACTCTCTCACATCACTATCTGAAAAACATGTAACACATGTACATACAGCATAACCTTATATTGTTCTTTAACAGCTGCTGACTATATCTGGAATGTTTAAAAATGAAACTGTTTTGAGCACCATGAAGCACCAAATCCGCTAAATTATGCAAACACATTTAGTCTACAAGTTCAGTCACCATGTGCTGGGCCCTCCCTGTACTGTGGTTCAGTGTCGACGAACAACCTCAGGCATGTCCCGGCCATGTCTCTGCCACTGTAGTGTACTGTAGTTTCTGGATACCCAGAGGCGGTTGTCTCATTAGCTAATGCTCAGCAAAGAAAGTAATACTTGAGTCATATTTCAGACACACTCAGTCTGGAGCCCACACACTGAGCTGGCCCACTCTTCTATTCCCTCACATTTGGACTCTTTTTTCCCCTTTTAGTAAATCATGAATAATGTGCAGTGTCGGAGGTAATGAAGCGACTGACACACAGGTGTTTAATAAATCAACACGAGTGTGTGTTAATAGAGGAGGACATGAATGGGCACCTCGTTCGAGTCGAACCCCTCCGCCGTGACGTACGCTGGAGACCCACGCGACCGCTAGCGTGCCCTAAATGCGCCGTCACACACGTGCAAACCTTTCATGAATATTCAGTGCTTTCTTTTATTTAACACTCATTCAGAGTCAGACCACTCTTACCAAAGTCTCTGGAGAGCAACAAGTATTGCTGACTTATCCCACAGCTCAATATGGGGAGAGTGAGAGGAATATGAAGGGGAGCGAGGAGAGCAAAATGCCCGCAGACCTTTTCGGGGGAGGCTAAGGGAGAAATCACAGCGGCGGGCCTGCTTGTCTTGCCATGCTCCACAGCACACCGCTTTAGGCAGCCTGTGTCGATATCTGCGAACGTTAATGTTAGACACGTTGGTGAGAGAGCGAGCACGACGTTGGTATAAATTGTGAAAATGCATTTTTTATGACTAAGATGGAGCTTTTCATTAATCTTGGAACTCAACCTGCCCCCGCAAAACAACAAGAGCATCCCTCACGGGAAAGACAAAAAGAGAACACCCACACAGTGGCAGAGCAGAGCCTAGCCGAGGCAGCTGAGGAAGAGAGTCAAGCTCTCAAAAACATCACAGCATTATTTTTCACATCTGCCCGCTATAGAGTGGTGGTTGGAAGGAACATCCAAAGGATTCTTGCAAGATTAATGAACATAGTGGCATATGCAAATAGCATAGTGGGTGCACACTTGCATTGAATATATCGGCACTGTGCTCGACACAATCTAGTGGCCATATGTTTACTCAGGTTGTGTAGCTAAAATGGCTTTCATGAGATGATTTAGATTCCCTCCCATGCATTTTCAGGCCAGGTGTTAGTCATAGCCTTGTAAGCGTGCGTTGGAGAGGTCTATTTCATGTGGGCATGTTGTGCTTACTATAAAGTAAACAGTGTATCTCTCCTGTTTTGGAGAACACATGGAGCTCTATTCCCTTGAAACCTTCCTTGAGTCAGTGCCGGAGAGAGAGAGAGAGAGAGACTAACTTCTCATTAATGCCGCTTGGATGGACCTCTGCTTCCTCAATAATCATTTTTACGCGACCATAAAATTAACCATCTGAGCCGTATCTCACTCCCCGTGTTAAATTTTATATGAACATACTTGATTAGCACTGGAGCAAATTCTGAGCTTTAAAGGCTAACTCAAAAGGCAGCAAAGCTTCCATTGACTTAAACCATCTGCGGACGTGATCGCCTAATCAGTGTTTAAAAGAGATACAGTGCTTTACATGACTCCCATATTTATTTTTTATTCACCATATGTAAATTATCATAGCTCTATTATCTTTTCTGCAAATAAAAATAAACTGTGTGTTAGCCTAGTCATAACCAGTCCCTCTGTCTATTCTTCCCTTTGTACAAGGGTCTGGGATTCTGGCTATTGAGAAATGATTGCTTACTGGAGATGTTTGAATTAAAAGATTGCATCAATCTTGATTGATAGCCTATCATATTCTCACACTGCATTCTCAAAGGTCACTGATTGGCCAGGATGGGATGCATCCTGAGTGAACAAGGCCAATCATGGATGGACTACTAAAGGGAGATGAGAATAGGGTGGACTTGCCAATGCAATGCACCACTGAAAAACCATGCATGAACATAGTACATATGGTATCTTAAGTCAGAAAAGGGCAGCCGCACGAGGACCTCAGGCTTTCCCACAAGGCTTTTGGATGAACATACATAAGCTTCACTGAGATGGCACCTATGACAACCATCTGACTGACGGGCAGAAGCCATGTGTCCCTTCACTTCTGATTGTGTCCAGTTGACAGGTGACAGTGGGTGGGATGGGATGATGGTGATGGTAGTGGTGAGGGTGGGGGTGGTGGGGGTTAGTGTGCAAGCTAATATGACCTCTTCCGTGTGCAGGTCATTGCATTCTCTAACAACATCAGACAACCCAGCTTTCAGCCAAGACTCAATTCCATTAGGGCTGCCAAGAAGTTCAGATCCAACCCTCTACCCCCCACCCACCAACACACACACACACACACACACACACACACACACACACACACACACACACACACACACACACAATCCTTTGACTGACACTCAATTTCAGCACACCTTTCAGATGGACAAGAACGAGCGAGAGAGGGTCATGGAAGACATTTCATATGCGACCTCCACGGACAGCCAGAAATGAAGGAGGAAAGAGCTGACTCTGGAGCTAGGCCTTGTGCAGATGAGACAGCAGCCCGTTTGAGGCC
>JAODXP020000013.1:5829282-5836782 GCA_027497455.2 Sardinella longiceps | reverse complement strand
ACCGTTTTTTATGTATTTTCAATGGCAAGTGTGTAAACGTGAACCGAAACATGGCGGTCCAAACCAATGGAACACCCGCCCACTTCCTGAACCCAATTATGCCCACATATCCGGCCTTTGGCACTGTGCAACGTATTCAAGATGAGTTAGCTTAGCTAAGATTTCAGCAGGCTTATCAGCAGAACCCTAGTAGCTCCGAGTAAGACCAGTGACATATTTAATGATCTTAACATAGCCGCAGCTATTCCAGGGAGTCGGAGAGTGCTGAGTCTGCACTTGTTAAAAGTGGCCAAGAGCAAGAATTTGAGATAAGGGCAGCTAAGGGAGATGTATCAAACAAAGTTAACCAAGACCCTGAACCTCAGGCTACCTGCATGAAGGGTCCCCTGGCACCTCCAGCAGGCCAAGTCTAGCTCTCGCGCTCCCCCTTCTCTCTGCTCGATCTCCCTTTTCCCTTCTCTCTCTCTCTCTTTCTCACACTCTCTCTGGCTCTCGCGCTCCCCCTTCTCTCTGCTCAATCTCTCTTTTCCCTTCTCTCTCTCTCTCTCTCTCTCTTTCTGAGTCTTGTCTTGTCTTTCTCCCAGGCCATGCTGGGCACAATGCTGACTTGCTTAAGAACATGCAAGGAGGGAGGACCTGATAACAGAGCTATGGAAACCCTGGCCCGTGGTGGTGAGAGTGCCTTAGAGACAGGGGGCCAAATTGAATCTGAATCTGTTTTTCTGCTGAGCCTGACTCTTTGGATAATTAGCCCAGTGATGGGTGGACAGCTCTCTCTCTCTCTCTCTCTCTCTCTCTCTCTCCCTCTCCCATACAAGGATCAGGCCTTTCATCCACACTTGGCGACACCGAAATCAGGCTCCCAGTATGCATGGCTGGGCGGAGAATTACACGGTATTCAGCCGTATCGCTGTCACAGACGCATACTCATCCCCTGACTTAAGCTACATTTAATGTCATTAACGTCATTTAAGCTGCGAGCAAGGTTTCCAGCCAGGCTTACAGTCCCTTCCCATCGCTCTAACTTGTTAAATACTAGTGCTGGGTGGAACATGCTTTGTTCCCTGTGAGAAACATTATTGTCCTTCCACTGGACAAACAGAGAGCTCCTTTGTTTGGTCGCCTTGACACCTTGACACAGGCAGCGCTGCTGGAACATTACACACAAAGATTTTGTCATTTTCATCTATCCTTTAGTACTTGTGTACATCTCAAGTGTCTGCCAAAGCCTTTCGTACCAAATGATTTTGACTAGAAGCACATGCATATGCATAGGAAGACCATAAGGAAGCGCATAATTAATCAAGCACAGTGGTGGAATAAATGAAGTCATAGCACAAAGGTAAAGAAGAGGTGAAGAGAGAGGGCCTTGGAGGAATGGCTTGAACCATAGTCATCATCAATCAAAACTATCTCGGTTGCCGATTAGGGAAGGCATTAGCCCTTAGGCTACATTATCACTGTCATTACAGAGCATGATTGACTACCAGAGCATTTTATAATTTGAGGGAAAAAAGACTCCTGTCAGTGATTCTGAGAGAACTTAACCTAGAGATTGAGTGTTTACACTCCGTTTGAAACCCATCAGCTATTAGAGGCTTAGGTTTGTAACAGACCAGCAGGCTAGTTTTCAGTGCGGCTATTTGTTTTCCAACTGAGACACTGTTGCTTCACTGTAGGCTAATTTCATCTATGACCATTTATGAAAAGGCTTAGGTTTAGCAATAAAAGTTAGAATTCCACGACCCATCCACTGCATCTTTACCCAACAACAGCATCTGGTGATGTTCACTTGGAAGACAGAGACCTGCAAAGCATCTCAGCTTTCTCTGTTAAGTGCCCATATATGGGAGCACCATATCTTTCTTTGACTGCTTTTTAGCTCATAATTGAATTCATACCGGTGCCTATCAAAGTTAATGCATACAGCTAATGCCGTGACACACATTTAATCTGGTGTTACATTTTTTCTTGACCGTCTCAACCTGAATACTGTTATCACAAGTGAAATAGTAACGGGAGAATGGATAGCCTAAATATTGATTTTGTATAAATTCACTGCTGACGAAAGCTCTGCAGGCTAATCGGCAAACCATTGCACTGACAGAAAAATAAAGTGCATTTACAAGTAGTGTTAGTGTTAGTAGTGTTTCTTAATGAAAACTGACGAAAGCAAACTATTCGCGCAAAACACTGGAGAAAATGTGTGGTTGTTTGAAAGAAAACATATAGGCTACTGTATGACAGGTTCGTTGTTGTATAAGAGGAGCATGCTTATACACAGACAATCTAAACTGCTGGCTGTAGGTATGTGTGGGCTATAGTTGATATAGTCAGGACTCACGAAATGTTCACTCCCCGGTTCATCAATGAAATATTTCAAAGTTGACCCAGATTTACTCACCAGTCTATTTTGTCGTTGCAATTTCATTTTGCGTACTGATCCACACCTTGAATATAACTTTATTCCAGGGTCAAGAAATCATCGGCGTGGTTCCTTCTCATTAGACGAATATTCTCTTCATTTTCTAGACAACTCCATCCACTGTTCAGGGGGGATATCCAGAGGAATTGTCGGATTAACACCAGCAGCAGCTGTTGCACTGTAAATTCTAAAGTGATGCTGGAGAGGTGGGGGAACCTTCACCCCCCTTTTCTTCTCAACTTTGCTCCCCTTTGCGCCGTGTTTGTTCAATTCGGCAAACGATTCCTTTATCAGCGTCTTCAGCTGTAAAGACGGTGTTGATATGAGAGTGACTGGTGGTATTGATGGTAGAGCGCACCGCCCAGCTCGGATGGGGCTGCACAACTGAAGCGATGCAGTGCGCTCACCGCCCACAGAGCCCATTTGATCATATGCAACGTAGACGATGCAGAACAGCTATAGGCTACAAAGAGCTTCCAAGCATCCCCTGTTTGCCGTTATTCATATTTTCATTATGTATTTGAGGGCAAAATACAATCCCACCTTTACACAAACATCTATTGCACAGCTGTTCACTACATTAGATTCCACTTTCGAATGAATCTCAAAATAAAGTCATAATAGTCTTATCTAGTCTTATCGATATTAGCCTAAACAATAAAAGGGGGGAAAAATCATATGGGTGTTGCCTACATATAGAAGCCCAATTCCTCATAAATATTGTATGTCTACCATGAATGGCATATATTGCCATTAGCGTGGGTTACTTTTCAGAGTTCATAAGCTATCTCCTCAAATGAAAGTACAGAAAAAACTGAGAAAGTATTTTGTAATGAGAATCACTATAACTGCTGAGGCTGTGGACCCTTCAGGATGCAAGCCCCCTCTTAACCCTCACATGCATCCTTACTGTTAGAATAGATCAGATCCTATAGGTACTTATCCAACGTCAGGGGGTGTGGAAACAAATCGGTCGAATCGAAATGAAAAATGTCTTTTTTCGCTATGTACGGCTTTTGTACTGGGAAAACGTCGACGTGGAAAAGATGCCATATGAAGTACACATTTTTGTTTAAGAGTTAATACGAACAGAATCTTCGACAACTAGGATTTACGCAAATCATTACATTCTCAAACCATATTCAAATTAATTGCATTCAGCGACATGATATGTTTCGGAATGGACTATATTTACGCATGCGTTTTTAACGAATGATATGCATATGAAACATATAACTGAAGGTTTGTAAATGAAGGACTATTTCAACAGAAAGCGCGGAATCAGTTCTCCCTCCTTTTGCCTATCTCCTGGTGAGTTCTCAATGAAGTAACAGCGCCCACAAGTGCCAATGCGACACTTTAAAAGATAATTCACTGGCGGGAATGCACGCACAAGTCGAGGGGAAACATCAAGTAATGTAAAATTATTCCAACTTGTTGATTTATCATTTAGAATCAAAATGAGCACATAGTCCTGTGGATAGCCAATAGGAACGAATTACAAAAGGTTAAAAGTGAATCATTGCTCCCACATTTGGCTAGACCGAAATGCTTTATAACTAGGAACTGGACTGTCTTTCGACCAAGCCCACTATCGATTTTATTTTTTGTTTTGATGTTAAACTAGGAAAGTTTATTGCCTATTGTGGCTTTGCAAGTTAATGATCAAACACTGCAGCTTTCATAGGCAAGGAATGCAAAGCCTGTGTCAGATATGCTGTTGGCTAAAGACTGTAGGCCAGGTGAGGACACTGCACCAAATTCCAGTTGTTACACAGTAATGTGTATGTACAATTATTGCTCATGTTGAGAATTGGTGGGCATTATACTTCTTGACAACTGTGGAAACAGCCTATGTACTGTCATTTAAATGTTCTTAGAGCAGGGGTGTCAAACTCATTTTTATCGAGGGCCACATGAGCATTGGGATTTTCCTCAGAGGGCCACCATGCCAACCAAGTCTACAAGTGCGACCACAGTCCTAATGTGCCAGCACTTAATTCTGTATTCCTTTCGTGTTGTTAAGCAGTTTCATGATGCAGATGCACCTCATAGAGAGTTGCCAGGATTGTATGGCAGAAATGTGACACAATCCATTTTTTATTTATTTTTTTCATCGCTAGAACTATTTTCAAACAGTCCACATAGATAAAATTCTTTTCAAGCTTTTTGAGGCGGGCCGCATAAAATCATGCAAAGGGCCGCATCCGGCCCCCGGGCCTCATATTTGACACCCCTGTATTAGATAAAAGCACTCCTACTTAAAGTGAGTGGAGATAATAATAACCCCCCAGTTTTCATGAATGACATCTCCATCTCCAGAGCTCTGCTATGCTGGCCTTCGTCTGCGATGGCCAGCGTTCCTCTGCTTAATGCCAAGCGTCATTTGCGGCTGCTAATGAAAGGGATGGCAAAGCTGAGGTGATGAGTGGGTGAGAGAGGGTTTATTAGCGGAGGGTCATTCTCACACTGTAATTGGGGAAGCTCTGGTCAGACTAGGGTCAGGTCTATCTAATAAGCTCTTGCTGTGTGCACCAAGCTAGCCTCTGAGAGGGACACTTACTGTAGCCCCCACAGTATCAGCAAAAGCCATTTTATTTCACAGAATTGCAGTATTCATCAAACTTGATATGCATTAATGCACCCTCCATTTGCCACCCTTTCAGCTTGGCAGACCTTTAGCACTCTGACTGCCCAAATGGAAATTTCAGTCTGTGCCTTCTCTAGAAGGTGTGTCTGACATTTAGGGTACTTTTGTTCAATATTCTGGTGAACAACCGCTTCAGAGTTTATATATGTTAGTTGGACACTAGCCTGGCCATGCCTTTCTACGCAATTTCACTCAATTATTATCTCCCTTAAACGCTATGTCTGGGGTTTGTCCCATTGAGCTCACTTTCTCAGGAGGCATTTCCTCTGGACCAATCAGTGAACAAAGGTAAGGGAGGTGTTGTGAATGCAGTGCAAGAATACTACAATCAGTCAAGGGCTAATCCAATCTTTTTTTTTTTCATTTAAAACACCTCCAGAAAACAATCTTTTCTCAATACCTGAATGTCCAGACCCCTGAATTTTGCCCGCACAGATTAGTGTCGGAGAAAACAAAACTGCATTTTGCTCTTCCTGACTATCTGAACGAAATAGTAAAAGATTCTAGAATTTCCTTCGGGATGAATAAAGTACTATCTTATCATATCTTATCTTAGATAAACTAGGATACTAGGCATGAAAAACCCCATTATTCCCTCCATCTCTCCACAAAGAAGCTTTCGCTTCTGCATACATGTATGTCAGGTAGATATTTCCTCACACAAATGTATGGTAATCCATCACTGCCCAACCCTGCTCCCTCGGGGAATTCTAATATAGGCTCAGGGTCATGAAATGCAGTCTTGATCTGTGATGTTGACAAGTGATGGAGGATTTATTTGCTGGAAAGGCCTGTCGCATAAATAATATTTTGTATTTGAATAAAAATAGTGCTATTGAAAAACACGTTTACATATCCCCCACCCCTCCTCACCCCAACCACACTCACACACACACACACACACACACACACACACACACACACACACACACACACCATCAAAAAAAGGGAAAACGAGAAAAATAATCATTTTTTTGCAAAAAAAAAAAAAAAAAAACCTCCTGCTATTGATGTGTTGTGTTTAAAGAGTCCAAAGCATTTTAAATGCATCCTGCTTGAGTGCCTCAGATGTGACTCTTTAAAGTAATCTGGAATCCCTGCACTGAAGAGCACCAGAAAAGAACTCCCATCCTGTCTGTACCACTCCCAGCAGACCTGCTTTTTCTGATTACACTAGCGGAAGTGGTTATAAAAAGTGATAGCACACTGTGCTGATTCCTCAATCGAGTGAGAGAAGCAGTGTGCGCGGAGGTGCCATTCTTATTACCAGTTCTCAGGAAAGGGCATGTTTAGGCAGGGCAGTTCATTCATGGTGTGAGAGAATAGGTCTTTGGAGCCGTGAGATCCAATCAGAACTGGAGGTGAGTCAGAACCTGCCGGAGGAGCAGAAGCAGCCTACAGCCTCTCGCTGCAAGCAAGCCAGCAAGCAAGCAAGCGGCGTAATGACACACAGGGGCTTGGCCTCTAGAGGGTGGCTGTTGCTGGCCGCCTCCTCTCTGCTCCCTAATTGCACTGCCACGGCTGATAGTGTCAGAGGTTTCCTTATTCCACACTCTCCACCCAGTGCCTCATCGCCGACTCCATCATTCGTCACGCCACTTTCATCGGGACTGCTCCCCAAGCAGCAGGAAGACCACCTGTCTGCTCGCTATCTCGCTCTGTCGATGCCGGGGCCTAACTGATTACATATACAGTCCCCTTTCTCCCCCTCCCCCCATTCACTACCATTGTTGGTTAAGCCTCTCGGTAAAAGCAGTCAAAGTGGATGCAGTCTGTGCCTCGGTTATCAAGCCTCGGTTAACACTAGATGGTTCATGTCCAGGTACCATGGTTACTGAGATAGTCTTTCATCTCTGGCTTTCTTTGTCTCTGAAGACAGTGGGAGAAATTCCATCAAAAGGTTCTGCAATTAAATAAATTAAACAGTAAAACACACAATACTTCTTCAGTAGTGTGTTAGACAAACATATTGCTTAAATATAGCTCATTCCTACAGTATAGTAATAAATAAATATATTTTCATATAAAGATTATTTGTAAACACATCTCCTGTGACAAGTGCATGGGAATTTAAGGCCTACAAAAAAACTCACAACAAAGCTCTCCTCAAATAAAGATGCCTTCTATCCATCGGGTGTGGTGTTGGAATGCAGGGCCTGAGCGACGAACCCCCACACTTGGAGCGCATAATTGCGTCTCTCTCTATGATAATACAGACGCCCTCATCCTCACTCCACATGTTCTAATGGCTCCTTCAGTCCTGACTGGCTTTTCTATTTTATTCTATTCTATTCTATTCTTTTCTTTGCCTGCTTGTTTCGCACTCTCAGCAATGTGGCTCTTGAATCAGGCAAAACCATAGCGTGTGGATTTACAGCATTTAGTTGTTTGTGTTCTGTCCCTGATCAGCCATTTGCTTGTATTC
>JAODXP020000013.1:5807538-5829182 GCA_027497455.2 Sardinella longiceps | reverse complement strand
AGCGGGTGCAAATAGGCGCTGTGCCTTTAAGAGACTGAGTTTCATGAACGCGCATTAGGTCATGCACGAGCAGAGTGAGGGAGGAGAGAGACGTGATTGAGCAACGGGAATGGAGCGGTAGCTATGAGTGAGCTACAGCTGAACTGGACATTGTAAAAGTAAAGTTTAGTCATTACCACTTTAGTGGACACATAAGTTTGAAGTGAGTAACCCGGTTACGTTTATGTTTACGTTTTGTTTGTAGCGCGAGTACCGAAGTGAACTACTTTTCAGTTAACGTTTGCGAGCTGCATGAAGTGTCATGGCGATGCACAGATAGACTGCTTGGATGAAGACGTCTGGGAGAACGTTAATGTGTGAGTCTAGTGCACAAGTTATCGTCTAGGTCGCTTAGAACAGTGTAAGAGTTAAATTTTCATGTAGTTTCGGTTTGCTACGCAAGTATAGTCTTGGTTTAGAAATTGCTATCGTGGAATCCCGCCACGCTGCTTTGCTGTAAAGAGAGGAGCCGCCATTTCAAGTTCACGTTGATCATCTATTGCTGAGAGAGAAGCCAATTTTCCCCGCGAGCCTGCAGTTTGGTGTAGCCTACGATAAAGTTTCCCCTGCCATCCACCAGACATCCACGACGTGATCTCTGCTGAGTGGGTAATATCAGTACTTTGCACCTCTCCATTTACATTTACTGATTTATGCATACACGCGGTCTGAACTGAACTGGACTTGAACCGCTCACACACACACACACACACCACTTCTGTTCGGAGAGACTCCTTTTGCGTAGCCCCACACGCGCACACACACACACGGACAGTGAAAGAACTGAAACTGCATTCCTTATACACACACGCAGACTGAAACGAACTGAAGCTGCATTTGTTCACACACTCGCGCACACACACACACCAGCGTGCATTCGCGCCTGGAGAGAGAAGGCTGCTTTCATGCACACTCGTTGTGCATGCTTTAACTGCTCCCACTGAATTATAGGCCTACAGCAAATGGAACACACACACTTGTAACTGTGCAGACACTGTGTTAATTGCTCTGTGAATGCTACTTTTGAGAAATTGAGAATAAGGATATCATTTCTTTTGGAAAGTGAAAGTAAGATACAATTTCCTGTGAATTAGCATTTTCATTGGTTTTCAAAAGCTAATGCTTTACTGTAAGCTGAATTATTATTTTGGATGTTTTATTGACATATTTCATTGATATGGTTGAAAACCATTTTGGTTTGAGGTTATCTTACTGGGTTTAAATAATTTCAGTGAATTCAATTCTGAAAGTGATTTAAAGTGTTAAAGTAAGAGTGAATGGTTTAAATAACCTGTGTTATGCTGGTAAAAGAAGAGTTTACTGAGAATTAAGGGTAACAGTGAATCAAAAGAAAGACTACTCTTTGGTTAAAGGAAAATACTTTTATTATAAGTATTTGTTTTTGTTTTACATTTTTATTTCTGAACATTTGACATTATTCCCGAAACAACGCTCTGTTACCTAGGGCATAGGGCCCTATAATTATCTCTTTTGATGATTTTGGTATTAAATGTTACCACTGTTTATTTAATTCAGCATCTGGTACACTTATCTGGGGGTAGGGGCGTCTCACCTGTTCACTTAGATAGGAAAAGTAGGGAGTGGTGCCGGGTTGGTCCAATACTCACCTCTCATACACCACACACACTTTAGGCAGCCACCGGACATTTCATAGATCCTGAAGCCCACTTAACCCTATCTAATTAAGCCAGTGCTAAGGCTAAAGTGCTAAACAGGAGATAACCTGCTCATATTCTTGAGCACAGAGACTATAGGCATTGGGCGAGGGGGACCTAGATCCTGTCCTGCTCAGTCCTCCCCAGACCTTAGTGTTTTGTAACCCCTACAAGGCGGCGGCAATACCCCCGTCCGCCACAAGTGGCGTCACGAACAGGATCGACTATAACGCATTTTCACTTGATATAGCATACCACACGTTTGAATAGACATGGCCGAAATAGAAGAGCTCCGAAAACAGTTTGAGGAGATGCAAGCAAAATTCAATGACCAAGCAGATGCTCTTGTACAAGCCAGGACTGAGCAAAGAGAGGCTCTGGCTTTAGCTAAGTCTGTTATAGATCTGCAGAAAGATAAGCCACCCACCGCTACCGTGTTTATACCAAGAGACCGTAAGTGTTCTGACTTCAGCGGTAAACAAGGGGAAGTGAGGGTTGAGGAATGGATTTCTTCAATGAAATCTGTTTTGCAGATAATGAAAATCCCCGCTGAGGATCAAGCTGAGTTTATCAAGCAACACCTTAAAGATGAAGCTAAACTGACTGTTAAATATATGGTGACCGATCTGAGTGCGGCAAAGATATTTGACGCGCTGCGTGAGACTTATGGTGACAAGGTCCCTTTAGGCACACGCCTCAAAGAATTCTATGACCGAAGACAGGCGCCTGGAGAAACCATCCGCTCTTATGCCTATGATCTCCAAGAAAAGCTTATGCGGATTCAGCGTAGGGACAAAAAGCGTGTTCCTGATGCAGACCTCATGTTAAAAGAACAGCTGGCACTTGGACTCCGGGATGACATCCTGAGAAGAGAGATTAAGAAGAGGTTCAAAGAAAATGAGGGTCTTACCTTTTCTGAGCTCATGCAAGATGCCATCTCATGGTCTGAAGAAGAAGAGACTAGGGCCTTGGATGACCTGAGAAGCGTACCCCGCTCCAAAGGGGTTGTTAACGTCACAGCAGCAGCTGAAGAGTCTACGTCGCAGCTCACTGTGGAGATGTTGCATGAGGAGATAAAGAAGATAGCTTCGCGCCAAGATGAACTCTTCCAGCTGATGAACAGTAGGGGCAGAGGCATGCCACCAGGGAGAGATGGCATGGTGAGAGGCCCACTTCCAGATGGAGTGAAGTTCATTTGCTACACCTGTAATGAGCCCGGCCATACAAGTCGACGTTGTCCGCTGAGACGAGTGCCTGCTAGCCCAGAGCCTCCACCACCGGTAACAGACGAGCCACCAGTGGCTGTGGGGACAGTGCAGCAGGGTCCTGGCGTGTCCATAGTGTCAAGTCGGTTAGCGCAGCAGTCCACCGATGTTTCCAGTGGCTTGAATGAAAGTGCCTTCGGAGACTGTTTGGCAGTGGACGTCAAAATCGCAGGCGTTACAACAAAGTGCCTCCTGGACACGGGATCAGAGGTGACGACGATCCGTGAGTGCTACTTCAAGAGACATTTTGGAGAGGCTGCCCTATCTTCAGCTAATTGGGTGCAGCTCACCGCAGCAAACGGCCTAGAGATTCCCCTCATAGGATGTTTGGAGGCAGAAGTAGAATGCATGGGAAAAAATGTCGGTAAGAAGTGTGTCTTTGTGCTGAAAGACAAGAGTCCAGATGCAGATATGAAGGGCCTTCCTGGAATTCTGGGGATGAATGTGCTGAACGAGCTGACAGACCTATTTGTAGCGACAGATGGGGTAAAGAAGATGAGCAAGTATCGTGGGCCTGAGGCCAAAGTTCAAAGAGTGCTAGCAAATATCAGGAAAGAGGCAGGAGCCCTGAGAGAAAGCGACCGAATAGGCTATGTCAAGATAGCTGGAAGAGAAACCGTAACTATTCCCCCTTTCAGCGAACGCATCCTTGAAGGCCGTTTCGGTGTGCCCACAAAAACAAGCCATCAAGTGTTACTGGAGGCTGCCTCGGGGGTAAGCCTTCCAAAGAGTCTTCTAGTTGCCAATGTCCTCGCTAAGACATCCAGCGGTCGTGTGCCTGTCCGAGTGCTAAACTCCAGCCAAAAGCCTGTGAGACTGAAGCCACGGTCACGAGTTGCTGCAGTGTATAAGCCACAAGAGGTGCTACCAAAAGAGCTTGTGGAATTTGAAGAGGGAGACGGCACACTACATGTGAAAGTCATCGAACCCAGCATAGCTTCTGCTGAAAAGACAGAGCAGTTGCCAGTCCCGGTTCATGTCAAGCTAGAAAGTCTCACGCCAGCCCAGCGTGATCGAATCCAAGACCTGTTAGCTAGGCACCAAGATGTTTTCTCAAAGAATGATTCTGACTTTGGATACACCACAGCAGTTACTCATAGTATACCGACAGGAGACGCCCCACCGATTAAGCAACGCCATCGGCGGGTGCCACCTCCAGTCTTCCAACAGTTTAAAAAGCACATTCAAGACCTTGTCTCTCAGGGGGTCCTCAAGGAGAGCTGTAGCCCTTGGGCCTCACCTGCTGTAATAGTTCTAAAAAAAGATGGCAGTGTTAGATTTTGCTGTGATTACAGAAGATTGAATCAAGTGACATGCAAAGACGCTTACCCACTGCCGCGTGTTGACGAATCGCTGGACGCATTAGGGAAAGCGCAGCTGTTCTCAACACTCGACCTGACTTCTGGCTACTTCCAGGTAGCCATGGATGATGCAGACCGGGCCAAGACAGCAGTCACCACCCCATTTGGACTGTTTGAGTGGTCGAGAATGCCGTTTGGGCTATGCAACGCCCCGGCCACTTTTCAACGGCTAATGGGTGTGGTGCTGGGTGACCTGACGTTTGAGGTGTTGCTTATCTATTTGGACGACATTATAGTCTTTTCTAAAGACTTTGAAACGCACTGTGAAAGACTTGAGCTCGTCTTCAATCGACTGAGACAGCACGGCTTAAAGTTGAAACCAAGCAAGTGCCATCTCTTGACTGATGAAGTGAAATTTCTTGGCCACGTAATCTCTGCCCAGGGCATCCGGGTAGACGCCGAAAAGGTCAGTGTCCTGGAAACATGGCCATCTCCTAAGACAGTTAAAGAAGTGAGACAAGTCCTGGGGTTCATGAGTTATTACAGAAGATTTGTCCCCAGATTTGCCCATTTAGCTCGTCCCCTCCATGCTTTAGTTGGCAAGGGAAGCAAAGGTGGGTCTGCAGAACCATTCGAGTGGAGTGAGGAGTGTCAGCTGTCTTTTGAGGAGCTGAAGCGCAGCCTGATGCACCCACCTGTCCTAGCCTACCCCGATTTCAATCTACCCTTCATACTCACCACCGATGGAAGTAGACAAGGCTTGGGAGCTGTATTAAGCCAAAAGCAGGGGGGAGTTGAGCATGTAATTGCATTTGCTAGCAGGGGCTTACGTGGCGCAGAGAAGAACGACAGAAATTACAGTGCGTTCAAATTAGAACTACTCGCCCTCAAATGGGCAATAACAGAAAAATTTAAAGAGTACCTTATGTACTCTAAGTTCACAGTGTTATCCGATCACAACCCCTTGCGCTATCTGGCGTCCGCAAACCTTGGAGCGGTTGAGCAACGTTGGGTTGCTCAGCTTGCGGATTACCACTTCGAAGTCTGCTACAAACCTGGTCGCCAGAACACTAATGCTGATGTCCTATCGCGTATTCCTGTGACCACGGAACCAGATGAAGATGACGACGGCAAGGACTTCATACGCATGGGAATGGAGGAAGTGCGTGCATGTCTTTGGCCGGGACCTCAGGAGAAAACAAGTTCACTCGATGTAGAGAGAGCCACGCAGAATGCTGTAAGGGGAACTGTGAGTGGCTTTAGCTGGGCTGAGATTGAGCAAGAGCAAAAACGAGACCCCAGTGTTCAGCCCGTCCACTCAGCTGTGTGGAACAAACAGAAACCCACCGTAGCTGAGTTAAAATGCATGGACCCTAAGTTGAAACGGCTTGCCAAACAGTTTGAGCGACTAAGTCTTCAAAAGGGTGTCCTCTTTCGATCTATCAGCGACCCGAGAGATGGGGATGAAATCAAACAGTTAGTTGTCCCAGAGAGCTTGCAACGCAGAGTGTATGAAAGCCAGCACGAACATTGTGGTCATTTTGCAGAACAGAGCACCTTGGGGCTAATGAGGCGGGGCTATTATTGGCCCACAATGACCAAAGATGTACAAGCCTGGATCAAGGAATGCAAGCGCTGCACTCTGTCCAAAGATGTCTTCCCAAAAATAAGAGCACCCATGACCTGCACCAACATCACAGCACCCCTCGAGGTGGTAGCTATGGATTATACGTGCCTGGAGATGTCAAACGGGGGCTATGAGAACGTACTTGTTCTAACGGACATGTTCACTCGGTTTACAGTGGCTGTCCCGACCAAGAACCAAACTGCATACACTGCGGCTAAACACCTTGTGAAGAGCTGGTTTGTGCATTATGGATGCCCAGCACGATTGCATTCAGATCAAGGCCGGTGCTTTGAAGCAAAAGTGATAAAAGAACTGTGCAAGATTTATAGAATAGGGAAAAGCCGCACCAGCCCTTACCACCCACAGGGCAATGCCCAGTGCGAAAGGTTCAACCGAACCATGCACGAAATGTTGCGAACTTTATCAGTCGAAAAGAAAAAGAGGTGGGATCAACACCTCTCTGAACTCGTCTTGGCGTACAACAGCCGCGTCCATTCTTCTACTGGCTACTCGCCTTTTTACCTCATGTTCGCTAGAGATCCCAGGCTGCCAATGGACATCCTGGGGGGAAAGGACCTGGAGGATGAACCTGTGGATAATCTGGACGACTGGGTGAAGGCCCATCATGACAAGTTCAAAAAGGCGGTGGAGGTGGCTAACGCTGCAGCACAAGATGCGTCCAGAAAAAGGAAAAGAGCGTATGATCGCAAATCTGCTGGGGCTCTCATACGGGCCGGAGACCGTGTTCTTTTACGCAACCACTCTCTCCGAGGACGAAATAAGATCGGAGATAAGTGGGAGCCCTTTCCTTACATTGTGCTCAAGCAGAACCATAATGACATTCCTGTGTACACTATCCGTCCTGAAAGAGGAGGCCCTTCAAAAGTTGTCCACAGAGACCAACTCAGACTTTGCACTTTCCAGTCAACCCCACTCCCACAACACACAAAAGGTGGCCGGCCAAAGAAAGACTCTGACACTGAGACAGACTGTCCTGATATCATATGCATACCTGCCACTACACACATTCCCAACACCAACACAAACATGGACCTGGGGGATAGAGAGTTAGTGCAAGAGCAGATAAGTGATGGGGATCGGGGCCAGTGTGAGGCTTTAGAAGAAGATGTGCCAGTACCTGAACAGTTGGGCCTTGCGGGTGGGTCAGACGCAGGGAGTGAAAGTGAAAGTGTGTGTGAGCCTAGACGGTCAAGAAGACATAACAAGGGTAAACTTCCCAGTAGGTTTGGAAGGGACTATGTTATGAAGTAATTTGTGTCCTTGAAAAGTGCTCATTTATGTAACTTACCTTCATATGTTTTTGCAAAAAAAGTGAAGAAAAAAGTTTTGGTTATTATTATCTGTCACTACTGAACAGTGTCCTGGGGCATTCTGATGTTTTGATGCTAAGTGATTGTGTGATTGATCCTGCATTGTTAATGTCTTAACTTGCTATGCATTGCTGTCTTTCAGAGATCACGCCGTCTGTTGGATGTTGGATGGCATGGCAGGGTTTCGCAGGGGGGAATGTAGCGGGTGCAAATAGGCGCTGTGCCTTTAAGAGACTGAGTTTCATGAACGCGCATTAGGTCATGCACGAGCAGAGTGAGGGAGGAGAGAGACGTGATTGAGCAACGGGAATGGAGCGGTAGCTATGAGTGAGCTACAGCTGAACTGGACATTGTAAAAGTAAAGTTTAGTCATTACCACTTTAGTGGACACATAAGTTTGAAGTGAGTAACCCGGTTACGTTTATGTTTACGTTTTGTTTGTAGCGCGAGTACCGAAGTGAACTACTTTTCAGTTAACGTTTGCGAGCTGCATGAAGTGTCATGGCGATGCACAGATAGACTGCTTGGATGAAGACGTCTGGGAGAACGTTAATGTGTGAGTCTAGTGCACAAGTTATCGTCTAGGTCGCTTAGAACAGTGTAAGAGTTAAATTTTCATGTAGTTTCGGTTTGCTACGCAAGTATAGTCTTGGTTTAGAAATTGCTATCGTGGAATCCCGCCACGCTGCTTTGCTGTAAAGAGAGGAGCCGCCATTTCAAGTTCACGTTGATCATCTATTGCTGCGAGAGAAGCCAATTTTCCCGCGAGCCTGCAGTTTGGTGTAGCCTACGATAAAGTTTCCCCTGCCATCCACCAGACATCCACGACGTGATCTCTGCTGAGTGGGTAATATCAGTACTTTGCACCTCTCCATTTACATTTACTGATTTATGCATACACGCGGTCTGAACTGAACTGGACTTGAACCGCTCACACACACACACACACCACTCGTGTTCGGAGAGACTCCTTTTGCGTAGCCCCACACGCGCACACACACACACGGACAGTGAAAGAACTGAAACTGCATTCCTTGTACACACACGCAGACTGAAACGAACTGAAGCTGCATTTGTTCACACACTCGCGCACACACACACACCAGCATGCATTCGCGCCTGGAGAGAGAAGGCTGCTTTCATGCACACTCGTTGTGCATGCTTTAACTGCTCCCACTGAATTATAGGCCTACTGCAAATGGAACACACACACTTGTAACTGTGCAGACACTGTGTTAATTGCTCTGTGAATGCTATGAGAAATTGAGAATAAGGATATAATTTCTTTTGGAAAGTGAAAGTAAGATACAATTTCCTGTGAATTTGCATTTTCATTGGTTTTCAAAAGCTAATGCTTTACTGTAAACTGAATTATTATTTTGAATGTTTTATTGACATATTTCATTGATATGGTTGAAAACCATTTTGGTTTGAGGTTATCTTACTGGGTTTAAATAATTTCAGTGAATTCAATTCTGAAAGTGATTTAAAGTGTTAAAGTAAGAGTGAATGGTTTAAATAACCTGTGTTATGCTGGTAAAAGAAGAGTTTACTGAGAATTAAGGGTAACAGTGAATCAAAAGAAAGACTACTCTTTGGTTAAAGGAAAATACTTTTATTATAAGTATTTGTTTTTGTTTTACATTTTCATTTCTGAACATTTGACATTATTCCTGAAACAACGCTCTGTTACTTAGGGCATAGGGCCCTATAATTATCTCTTTTGATGATTTTGGTATTAAATGTTACCACTGTTTATTTCATTCAGCATTTGGTACACTTATCTGGGGGTAGGGGCGTCTCACCTGTTCACTTGGATAGGAAAAGTAGGGAGTGGTGCCGGGTTGGTCCAATACTCACCTTTCATACACCACACACACTTTAGGCAGCCACCGGACATTTTATAGATCCTGAAGCCCACTTAACCCTATCTAATTAAGCCAGTGCTAAGGCTAAAGTGCTAAACAGGAGATAACCTGCTCATATCCTTGAGCACAGAGACTATAGGCATTGGGCGAGGGGGACCTAGATCCTGTCCTGCTCAGTCCTCCCCAGACCTTAGTGTTTTGTAACCCCTACAAGGCGGCGGCAACACCCCCGTCCGCCACACTACCTCGCCAGTTGGTCGCTCTAGAGAAAAGCACACACACACACACTCTCACACATACACACACACATGCACACACTCACAGGAACAAACACACGCAAACACACAAACACTTGCATACATACACACACACACTCTCACATACACACATACACACACCTGCTAAGTGAGTACATGAGGATAAAGCTATTTGAGTAATTACCCAATCAGTCAGTGATTGTGATAAATAAACAAAACAAGCACCAGAGATTTTTTTTGTGCATTGAAATCCCCACTCAGATATGGAAAACAGGCGGATACTGTGTTTGCTTGATCTGCTAGCGCTCCCCTCTCAATTCTGCAAGCTGTGCAGGTGGCATTTAGTGTGGGAAAAGAAGCCGAAGCTGGATTCTCTGCTAGACAATTTACACTTCAGAAGAGCGAAACAGAAATGGCCAAGAATACTTTGGATCTCTAATGTCTATGTGCTTCGTAATAATTCCTACCCTGCATGAATCCTGGTTGGTCCAGGGAAGCAAATTATATTTGATAGGAGCCTTGTGTACTACACTGGGGCTCTGAACAACCCAAGAACCCTCAGGCACCATAACACTTGCAGTGTTCCAAAGTAAGCAGAATGAAAGGCAATGGGTTTTTATGCAAAAATCAAGTTCAAAGCCAAAAATTAGCTTTCTGCACACCATTTACTTTCTCCACACACGCTGTTTTTCCATCCTTTATGGTGGAAGGGTATGATTGGGCCGCAGGTTTAGAAAGATCATGTCTTTAATAAAGACTGCAGATTGCATGGGCTGAAGACATTGGTGTTCAACATTTATTTAGTCAAAGTACAAAAGCCGCACAACAGTACCTGAAGGACATAACTCATCATACAAACATTCATGGTAGCAAATCATTTAGGGTTGAAGTTTGCAGTGTATGACTGCATCAGGTGCTGCTAAGGGCCAATGCAAAATTAAGAGCAAATCTTTTTAACCAATTCCAATATTAATGTCAAGATAACTTTATTTTTAGACATCATGAAAGATAGCAACGGACTGCAACTGGCCCCTGGATGTGGGTTTGTTCATCCCTGATGTACACGAAGAGGAGTGAAGTTATTTTCAGTCATTATATAGTATCCGGTCATCATCCATTTCAGCTCTAACAGCTCGACTTCCTGTAGATTGACCTCATCTGTTAGATCCTCTATTGCACTACAGCAAGTGTGCAAGGTGTCCAGCTGTTTGATTTTCACACTCAGCCTACTGTATGTGGCTTATTCAAACCTTAAATATAAACAGGCACAAAGGTGTGGTGTAGGTGTGGGCCAAGGTGTGTGTTTACTTGTATTCATTTCAAATGGGAAAAAAAGACAGCAGTTTTCAATTATTTGATGATGGCAAGTAATGTAATATTGCTAACTTCAGCACTAGGTTCAGTATTTCAGACTAAACGTGGTGATTTCAGCTGGACATAGATTTTACTATAAAATAGATATGTCATAAGCATGAAGAAAGATATACCAATTTGACAGGACATAAATTTAAATATAAAATACGTCATAAGCTTGAGGAAAGATGAATTAAACTGTTAAGTAATGAAAGCAGTAAACACTGCGTGATAAATGGGCCGATTTAAATTTTGCGTAATAAATGCAAATGAAAAACAAATGAATTAATTTGTTTACACACAAAATTCCCAAATAGTAGTGAAACACTAATGCCATTGTTGGGCATAAAATTCTGGCAGCTCCCTACAATATTCACATATGGATGAATCACAGCATCACAATCATGACAAGAGGGCTGTTTTCAAGTACTTGTGGTCTTTTTATTTAGACATTTCATGGTGTCACAAATTTCCTCCCTGAATTCAAGACAAAAAATGGCTTCTTTTTAAATACACTTAGTAAATTAAGGGCTGCAAAATACACCTTTTTACTGTATTCTGAAGACGGTTTGCGCTATAAATTGTACAAAATCTAGATTGGTTCTGGGATCTGGTTATGATAAAAACTGGTTAAAACAGCAGTTTTTTTTCCTTCTTCTTTTCTTTTACGTCATTGTGTGGTTTGTGTGCGTTTCGTAATACACTGGCCCCTCTCTCCAGTCTCCGATGAGACCACATAATATCCTACCCCAACAAACACAGATATAAATGTTTACTTTAATTTTCATAGACGATACTAAAAGTGACATCCACAGAGAAACGAAAAACCATGACATGACAGTTTCAAGAGTGCCACATGAGCCAAGTTTTTTTTTGGCATTGACATTTAAATGACATTTTAATAAATACAAAAAAAAAGTAAAAGAGTAAAAGTACTGTAATGAAGGTTGGATTCCATTATGACTGACTATGTGTCTGGTCTGTGTGTGGTTTCTGCTGATGGTACATAATGGTGCAAAAACCAAATGTTCCCAGGAGGCAACCTCCACCTCTCAGTCTAAAGCTCCCATGGTTAGCAGGGGAGACGGACGGGCTCGTAGGGCCTCTCAACCCTAAACTCTAAAGCACTGCTGGAACAACACAAAGAAGATTCAACCCGACGGGCACCCATGATAAAACTCCTACAGCCAAAAGGCCAGCCATGGCTGATGGTTACAGACAGTCACTATAACCATACGACACTAATCAGTTCCATTATATATATTTATATATAATCCTCTCTTGATTGTATGACCATCAAAACAGACACATTACTTCACTTTAAGGATTGTTACCACAGTTGGACTAATTGTGCAGCCATGTCAAGGGAGACGAGGAGGGGATTGTGGTTCCAGGCACATAAGCTGCACACACACACATATACCTCTCTCCGCGGGGGGGAACTAAAGGCCCATAAGATCTTCTGTTCCAACCCATTAAGTAAAAACACCATTTTATGTAGTAATGTAATACATTTTCACTCCATTATGTAATAATTTATGTATTTTGTAATGATTGACACATTTTGTAATGAATTGCAAGAACGCAATATGTAATGAATTTCCCGGCATTTTATAATAATCAGTGCAATATTACATTATCAACTAAAGTTTGATAATTACATACAATTACAAAATGGAGTGAAAATTTACTACATTTTGTCAGGTTACTTTATCTCTGAGGTCCTTCTTCTTTTACATCGACACAAGGGGAAAATCAAGGAAATGACAGCAATCTTTCAATAACTGGGAACCAATGAACAAGTGAAAAAGTAATTGTATGGGAGAAAACAAACATAAAACAAAAAGAACAAATATATATATATATATATACTGTATATATGCATTTATGAGAGAAAGCAGCAGAAAAAACAATCATCTGGTTTCGTTTTGACATTTGAAGCTAGTGATACTCCATATTCGACCATCTCCAACAGGAGACCAGTGGTGACCAACACCGGTAGAGGCGCCCGCTTGTGTGCGACAAGTTCCACTGGCACGAGTCTGTGATCTCGCCCATCAAACACCCACTCCAGCCGAGACCGTGCGTATGTGCTCCGTCTACCACTCCTACGTATCCATACGCCTACTCTCAGTGCCGAGCACTGTGGAGGGTCGTTTGTAAGTCTCTGTGGCTAGCTGGATGCACGGATCACCACAACCCCTCCTGTGTATCCTTAGACATTCAGGAGCGCCAGTTCAGCTTAATCAGTTCAGGACGCTGTTGAGCAGATAACACAGTTGGTGAGAGGTCAATGCCTCCATGTGGGGGGGGGGGGTTGAGTCAGACCGCGAACGGAAGCTCAGGGTCTAGTGGGCTTCTCTTCTGAGGCAGTCAGTGAAACAAACGACAAGCCTACAAAAATAAAATGCCGACGAGTACAGGCATACAATTACAAATATGTACAGCATATGTGTAGTGGACTGGGAGGAGATCCAGGTGTCAGGTTATGGTTCACAGTAGCAGAGGTCTGTCTGTCCGTTTGTCCGTCCATCTGTCTGTCTGTCTCGGAAATGCAAGCAGCAGAGTTGGAGGTGGTGCAGAGGGCTCTCTCTGTTTGAGGCTTCTTTATCTCAACGGCTCCCCCGGAGGAGATGTTAGGAACCGGCCTGCTTGGCTGAGCTCTCCCCTGATGTCCACTACTTCAGACCTACTCTGGGCTGTGCTGTGTGTGTGTGTGTGTGTGTGTGTGTGTGTGTGTGTGTGTGTGTGTGTGTGTGTGTGTGTGTGTGTGTGTATCTCTGTGTGTGTATCTCTGTGTGTGTGTGTGTGTGGAGCACCCAGTGTTCATCCAGCCTGGTGGAAGTGGCATCAAGAAAAGTACGACCCTCCCCCCCCCCTCCCTTGGGTGTCTTCCTCTCCACTCCCCCAGAGTCCTGCCTTGATTGGCTTGGGTGGCGTTGAGGCTGATTTTTACAGGGATGGGATAGAGGTGGGTGGGCAGTTGGTCGGGAGGGTGGGGGTTACTGGATTTGAGGGCATAACTGTTGCTTTTCTGAAGTGGTGTTTGTTGGGGCGTGAGGCGGCGAGGCGCTCAGGTGTTGTTGGGGGTCGGCGGGCTGGGCTCCTGCTGCTGCTGCTGCTGCTGTGGGGTTTCCTCCAGGGGCACGGAGCTGTCGGGGGTCAGGGGACCCTGGGGGTGCGGAGAGCCCGCTCCGGCCTCCATGGCGCTGCATGTCACACAACCCTGGGGGAGAAGACACAGAAAAGGAGAGGGAGAAAGAGAGAGAGATAGATTAGAAGAGAAAGAGAGAGATAGATGAGGAGTGAAAGAGGGAGAGAGAGAGAGAGAAAGAAGAAGAGAAAAAGAAAGATAGATGGAGAGAGAGGGAGACGGAGAGAGAGAGAGAAAGAAAAAGAAAGAAAGAGAAAAGGGTGTGAGTAGAGGGCTATTAGTGTTTAATGTAGCGTCCAGTGTTGTGAGCTGTCCAAATAAAATAGTGCTCCATTCCGGTGCTTTTTGGTGGTGGTTAAGAGTTGAGACGACGGCATTGTGAGACAGTTAAGTGTTTACTTTCTTTGCTGCTTGGTTGCGCTGCTTTGTGCTTGCACCGAACCTCTGTGGAAAATCGCTTTACATAAAGCTGCCAAACGCCTGACAAATGCTTAGTGTTTTAGACACTTGCTTTCTTTGTTGAGGATCTTTGGGGATGTTTTTCTTTTTTTTTTCCCCTCACACAGTTGTTTTCAAAGTTTTATCAAAGTTTCAGTATCCTAAAGCCTAGTCTGAAGTTTTTCCTCAGCAACAATAAACAAAATATATACTTTTGGTGTGAATGTAAACAACAGATGAGAAAGTGAATGACAAAACAATAGGAACTATTTGTTTGTGCAGGGTGAGCAGCAATGCAATTGTCTGCAGCATATTAAATTAGAGTTACACGTACCCACAGGCAACTAGGTTTATAGTGGAGCCTACTCCAGTCACTTCCCCCCCAATCTATCCTCTACTCTCATGGGGGTGAGGCTGGGAGTGTTACTGAAGACTGCAGCTTGCGCTGCAACATTTAGGAACCTCTCAATGGAACTAACTGGCTACACTAGAAACAAGAGTTCTGGGGTCCGTTTCCCAAAAGCAGAGTTGCTAACTGAGCCAGGTATTCTCCTAAGTGCTTAAGTCAAAAAAAAAGTGCTTAGCTCCATGCGTTTAAGCCTGCACTAAGCACTTTTTTTAGACTTAAGCACTTGGGAGAATGTGGCCCAATATTAGCAACTTTGTTGGTTGCAATCATGGAGATATAAATAGAACTGGAGAAACATACTAAGTCCTGCCACCCATTCATTTCAATGTGGAATACTAGGCTAGTGTTCATCTAAAATTGAACAAAATATTCAGTTGTCAAGATGGTGTTTCATGGAGCTCACTTTCGACTCCATTTTATTAGGCCAATGAGGGCCCATGTTACTAATGGAGATGAGGGCGGCACACCCCTATGTCATTGATGTTCATAGATACAGATGGCAAGTCTGGGCACGCCCACAAAAGTTCGTGCACAGGGAGCTCGTTCACATGAGCTGAAAGTGTAGCATTAACCAATCAGCATATGTCAAATGGAGTCGGATATGATGTAATTTCTGGAAAATGGCGACGAGGAAGTGCAATGCTAATTGGCGAAGCTAGCCAGCCAAATCCTGACCCCCTGGTTGCAATGCAATTTTCCATTGCCAACTAAGTAAGTTGCTATCTGGTTAGCTACTATGCTTTTAATTGGGAGACAGATGCCTGAACTAGTCTCCTTCAACTGCTATGTAATGCGTGTAGCTCCAGCTTTCATCCCAAAACAAGCTCATCATTAGCTACACATCCAAATGGGAGTATGAGGTGTGCTGCTGGAGGTGTGTGATGCGGACCTGTGTGTCGATCTCCTGCGGGATGCCGCGCTGGGCGATCCAGGGGTGCACCTCGGCCAGCTCCTCGCGCTGCTCCTTCGTGAACCAGGGCTGCAGGGGCTGCAGCAGCAGCAGCTTCTCACGGTCCTCCTTCAGCACCTGCGACTGGTCCCTGCAGCGCACAGCCACACACACATACACACAGTCAGAAGCACAACCGCACTCGGGCTTAACGGGCTTAGGAGGCAGATAACGCCACACCACACACCACACTCACGCCTGCTCTCTCGTTCTCTGTTTCACACACACACACACACACACACACACACACACACAGTCAGAAGCACAACCGCACTCGGGCTTAACGGGCTTAGGAGGCAGATAACGCCACACCACACACCACACTCACGCCTGCTCTCTCGTTCTCTGTTTCACACACACACACACACACGCAAACACACATATTTGGACAGTGCTAGCCCCCCACCACCGTATTTATCCGTGTTTTATCTATATATTCAACTAATGGTGAGAAAGTAAGATAAGGATTTGTTGTTTTCTTTATCATCAGTTTTAGTTTTACCTAAAATGGAGTAGCTGGATAGAGTCTCAACTGTGAGCCTGAACTGACAGCACCCACCTGGCTGGGAGTACAGAGAGACCTTGGTGAGCGCTCGCTTGCTTGTTCGTTCGCTCGCTCGCTACCTCCGGCTGAAGAGCCAGTGACCGGAGAGAGGGGCCCTGAACCTCCAGAAGCTGAAGCTTTTCTCCTCCTCCTCCTCCTCCACCCTGGCTCCACAAGGTCCTCTTCTCTCAAGGGCCTACTCAACCTCTACTGACTCTGGATGCATCAGAATATGTGTGTGTGTGTGTGTGTGTGTGTGTGTGTGTGTGTGTGTGTCTGTGTGTGAGTGTATGTATGTATGTGTTATGTGGTTTGGGGGTTGGAGTGGGCGTAGCATTCAGGTGTAATGCAAACTACAGTACACACACACACTCACTACAAAGATGTTTGTAGTGTGTGTGTATGCGCATTTGTGTGTCTGTGTGTGTGTTCGCGTAAGTCTGTGGTGGTGGTGGGGGGTGTTGTTGTGCTGTCTGGGGCGCATTACCTTTGGTGCATCTGATAGGTCATCATAACAGGCTCGGGCGTGTGCTGGATCATGGTCCACAGCGAGTCCTCCACGGCGGCGCGCTCAAAGTGGGCGCGTTCCCGTTCACGTTCCCGTTCCCGCTCGCGCTCCTGAGCCTCCTGCTGGCTCTTTCGGGCCTTGCGTGATGTGTCCGACGAGTCGTTGCTGGCGAAGTACTTGCTGCTGTTGCTGCTGCCTGCATGCAGGGAGACAGTACAGAGAGAGAGAGGGTCTGAGAACACAGAATTCATCATCCCGTTCTCACTAGCCCGTTCTGATGAAACAAGACAGCTAATTACACAGGACATGTTTCACTCGAATCTCTGTTGAGCTCGCCACACTGATTCTAACAAAAAGTAGGACCTCCGAATGATTGTTTAACTTTTTTTCCTTTAAAAAAGAAATAATACCCCCAGGCTATTATTGTATCAAGACATTTAGGCTACAAGACTCTAATAAAGGTAATAAACTCTCTCAGCTGTTTTTTCTTCCCCCAAATGATCTTAAGGCTATTTATGTTTCAAGGGTTTTTCTCTGGCCCAGCTGATAAGTTTGTGAAGCAGACCCCCTCTGGTGGAGAAATGAAATGCATTGGCGGCTCACAAGTCATAATGAGCGTCTCCAGTGACCCCCACACAGGAAACAGGTGTTTTTCCTCCCCTAGAGAAGCTGGGTCATCTGCTACATGCAGCTACGGGAGCTTCATGGGAATATCCACGCAAAGCAATTACAGATTTGGCCCATGGCCTTAAAAACTGATTATCACACGGTGGAATGCAATACTGTTTTCTGATTGGCTGAAAGGGTGTCCGTTATTTTCAGATAACAGGAGACCTGTACTAAGAGTTTATCTTGTAGAAAATTTCATCACCTGTCCATATCAATGCTCTTTAGAATGATAACTACATGTATAACAACAGTAAGCAGCCGCATGGATCTACTTTCACACGAAAATAGTACCATAACGACACAGGTTAACAAAACCGTGTGTTTCTTTTGTTTTAAAGTTTGCTTATTGTCTAAATGCGTTAAATGAGTTAAACCAGGCGGCGAGGTGTCCGGCTATAACGGCCCGCGAGGTGTAAACCTTGTCTATGTATATTATCTGTGTGTGTCAATGATGCAGTAATTGTGAAGCCCAAGACAAATTTCCCCTTGGGGGCACACTTCGCTTCGCTTCACTTTTCTTTAATAATGGACTTGGTGGAAGCAAACAGTACTCCGCACTCTCTGCTTTGCTCTTACACTATTGGGACACCTCAACGACCATTATCCCCGACATGGCATACACCTGTGTCTGGAGCTGTAAGGGGCAGTTACTATACCTGTGTGACTGGTGGAGGTCCCATTGGAACCAGAACCCGAGCCTGAACCAAGTGAGCCCGACTCCCCGGAGCCACTGCCCGAGGCGTTGGAGCCCGTCCCCGAGCGGGCATCCTCGTGCATCAGCAAGTCCAGCAGCTCGCTAGAGGTGGACAGGGCGTCCTGGTTCCCCGACTCACTAGGGGCGTCCTCCTGCAGACACAGAGAGCATCGTTATGAGTCGTATGTATACATGTATGGCATATAAAAGTATTCTGTATTCAGCAATACATTATTCTGTATTAACATACTACGGAAGCCCATTCCCGCACATACAAAAAAAAAAAAAAAGAAGAGAAAAAGAAAAAAAAAATTCCGGACCATATATCTCAGAATTGTGAGATACTATCTCAGAATGGCAAGATATGTGATCTGAATTTTTTTTTTTTCCTATGTGGCAGAATGGGCTTCCATAAAAGTACAACAAGAGTTGATGACATCAAGTTTGTTTGAAGGCAGTTACGGCTTAGAGTTATTTGTTAGGACATACGTCATACTCTCTACTCTCCAAATATTAAATTCAGGACTGGCAGAAGTGAATAAACATGACGAGGGGAAAAATACACACACTCCCTCTGGGGCTCTGCTGTTCACACTGCCTTTCCCTCAGACCTTCTCAGACATCTATTCCAACTGCTTGCCTTAAGCTGCTTTGTGGAGGCAGTCAAACAACAACAACATGGCACCGAGACTAACTGCCACACACACACATGCACGCACACGCACGCACACACACACACACGCACGCACTAACACACCCAGGATTGGAAATGAACAAGGACTGTATTTGTAGAGGTGCTATTTCTCGATATCCCTAATGGGCCTTAAAAAAACCAACAACACCACAAAAACAAAACAAAATAAAGCATTGCGCGGCTAGACAATATTGCTCACATTTGAAATAAAATACGTGGTTATACACACACTGAAATAAAAGATGTGGCTGTACACACACACACACACACGCACACGCACACACACACGCACACACACACGCACACACACAGAGCTTTTCGTAATCCATATTTTAGTATTTAACCAAGGAGTTGTGTTGAACAATTCCTTGAAAAGACCACAGACTTACTGACTCCACAACTGTGAGACAGAAGCTTTTCTATTAAAAAGCCAACTACTAGGCTAACTAGCACAGCATCCTAACAAGGTCTGCTGGTCGTGAGATAGGCTACACAACTCTCACCAATCCTCACTCCTTCCTTCCTGTCTGCCTCACTCTCTCAGCTAAACCAATTCTTCTTCTTCTTCTCTTTTTTTATAAAGTAAATGCAATTTTCACCCAATTGAATATTGCCTCATGTGACATAAAAGAAGCGCAGCATTGTGCACAGGGCTGGTTCTCCAGTTAGTGACTCGCAGAAAACGCAGGAAGAAGGAAGGCGCCGTGAAAAGAGCCGTTTGTCACCCCCATCCCAACACCAAGGGGAAAAAAAAGGCATTAATATGCAAGGCAGGCTTTTCTTCAGCACCTCACAAATTATTCATGCACTCTTCTCCCAGTTCAGCAGAACACATGAAACAGGGAAAAAAAAAAATCAACAACACTTGCAGTGATTGTTACCAACGATTACTACAAACTCCTAGATAGAGCGTCTTGTATAATGCATGTGGTGCTGGTTTGTAGCACATGTAGGGAGGAAGATGCATACTAAGAAGGGCTTTGGTCTTTTTTTGCCCTTATTGGTACCTTCCAGGCAGCACTGCCTTCAAGGCGCCACCCCCTTTAATTTAGGGTTAGGGTTAGGGTTGAGGGGGTTAGGATTAGGGTTGGGGTTTAAGGTAGTGCCTTTTAGGCTGTGCTGTCTGGAAGGTGCCGTTGGGGGCAAAAAAACACCATTGAGCTACTGAGAGCAGCGATGGGACTAAAAAGGGAATATTTAAGATATAATGTATTGCATAATTGAATAACCCCTGTAATAATGTGTGCTGCATTGTCCCTGACAAATACACTTATGAATAAATGAATGAAGCGTGGAGAAGAGCAAAGACGAGAAACAACATCATCACAGGGAATAGTGATGGCTGAAAGTGTGTGTGTGTGTGTGTGTGTGTGTGTGTGGAGGAGGGGGGGGCGTTTGAACGTACCCCTTTGTTGTGTTGTTCGTGGAGGCTCTCGGGGCGGCCCGTGCTGCTCTGGGGCTCGGCGGGCTTGGGGAGCTCCTCCTGCAGGAGGTTGAGCTGCAGCGGCGAGCTGGAGCGCGAGCTGGAGAAGAGCGCGGGCGGCTGAGCCTCGTCCAGGTCATCTTCACCCAGCCAGGGCTGCGGTGAGCCGGGCCCAGGGGGCATGGGGGTACCTAGAGGCATCCCCAGCTGCTGCTGGGACAGGCTGTCTGGGGAGAAGGACATGGGGGTCATGGGGTTCATGGGGGTGTAGGCGGCCATGTTGAATGGGGGCATGGGCTGCGCCTGCTGTAACATGGGGTAGCCTGGAGCGAAGGTGGGGAAGTTGGGCAGGATGACCGCCATGACGGGCGCCATGTACGGATTGAGGCCTTGTGCCATCTGCTGCTGCTGCTGGAAGGCCTGGTCGGCGGGCTGCGGCATCATGGGTATGCCGGCTGGTCTCACCGGCGCCGCTGCTGTGGGCACGCCTGGCGGGTTGGGCGCAGCACCCATCTGGTTCACCATGTTGAAGTAGGGTCCCGGCGGCTGCATGGGCATCACTAGCGGGGTCATGGGGTAGCCCACGGTGGCGGGCTGCGGCTGGGACGACTCGGACGAGGGCCAGGACGAGTGTGGCGGGTTGGACGGTCTCCGCGGCTGCCGCGACGTCCCCGGCGCGGAGCCGTAGCTGTCCGACGAATCCTGCGGCTTGGGGCGTTTGGGTTTAGGCTTTCCTCCTTTGGACTTCCAACCGCCTGCACTCAGTGGCTGCATGACATAATCTCCTGAAGGAGGACAAATGGACACAGACACACACGTCAGAGACGCCATGTTTTTTATAGCTTGTCTATTTGTGGAATAAAGCATGATGCTCCTAAAGGATAACCTAGATTTATTTGTTGATCGATGACTCAAGACCTGGGACCTTTTCACCTTCTGAATGTGTTGTGGCCAAGGCATACATAACGTTATCAACATTACTTAGCATCTGACACTTCTTCCTTACACACACACACACACACACACACACACACACACACACACACACACACACACAAAAAAACAACTAAATAATTATTGGATTAACTAGCCTCCATGCATATGAGCAGCAGTATATCTTCCAGCATCTGAAAGCACAGCACCATTGCCATTGTATATATATAATTCAGACATATTTGATTTTTTTTTTTTTTTTTTTTCAAGACGACAGATCAAGGCAAGCAACATCAAATAACACAGACACAAGACGACCCAAAAAAGTTCTCAAAATGTGCTGCATCAAATTGCATCATCACATGGCGCTGCTGCATCATATCACATCCAGCTCCCAACTGGAAACATAAGAGTCAAATAACTTTGACGCCAATACTTGCTTGCAGGGCATTTAGTTAGAATACAGTGTGTCAGCACATACTCACAGACAGACAGACAGACAGACAGACACA
>JAODXP020000013.1:5747538-5802538 GCA_027497455.2 Sardinella longiceps | reverse complement strand
GTGTAATTCTCTAATGACTCTACATCAGTCGGCAATGGAGTCATTTCGATTAGTAGGAAATTAGCAATAAGTGGCCAATATGCATCAGATGACGCATTTAAACTACTCAAATAGATAAATATGAGTGTGTTGTTAGTAAGACATATGTGTGTGTGTGTGTGTGTGTGTGTGTGTGTGTGTGTGTGTGTGTGTGTGTGTGTGTGTGTGTGTGTGTGTGTAACCACTTACGTGCGCACTTTATGCCTCCCAATGATGAAAGCCACTTTACGACTCCAGGGGTTGATGAAGCTGGACCAGCTGGTGTCCAGAGTCACATAGTCTCCATTCTGACAGCGGAAGCGAAGAGGGGAGTGCTCAAAGGGGGGCTGTCCAGCATACTTCAGAACTGAGAGAGAGAGAGAGAGAGAGAGAGAAAGAGAGAGAGAGAGAGAGAGAGAGAGAGAGAGAGAGAGAGAGAGAGAGAGAGAGAGAGAGAGAGAGAGAGAGAGAGAGAGAGAAAGAAAGAAAGAAAGAAAGAAAGAAAGAAAGAGAGAGAGAGAGAGAGAGAGAGAGAGAGAGAGAGAGAGAGAGAGAGAGAGAGAGAGAAATTAAGATTATGTATTAAAACAGATTACTGGATTGGAATGGCGTCACAGATTAGACTGTGTGCAACCATGAATGGGGAGACCTTCCAATCCCGTAAGTGGATGTCATGGTTGTCGTCAAAGGCCTTGAATGAGTCCTACAGAAGAGACTGAGAAAATCTGCAGGCAAAGACTGATCACTGTAATCTATAAGGACCTAGAATGTTTAGTGAAAGTTCTAACTAAGATAAAGGTAATTAGTTAGAATCTGAGATCTGATGAAATAAAAGAATGATACTAGAGAACGTGATGGAATGGCATTTTAAAAAAAAATACATAAACCAATAAATAAAAAATTAAAATGGAACAGGTGTCAGAGCCATTGTGCAAGGAAACAACAATCATCTTTGACTGCAATGCTGATCAGCTAGAGAGGCAGTGGACATAATCTGACAGCAATATAATCATGTGTTAGACGTTATCTGGGATGAGGCTGGGATGATTGGTTGAATGCACTGACAGCTAGTTTTACAATGGCTGTGATGTCTGGCATTAAGAGGAGCAGTAAGGTGCTGCAGAGGAACTGTGTCTACTGTGACTGCAGGTCACACATACTTTTGCGGTGCATGACTGGCATTAGTGCGCGGTCGTCAGGGTGGAGGCAGGTTAACAACGACGTGCCAATCAGGTCCTGAGGGAGGTATCCAAGCAAAGGCACAGCACTGTAGGGCACACACACACACACACGCACACACACACACACACACACACACTTCAGTTATTACACCACCGTAACTCTAAGCCATTCCTCAATAAAAAGAAATTTAATACAGCTGCCATTGATTAAAATCTCAAATTTCCACGTACACTGAGGAAGCTTCTGTCTATTTTAAATCAGCAAAGACATTGTTTGAATCGAGTTCCAGAAAAATGCCAGAGATGTAAAACAAATGTGTTTGTGTTTTTGCGCTCACCGGTCGTCCACCTCCAGAAAAACGCAACCTGGGGAATGTGTAGTGGTGAAGATGCGCTTGTCCATGGGGATCCGAGGAGCTGGTAAGGACAAACAAACAAACAAACAAACAAACAAACAAACAAAAGCATGCCTGTCAATACAGTCAAGGGCATCAGTATCAGAAAAGTTGCAAATTGCTGGATAAACAGCTGGAACTTTGTTGTTTTGTCTACGTTTAGTTTTGACTCATAGCATCTATCTATCTATCTATCTATCTATCTATCTATCTATCTATCTATCTATTTGTGTGAGACTGGTAAATATCAATCTAAGTTGGCCATTTTGGGACAATTGAAGTTTTCTGATTCTAAAGACAGGAATAGTTGGCCTGTACAAGGACTCAGATTAAACCAAGGGCCACAGATGAAGCAGGTGTAGACGTACCCTCATATCCCGAGATGATGCGTTCCGCCAGCGCTAGGCAACACGGCTGCTGCTCAGTCTCGTTCAAGCCCTGCACCTTCAACAGGTACGGAGTGATGCGGAACGGGTTGTAGCGCATCTCCCCATCCCGATCTTTACCTCCTCTGCAACACACATACACACAGAAAATATTCATATGAGGGATTCAAAACAACTGCACGACATATAGAAGCCAGTTCAGACTGAAGATCTGCGACTAGATGAGACAGTTTTAGAGAGTTGTTGCGGCGGTGTGAGCTACCGTCACATGCCACTACAAGCAGTTGCAAATCGTCTTAACATGTAAGATTTAACAAGTCAAATCGCGTTTTCAGAGTTTTAGAACGTTGCTGGTTTTTTAGAACGCTGCAGCCCGTCTCGTCGCGGATCTTTGGTCTGTAGCCACCTTAAGAACATTGTTAAACCTGAGGTAAGGTATAGGATACTGTAGAGTAGACTGACCTTATTCTGCAGAAGAATGACTTCACCTGGGCACATTCAAACAAGATGGCGTCTGCAAACAAAAGCAGAAAACATAATAAGTGCCTTTTTACTTAATTGTATGCACTAACAACACACGATTACTCAATAATTCAACCATAAATCAACTATTAGTTCTCATCTACACTGAAACTATATTAAATCTCTCGACAGTTTAGAGCAAGCAAAGTAAGTCTTTTGGGGGAGGTTAGCCAACTACCATTCATTCATGACACAGAGAGGTTAGTATGGAGGCAGTTATTTCCTATGTATGCGTACACAGCATACATAGGAAATGTACACAGCCCCTCTAGATATTCCAAAAGGTCAATTCCTTGGAGGATCAGCTTTCAAAACATCCTAAACCCCCCATCCACCACCACCCCCCAGTCTCTGTCCCCTGCTTACTGCTATCGGTGCCCATGTTCCAGGGGGGCAGGTGAGGCTGAGCCGTGTGCGTGTAGAAGACGTTGACGTCCTGGTGATAGAGCAGCTCCACGAACTTGGCCGACTCCAGGAAGCGCCGCTTGCAGTTGAGAATGCTGGAGGCCTGCTCCGAGGCGAACACCACCCGACCGGTGGTCAGGGAGAAAACTACCACAAACGAATCCTGCTCACACACACACACACACACACACACACACACACACACACAAAAAAACACAAAAAATACAAAAAGATTACTACAAACTACATTCAGCAGGTAAGTCGTAGTAGAGTCAAGTAATTTTGGTCTGGGGTGTATATTACTTTCAGATGCATAAAATAATAAAATATGATAATAAAATATGATGCCTTACAAGACATTTTCAAGTGGTCGATGCTTACCGTGTTTTTCAGTGCGTGTTCAGAGGTAATGCTCTCCAGTTCTTCCAATGAACACACGGTGGCATCACTGCGCTCTTCCTGACAATGGCTCATCAGCAGCTTGTAATACTCACTGTTAGCTGCAGGGGGCAACAGAAAAAACATATAAGCAACAGTCAAAGGTACAGACTGGCACGCATCAAGAATAACTGAGTGGACAAAATTCAGATGGGCCTCTAGAAAAGTCTGCACACAGAATTTCCAGTACAAGGCACTGGACTGGGTTAGTCATCTCTTTCTAGTGAATTCATCCTGATCTGGTGTTTGTTTCCCAAAAGCATTTGTTGGTTGCAATGCAAGTTCCCATTGCCAACTAAGTTGCTAACTGGTTAGCAACTATGCTTTCAGAAAACGGACGCCTGAAAAATTCTAAACAAATTCTTTTGTATATGCTGTATAAATGTACGCACACAAAAAATACAAAAAGTGTGATTACTACAAACTACATTCAGCAGGTAAGTTGTAGTAGAGTCTAGTGCTTTTGGTCTGGGCTATTACTGTCTAATGCCAAACCAGTAGATAGATGGGCGCATGAGATACTTCACCTAGTGAACAGTGGTTTAGTTCTTAACCTTTTTAAATGACTGTTTTCATTTGTTTGTTGTTTGTTTGTTTGTTCATTTTTTGTATGATTAATCCTATGAAAATAACAAAGGTTTTAAACCAGATGGGCAGTGCAAACATTGACAAAAAAAAGAAGAAGAAGAAAAAAGAAAAAGAAAAAAAAGTCAAGTTGATTTTGATCCTAACTGACATGAGCAGCAGCCATTTAAACCTTCCATTAACCAAATCTAATCTTTTAGGAATGAGAAGAGAGGAATCTACTCTTGTGATCTGATGAGGTCACAAAGCATGCGTATGCCCTTTCAAAAGCCCCCTTTCTTATTGGCTAGGCATAGCACTGACGTCTAACATCAAACCATCAGTGTTTATTTTTCATTCAAATAATGTTACCCTCATATAAATTAACAAAATAGGGACACTACAACAATATACCACAAGAGGATGCTATTCAACAAAGTCTAAGAAGCTGCTGCAAGTGAAAAATACACATACGCTGAAATATTGTTTTAAAAAAACTTGAGTGCTGCAGGATGTCACTGACACCTGGTGCTATTCGGTGCAGGGATACATACACTGAAATATGCTTGCAAATAACATGCTAAATGAGAGAGCTGTTCAGTCAAAAATCCTTAATATTAACTACTGAACGCTTGTACCTCTCTGGCTTAATTGAATGTCAAAGCTCATGCAATATGAACACAGGAAAGCGTCTGGGGGGAAAAAGCAGACGGAGCTAATAGGGTAAAAGTAGTGACCACTCAGGCTGTCTAGAGGTTTGGACAGCACAGCAGGCAGGAGTCTGGATCAGATCTGCGTGTCACAGTCGGTAGACGGTTGCAAACAAATCACAGTCCCTCCTTTTCAGTCGAGATAAAGAGAAGGGGGAGAGGAGAAAAAGAGGGGAAAAAAGCAGGTATGTGAAAGCAGCTAGAGCTTGTTGCATAACTGGCTGCTTGACTTTGGTGAAGCAGAGACGAGAGGAGTCCAAGTCAGATTATGTGAACCACATGGTAAGGCCACATGCTAAATGAGTTCAGTCTCTCTCTGCTCCTTCTGGCCAAACTACTCCAGTGCATCCAAAGCTCTTCTCTCCATCCACTGAAAGCTAGAGTTTTAGCTTTTAAGACTAGATCGGCATTTTGGAGCTACCGCAACAGGTTTATTGTCTTAAGGTTACATTGCCGGCAACGGAGAGACAGGTCCATGATGTTAACCCCATCTCTGCCG
The DNA here is from genome assembly GCA_027497455.2 of Sardinella longiceps. Taxonomy (NCBI): domain Eukaryota; kingdom Metazoa; phylum Chordata; class Actinopteri; order Clupeiformes; family Clupeidae; genus Sardinella; species Sardinella longiceps. The sequence continues at coordinate 5,797,420 of JAODXP020000013.1, read as the reverse complement.
TAACAGAGGTGAAGGTCAGCTTATACACTTTATTTCAAGCCTGACTAACACTTCACCTTTTTGCATATGGTCTAATATCAAGCTGTTGCAACAATAGGAACAGGGACTCCTTATCTAGTGGCCAGGAAAGGTGTCAACTTCTCTAAGACAGTGGTAAGTCATTTACACACACACACAGTGGGGGAAGGCCAAGGCATTAACATAGGGGTTGGGAGTCTCAAGAGACAAGCATAAGCTTACTACAGAATGAGCATAAATGACATGACAATAATACAAGACATACAAAATAGAATGAAAGTGGTGTCTAATATTAACTACCATCACCTCAATATCCAGAGAATGCAGCACTACCATCTCTCCCCTCCTCCAGAGTTCCCTCATAACATAACAGGGAGGTAGGCTTGTTTGGGAATTAAACTTGGGATGACCTACAGGTAATGATGTTGCCATGACTCCATAATTGGTCGTGTTTCTATTCACATTGGCAGGTATTCTACCAGGTGCATAAATCCGAAAAAGTGCTTAGTGCAGGCTGAAACACACTTTTTTGGTCTTAAGCACCTGGGAGAATTCTGCCCATAATCTCCAAACATCATTTTCTGTTCTTCGCATTAGTAACATGAGGCCTTTCAGTTACCCATACCGTAACAGCAGCTTTGGCACCTACAGTAAGGTAAACATTCCCCTGCTCAAGGTTACGGGCTCATTTGTCTGGCTCCCCAGACACAACAAAGAGCTTCATTAGTCTTATCTTCACTCAAAGAAAAGCAGAGTTTTAAATGGAGTCTACGAAAATGCACATTTCTGGGCAAAATTTTCTTCTGTCATTTTCCTTTTTATCCCCCTAGCCAAAGAACACCAATCAAAACCGTTGGTGTCATGTGAAGAGTTTGTTCTATTCATTGAGATGCACAGTGATAACACTGACGTGGAACTGCAGGACTGAAAATTACTCAGATTCACATTATAATCCACAATCTTCACCTCAGCTAACTATTTATTGGTCTCAATGAAACTAAAGTATAATCAGGAAGCAAAATTCTATTAAATCAAAGAATCTCACACCTTCTGTAACGCCTCTACATAGCTTGTCCTGCCTCGATCTGACTAATTATAACACAGTGTAGAACCTGGGAATCCATTCCCAAAATGTAACACAGAGAACTTCTATTTATGGTTCACAAACTATCCAAATGCACTGAATGAATGCTATTCCAGTTTAGTCTTGAAGAGATGCTTGTAATATTAACATCTGTCTGTTCATGGTTTCAGTGCTTTCTGAAGTGTCTTTATAAAGCAATATAACACGAGTGGGATTGAGGTTGTTGGTGCATGTTCTCACCTCACAGGGTATCCTAGGGTTCGGCCGCAGTGGGTAACCACACCCATAAACATATCCACAAACAACTTCACGACCACAAGTGTTATATGTAAGGGATAATGAGCGACATGGCGTGCCAATACAGACAAATAATGCACGTTCTAAGTGGCTCCGATACGGAGCGGAGGAGCCTTTACACTTCGATAAGTGCATTATTTTTCTATATTGGCACGCCATGCCGTTCATTATCCCTTACATATAATCACAATAAGAAATTTGATCAAGCAGTGGTATACAATGTAACAATTTTATACAACTGACCCCCCTCCCGGACACCCTTTTCCCCTCCACCCGATTTGCTTTGTTATTTGGCGAAACGTTTCACTTAAAACCAAACGACAACAGCAAACCAATGCAATGTGGCCTGTATTCTTCGAGGGGCTTTAGCTCCATGCGTTTCAGTCTGCACTTAGCACTTTTTTTTAGACTTTAACACTTGGGACAATACCGCCCTATGAATGTTTCTCAAAATCGAGAATGCTTCCTAGATAGTACACTCGCATTGCAAGTTGTACACTTCAAAAACGAGGCTCCATCAGTGCATCCTTGAAAAATCTATGAACAAAGGCCTCTGTCTTCACTAGAAATGAGAGAAATCCTTGATATTGGAACAGTGGAATGTGGACGTGGAATGCTTGAACAAGCAGCCTTCCAAGCGTGCTTCTTCAACTTTGAGAAACACTCTATGTGCCTAATAGAGGCAGGCAGGCAGGCAGGCAGATTTACCTTGCACTTGTTTGACGCAGTTGAGGGCGTAGTTGAGCGCCTCCACTGTGCTGGCTTTACTGTGACTCCGCCTCTCGGACGGAAGCCTCTTCTTCATCTCCTGCACCGTCTGCATCATCTCTTTGTGGGTTTGTTCTCGCCCAGGCTCTGTGGGCTCACTACACACACACACACACACACACACACACACACACACACACACAAACACAAAACACAAACAAAACACACACACACAAACAAACAAAATACCATATTACTGCATAATAGCATAAAGTCGAAACTTAAAGACAAGTCTTCCATCACATGGGGCAAATCTGAAACTCCACTGTAAAGCACAATAACTTGCTCTTTCAAGGTGTTTCATGTAACTTTACATGACTCCCTACACTGTTGCATAATTTATACAATATGTCATAGAACATGATGGATGAATGTAATTTTGTAGATTGGGGTGTGTGCATATGTGTGTGTGTATATATTAGTGTGTGTGTGTGTGTGTGTGTGTGTGTGTGTGTGTGTGTGTGTGTGTTTACCTTCCACTGGTCTCTGTGTGCTGGCTACTCCCACAGGAGGAAGATCCCGTGGCAGACTTGGAACTGTGTGGAAAAACAGATACCCAAAGAGAGGTTTCTGAGAGACTGGAAAACATTGATAAAAGATTATTACAGAGGTAATTTTTCCCCTACTGCCGTTTTCTTGATAGAGCCAACAGGGCGCTTAACTTGATGTCCATCAATAAAAGTCGATTTTTGTATTTCCCTGCTGGAAGCAGCAATATGACATTTTCAACAAGCCATGGGAGTGAAACTCTATCTAATAGAGATGAGATGGTGATGCCCAAGAATAGCAGATGGGGCAGTTCTCTTTGATAGGAAGAATAGCTAGAAGTCAGCCTCAGCCTTGGTGAGGAATTCATCAGGTTTGGAAGTAGGTCTGCCTGCCACCAAAGAGTAGTGTGCTCAGCACAAAGCATCTACAGTATGAATGTGATCTGCCCTCCATGTGCAGGAAGGAGAGAGAATTGGTCTTATTCACTACTACAACACAATCCATTTCCACCACCATCACTTTTAAAAGTTGACATACTTTTTATTCACTATTTGTTTTTGAGCAGCAAAAACACAAGGTTTTTCTCTTATATAAAGACGTAATGAATGCTATCTGGAATCTTGCTGCCACCAATGAAAGCATTTACTGGTCATCCAAAACCAGTCTAGTTCTGGGAAAGAGCAGTGGTGTGTGTGTGTGTGTGTGTGTGTGTGTGTGTGTGTGTGTGTGTGTGTCAGAGTCTAAGAAAAAATGGTTATGAAACCAAATAATTTCTTTTAGGCCTTAGAAGACCACGAAGGAGCTCAAGCTAAACTAAAAGAGGGGGAAAGAAAAATCTAAACAATTAGAATCCATCGTTACATAACAAAAGAAGGGCCAGGCCAATGGAAGCAAAGACCATAGCCACACAAACATAACCCACATATTCCACTGCTCCACATGCATAGCAGCCCCAGCATATGTGTGTGTGTGTGTGTGTGTGTGTGTGTGTGTGTGTGTGTGTGTGTGTGTGTGTGTGTGTGTGTGTGAGTGTGTTTCACAGGTGTCTCCTCACCTCTTGGAGCTGCTGGACCCCGTGGTCCTGCTGGAGCTGTGATGATGTGCGGACCTCCCCGCTTTCTTCCCGCCACTTCCTCCTTTCTTGGCCCCTTCGGTGCTAGCGCTGGCACTACACCCGCTAGCACTGCTCCCGCTGGCTTCGTTCCCGCTGTTGGAGTCGTGGCTGGCGTTCATCTCCACGTCGTCGTGACCCTGCTCGCCTCCAGAGGTGTCGCTGGTGCCCTGTTCTCCGTCGCTAGGGGCGGGCGTCTCGGTCGTCGCCGTCCCTCTCTGCTCGCCGTCGTCGACAGCGCCATCCCTGCCCCGCTCCTCCTCTTCCTTCTCAGATCCCGAATGCTCCTCTCGCTCCGCCTCTTGCTGTTCTCCACCCACTGGGGCAGAGCCACCTTCACCTTCTCTGGCCGCTCCGCCACCGCTGCCGCCGCCCTCCTTCCCTCCTCCCATGTCTCGCCCTCTCCCCGGTTCCTCTGTCTGTTGGTCTGGGAGCAGACAACCTTTGCTGCTCTGGTCGTTGGCCTCTGTGCTCTAGTGACAGTGTAACCGAAGCTCCATGGAAGATCAGGGGTGCAGGTTCAGCATAGGAATGGTTCCCCAAAGACAGGTGTCACTGCACACACACAAACAGGGGACCAAAATTAACACTAGCCATCAGTCAAAAGCTGGAAAATATTAGGGAAGTATATATCTATCTATCCATAGATCTATCAGACACACCAACATGAATTATAAAACTACATTAGTGGTAAAATATAAAAAGTTGATGCAACAACAGGTGTTATTCAGTAGACTACTGATATTATGTGAGCATGCAAGCATGATGAGCTAATTGAGGACAGGACATGGAGAATCAAATTGCTTTTCAAAATAAAAATCACAGACAGACACTAGTCAGTCACTATTCAGCGCTCTTTATGACAAAACATAAAATAATTCCTTGATTTCACCCTGAGGCCCTTGGATTTTTTTTTTTTTTTTTTTTTTGCAGATAATGCAGTTTGCCAATAGCAAACGTTCTGCTCCTAACACTAGAGCAAATAAATGCAGCCTAAGTGTGCTATTGAAATCACTCTTCAATGGCCGTCATATTGACTCTCTATGGTTATGATCATTTAACTGTATTTACCTTTCTCAGCAGTAAAAAAAAAAAAAAGAAAAGAAGAAAGAAAATTGGATGAGTTGGCATGCAATGCCCCCATAAATTAGCATAACATCTGTGTTCAATCACATAGCCTCATCTGTCCACCACAGTTCGAAAGACTATAAATGCTCATTCACATCACACTCTGGTCTCAGTATGCAAATAAGTTGTTGGTCGATGCTTGAGAGCCCCATGGAAGTGAGAAATCAAGAGGCTCTTTGGCCAGTGATGATGACAGATCCAAGCCTGCTGTCGGGTGCAGATGGGAGGTCTGTGTCATATCAGCCCAGAGAGTCCAGGCAACCGGACAGGAGCAGAAGTCTGTGATTCCACAGACTCACTAATCACATCACACTGACATTCTGGATCTGCATGGAGAGCTATCTCTCTATCTGGGCATTTGTGTACTAACTACAATATGCAATTTGAGATATTTGACAGCAAATTATCTGCACAGCAGCATCAAACACAATCATGTTGAGACTGAACTCCCCATGGATATGCGTGCATGCGTGCATGTGTGTGTGTATTTATATACCTTTGCAATAGAAGGCATACACAGGTCAATTGTTTAATGGACAAACAAACAAACAAAAATAATATATAAATAGCCTTTCAGTCACGGAAGCTTAACATGACTCACAAGTTACGGTGGCAGAAAGGACAGGAGAGATTATATCACTTTACACTATCCACTAAACAACAGCCTTTCAGTGCTTATCCCCAGGCAGGCAGCCTGGCAAACAGGCTGTGTCATCGCCGCCCGCCGCCGAGTTATGCAACAGTATCTCTCTCTCTCTCTCCTTCCCTCTTGCTCGCTCCCTCGCTCTCTCTCCGTCTCTCTTCAGGGAGGCTCCCGCTTACACTCCATCTTCAGTCTAATGGAGGGAGTGTGTGTGTGTGTGTGTGTGTGTGTGTGTCTACATCTGATATGTGTCGTGTGTGTTTTGCCTTGAGAGTGTGTGTTGGGGAATAAGGGGCAATTCGTCTGTGTGTGTGTGTGTGTGTGTGTGTGTGTGTGTCTCCCTGGCGTGGGGTTAACATTCTTAACAGTCGCCAGTTCTCAGAACCCCGGGCTCTAGACACAGATACAGACATCTCAGGGAAACCAATTGTGGTCAAAACCACCCCACCCCAGTCCAGTGGTTTTATCAACCAGAGAAGGCAGCACTGACTGCCAACCACTGGTACCCACCAACCAAGAAACTTGTCAGACAGAGATTAAACTGGCTATCACAGAGTGGTAAGGGAGAGGAAAGTATTTCAGACACACACACACACACACACACACACACACACACACACACACACACACACACACACACACACACACAAAGACTGTGCAAGAATAGCTAGGGATGCACTTAAGACTACAGTGACTACTCTAGTGAAAACCAGTGACAGTCTGCCAAAGCTCTCTACTGGTAGGACCATCATAAATACAGGGGATACAGATTTTAGAACTGAATATGGCTCTCAGGACGGCTGCAAAGAAACCAGAGCTACATCAAATGCTACTTGCCCCAACAAACACCAACAATCTCAAGTTGGAAGTTGCTGGTTGTAGTCTTTCAGTTCATTTGGTTCCAGTTCCAAACTCTAAAAAACTCACACTATTCGATCCAGCAATCACAGACTGACATCCCACACTGACCCAACTGCTGGTGCTTGTTGGAACAGTGTGGAAGCAGCCGTCCATTGAGTCCTATTATGATAGTGAGGAGCGTGTGCCCAAGAGCAATACTCAAGAATTTAGGCCTAATAGCAATAGAAGCACTGAGCAAACTTGTCTAACTTCAAATTCTCCAGTGATAGGCATATATGTGGACAATATCATAAAAATCTTTGATGTTACTACTCTACATTAATCTCAAAACAAAGACTTTAGGGTAGCCTGTAGCAGCAGTAGCCTGTAGCAACTGATCCATAAAGAAAACAGGTTGTGACATTTGCTTGCTTCATGTTTTAGAGGAAGATAAGATGTTAGCGCATTTTAGACAATGTTGTTTTCTCAGAACATGATTATGTCATCACACCCACACTTTAGGAAATGCATCCTGATTTCGTGAAATTCAAGTGTTGGTGAGTAATGATGATGGTGCATTTAGGGGTACAAACAAAGAAGATCTAGATCTAGACTTAGATAACACCTTTCCAGCTGTACTTCAAACACTGAAGTAAAGAAAAGGATTTAGGCAAGTATACTTAGCCTATTACAATACAAGTGTGTCTGACTTTTTTTTATAGTTTTGTTTGACTCAACTTTGTTTTGTGACCCAGTCCTCTTCCCTACTCGGTTGCTTCTCAAACACTTTTATGCACACCACTCTTCTAGTATTTCAATTGCCCTGTCCACCTTTACCGACACTGAAAATCCTCAGTAGTTAATCTCTCTAACTTTTCTTGTTGTGACACTGATGATCATGTACAGTACAGATCATGTACAGCTCTACTACAAATTAAACGGTCTAAGATTCATTCCAACCTCTGGTGAAAGAACCCCACTTGTTCCAACAGACAATTCTGTACGAGAGCTGAACATAGTGCAAGTGGTGAAAAGATAACTTCATGTGTCCTATGACAGCTTTAGATATACTCTTAAAATCTACCAATGAGCTGTTAAGACTGCCAAGGCTGAGTATTAAACAGAATAAAAATGTTGAATAAATATGATCATAGTCTAGAATACTAGTCTCATAGTAGAATTATATAATATTATATCAATTTTAAATCCTCCAGCTGCTATTACTACTCTTGGTCTTACAACTGAAACTTGCGGCAATAAGTTTCTCAAAGACTCTTTCTCCCACTCACAGACAATGACACCCCCTGGCTGTCTCTTCTTTTCAGCTTTCTGGGGAGGTGTCTCAGAAAACCCTCCACTCTCTTTCTTTTTGATGTTTTACCCTTACGCCTTCTATTTTTATTACTTCAATGTAGTATTAGTCTGTCTCCCAAATACGAATACGTACATTCTTTATTAGAGCCCGTTCACACTGACACGCTTTTTTCACCTCCAGGCGCTCGATTTCAATTGTTTCCCTATGGAACGATGCGACTTGACCGTTGCTACGCGCCTCGCGTAAAAAAAGCGCAAGTAAAAACGCAAGCGACTAAAAACGCAAGCGCTCAAAGTTGAAAATAGTTTAACTTTTGAGGTCGCGTTTTCTTCAACAATGGGCCCGTTGCCTAGCTGCCAGTCATAGCTAAGTCGGGGAGTTAGCGATTTAGCCAAATCTAGCCGTCATAGCAACAAGACGTACATTTATCATTTTCGACCTCGCATGTTTTTGTCGCTCATTTTTCAGAATACTCGCGTTTTACAAGCGGAAAAGCGTGTTCAGTGTGAAACCCCCCTTATAATACCGTACTTTTCTTTTCCTTCTTTTTTACATCCAATATTTGGAAGTTTTTGTTTTTGTCATCTGTTCTATTGTGGTGACTATAATTAAGAACTCTATCTAATGGAGTGGTCCCTGGAGTGGTTTTAGCAAACAAGAGTACAACTTCTACTTTAAGTGCAACACCGGCAACTTTCCCATGGGTGAGCTGTGGACAATGTGGCAGACGCTTTCAAAACGCCAATTTTTAAACATGTAAAGTTCAACTTTGTTCAAAGTACCATTAGGGTCTCTAATTATGAACTCGTGCATAGAGAGCATTGTTTGTGCGCACACAGAGTTAATTGAAACGTATATTTAGGAAGACTGCACATTTCCTACTTTCAACAACTTCCTCTCGCCTCCATCTTGAAATGTTATAACAAGGGTCTTGACAGGACACAATATAACAATGCATTCAGACGTTGATTCTTAGGACCAATGCACACCGCAATCACACATACCTGGCCCATATCCAGAGCTGTCCGATAACACTGACTAAATGGTAACTGTTACTCTTTTCTTTTTTTTTTTCTAACTCACTGAAAATACATCCTTTTGGCTCTGTGACATAGCCTACCTTAATAAAGCTCTTGGTCTCAGATCTACACATTTTCATTGTGTAGTTAAGAACTTTGGTGTCTTTCTGGATTCTTAACTCCGTTTTAATTATCATGTCTACAGTATGGTGAAGGGCAGCCTATGCCCAGTGAGAACAACAACAAAGTTTCTTTCCTGCAAAAACTTTGAAACTCTCATCCATGGATTTATCACATGAAGACTTGATTATTGTATCAATTTATTTTCTGTTTGCCCAACTCTTCTGTAGCTAGATAGCAAATGGTTCAGAATGTTGCTAGATTGTTCACTGGAGCTAAGAAGTGTGATTAGGCTAAATCACTCATGTGTTGTGAAACCTGCATTGGGTACCACTGAAATATAGAATTGATTTAAAAAATAAAAACTTTTTTGTTGTTGTTTTTAAAGCCTTAGGCTACTTGAATCAGTACCAAAAAACATTCAGAAGTTCTTACTGTACTGCTTATTTTATTAAATCCCTTTTTTATTTAATGAAATCATCATTATTGTTGTTGTTATTTTACAATGTTGTTTATTTCAAAGCTCCTTGGATCGGCGCAGGTGTGTGAAATGTGCTATCGTCACTTGCCTTGACTTGACAACTGGAGGATGGACAATGACTAGCCTAACAGTAAGCACCCGCCAAAGCCGATTTATGTAACACCACTACAGGTGGTTTCTGAAAGTTTCAGAGGAGTTGTGACTGCAACTTCTGATGGATTAAATTGTGAGTCTAATAAAGCAGGTGTGGATCTCTATTCACTGAAGTGTGTCTAATTATGGCTAGGCTATTGTTCCTCTTTCACTGAAAAAGCAAAAGACTACTGGAGTGGAGACATATTACAGGTTTTTCCAAACACACATTATAATAACAGCATTTGCTCAGGCTTAGTCTGTGATGAAGGACAATGCCTAATGCATCTTCATCCAGTAAAACTTACTAGTGTAGATGTAGCATCTTCCCCTGAATTTTCCTCAAGCCTCATCATTTAAATGAATGCTGAAAACAGACAGTCTGTTTTCAGCAGTGGTCAGAGATGTATCTGAGGATTCGGGTTAATGTCTCGTTGGTACCTGAAATCTATCATTGTAAACACTAGCAAGTTTACTGGATGAAGGTGCATTAGGCAGTCCTCATGCACAGACTAAGCCTGAGCATAATGCTGTAATTAAAGTGTGTCTTGGAAATACCTGCATATGTCTCCATCCATAGCTTACTTTTCAGTGAAAGAACAATAGCCTCAGATCTACACACTTCAGTGAGTTAAGATCCACACTGCTTTTTAGACTCACTTAATCCATCTGAATTGTCAGTCACAGTCTCTGAATTGCAGCCTATCTGTAGTGGTGCTACACAAAGTCTCTTTGCTGCTAGACTTTAGACTAGTCATCCATCATGTTGTCAAGTCAAGGCAAGTGATTGCTATCAATTTATTCATCTGTGCCGAGCTCTCAGGAGCTGTGAAATAGTCAGACATTGCTAAAATAACAACTAACAATAATGATGATTTCGTTAAATAACACAGTGTTTAAAAAATACATTGGGTACCACTGAAATATAGAATTGATTTAAAAAATAAAAACTTTTTTGTTGTTGTTTTTAAAGCCTTAGGCTACTTGAATCAGTACCAAAAAACATTCAGAAGTTCTTACTGTACTGCTTATTTTATTAAATCCCTTTTTTATTTAATGAAATCATCATTATTGTTGTTGTTATTTTACAATGTTGTTTATTTCAAAGCTCCTTGGATCGGCGCAGGTGTGTGAAATGTGCTATCGTCACTTGCCTTGACTTGACAACTGGAGGATGGACAATGACTAGCCTAACAGTAAGCACCCGCCAAAGCCGATTTATGTAACACCACTACAGGTGGTTTCTGAAAGTTTCAGAGGAGTTGTGACTGCAACTTCTGATGGATTAAATTGTGAGTCTAATAAAGCAGGTGTGGATCTCTATTCACTGAAGTGTGTCTAATTATGGCTAGGCTATTGTTCCTCTTTCACTGAAAAAGCAAAAGACTACTGGAGTGGAGACATATTACAGGTTTTTCCAAACACACATTATAATAACAGCATTTGCTCAGGCTTAGTCTGTGATGAAGGACAATGCCTAATGCATCTTCATCCAGTAAAACTTACTAGTGTTTACAAATGTAGATTTTCAGGTACCAACAAGACATTAACCACACACCTCAGATAAACTGCTCTGACCAGCTGCTGAGAAAAAGTTTGTCTGTTTTCAGCCATTCATTTAAATGATGAGAGCTTGAGGAAAATTCAGGGGAAGATGCAACACCCATGGACCTGAGATCTGTCCCTCAAACCAACAAAGGGGGGGGGGGGTTGTCAATCCTCATGAAGGAAGTAGGCCTAGCCTAAACAGTAGAGGTGAAGCTTTTCCAGAATACCCAGTCACAGGTGGCCTTCAGCACTGCATACACTCATAGAAAGACACTCAAGACTAGGACTGAGTTTAAAGGAGTATTCCATATTTTTCATCAAATTGGGTTATTCAAAGTATTTTGGTCTCAGTGCATGCATTTTTTCTAGTCTGGTAATACCAATTTTAGCTTTATCTTAGCATAAACATGGAGAGTTGCTATCTGGCTACTTTACATTCTAGCACCTATGCTAAGCTACAGCTAAGAAAAAGGTAAAATTGGGGTTAGGCCTACTCGACTAGGAAAATGCATGCACTGAGACCAAAATCAAAACTAATCTAAATCAGTGATGGCGTAGCAGGAAGGATGTAGACTGCCAAGCACTGTCACTGGTAAAGGGATCGCTGTCACTGATAGCTAGTTGATGATATTTGGGCCTACATGTGCTGAAAGGTGAGCTTCTCAGATGTAGGATAAGAACAAGCACAACTGAATACATATTTGAAACACCATATGAAATTGCATTTGTTTTCATTATCATTTGAATTGCCAAATTCATTAGCCCTATCTGTGATTCAAATCTAGTTCATCACCTATATTTGGTGTGTAGCCTAAGCCGCAATAGAGGGCTAGTAATAAATCTATCGGAAGTTGCATTTGAGCTTCAACAACCTTTCACAAAAGTGTAGCTGAACTCCTACACCACTAAATGCTGCTTTGAAATGTACACAAACTTGGGAATATATCAGCACATCTGCACAAGGGACTAGTAGCCCAATGAAGAGACTGGCTGAAATGATACCAATGTGTTAGTTCTGTCCATTCTATATATCACTTCATATACCTCCTTCTACTATTATAAGAATTTATTTCAGTGATAATAACCTAAAACTATGTCCATTGATAGTGTTAGCAAGTACTACCACTACCACTACCACTATTAGCCTACTGGCAGGAACTGCAGCTAGGCACCCTGACTGAGAGCCCACACAGAGGAGGTCTCATTGTTCATGCTTGCAAGGGACTTGCTTTCCAAGAAATAAAGCACTCTCTCAACCTATCCAAGGCAAGTTCTACACCTAGTCTCAAAAACACAGAGTGCCTTTTTCAACTTACAGCTGAATAAAACTATCTCTGACTGCACCTCCAAGCAAACATGCACGCACACACACACACACACACACTAGTGCTTACTTAATCTGTATGGCTTGTCCTTACAACCTCACACCTGGGAATGACCTACTATGCTCTACAACCTAGGCTATTCGCTACAACAACTTGTACAATGGAGCCCCTAACCATACACTCTGCAGGTAGGACAAGACAAGCTTGAGTTTTTCTGGTGAAAATTCCTGTACAATAAACCCAATGCTTCTTTCACAATATGATTCCCTGGGATGTTATGTCATCTCTTACAGCACTGGCTGGAATCCAAGTAGTGCACAATTTATGATCCACTGAGTAAAGCTGGGGAGCCACATTTAATAGCTTTTCCTTATTTCATCTTTGGTCTATTACAGTACAGGGTAAAGTTTTACTATTAGATTCTCCAAACAGCTACAAAGGCTTCAAGTCTCCATCAAGACCAGGCAGATTTGAAAGTGGTCTTCCTGTAACGTTACACACCTACAGAAAACCTACATTTGTTTCCTATGTTGTTAATGCAACAGCTCAAGAGGTCACAACTTTTACAGTCAGATCCTGGTTGACCCCTGGTGAACTAGCCAACCTTACAACTCATTTTTACCTGACGTTCAGTTGGGTCCACCCACTTTTAACGTTACAATCATGTTCTCATAGCCCTGTAAAAGTTCTGCTACCAGATTAGCATATAAAGGACAATGACGACTGTATTTGGAGGTATGCAAAGTCCTGTTTATAATATTGTGGGTATGTGAAAACAATGGCATTACGCACGTACACCTAACGTCAATACAACAGCCCATAACGATATGTGACATCTTCCTTCTGCAATTACATTGAGTCTGACACTATCTCGTTGAGTTAACGTTAAAAGCCATGAATAAAACTAGTAGTCTGTAACGTTTAAGACACCTAACGTTAGATCATACCTGCGCTAAGCTGCTAACGTTATTAGCTAACAGTGGCCTGACGTTAGCCAAGACGGTAAACCGAGCAGCTTTCTGCACATGTTGCAGGCACGGGAGACACACGTCCACCAGAGCCAAAAAGGCATGACTGTTTCTCACCACCTTCACTTGGTATATAATAATAATATATAAAGTAAGATCAACATCAGCCTTCAATAACGTTAACTCCGTTCGTAACAAAGCCCACTACTAAGCACGTTCAAGATGAAATAAAAGCAGTGAGTTAGCTACATAGCTGGCTAGCCTGTGAGCATAGAGTAGAACTCTTAGAACAAATTAAGTGTGTATAAATACACAGGATCTTCGATGTTTTCATCGTAACTAGATTATTCAAAACATGTTGGCATAAATAATAAAATGCCTTACCTTTAAGATCAGCCTCCAATCACCAAAGTTCTCGGCTAGCTGGCTATCGAAACTAACGTTAGGTTAGATTTAACGTTATCCACCCTCCTCAGACTTCATGTGTTGTACACGATTCTATCCACAGAGTATTCCGGTTTAAGCAGAAACACAATTCATCCTCATTTGCTTTATGTCCAAGCGACTTCAGCGAATAAGTTCGCTAATGTTGTTTTAGTTTTCTTTGTCCTAATTTTGGACACTGTTGCGATACCTCCATCAGGGGCTTGACACATTACAGCAACGTGAGTTTGGATATAGTAAACCACACCCATTCATCGTTGATTGGTTTGACACATTTGAGTAGGATCCATTTGATTGGCTGAAGCACACCATTCTGGGCGTGTAACTGACGTAGGCACCTCTCATCGGCTGTGAGCGCTCCTCACGTGTATCTCCATGTTACACAAGCAGTGAAAACAAGTGTGTTTTGCAGCAACGACTCAACTCGACTCAAGGCGGGATTTCCAGCCTTTGCCTACGCTGCAGATTGGCTGAGCGGTTGACGGCACTGACCTCCTTCCATTACAGTAAAAAGCAGTCACGTCAACCTCGGTCAACCCCCACTAGTAAACTACTACTCCAGTGGATGGTGTAACTGGAAGTGGCAAGAGATGTTTGAAGGGTGGTAAAAGGTTCAGTGGGTGCGCTTCAAAAAGACCTGGAAAACAGACGCTAACAGATAACTATAATATTTCTATAATTCTGTCATTATTACCCCCTAGAGATGGCAATAACTTAATTTAGTTGAACTGAAAATGTTCATCGAATCTTACGCATTATGTAAAATATTTTAAATTCCAATGCATTCATATTTTAGAATTAAACATACTCAGAACCTTAAGTAATTATAAGCTCACAAAATTAAATACCGATTTACTTAAACTATATGCATTTTTAATGCTGGGGGAAAGGCCAACAATCTTCAGTAGGCCCAACTTTTTATTTTATTTTATTTTTTTTCCCCCAGTAGGCCACTAGGCTCCTCCTTAACCATCATGGCAAAATAGTCCTTTGACCCTTTGAGAGACATTCAGCTGTGCATTTATCCCATCTGTGAGTGGAAACAGAAGCAGCAGGCAGTTTGCTGCTGTGGCACGCAGGGTGTAGTTAGGGGTTGGGGCCTCAACCTCAGGTGTCGACATGAGAAAGTCATGTTTAAATTACTGATCATGGAGCAAAGAGGCCACCCAGCACAAGTTACAAGTGTGAAGCCCAAGGCAGTAGGCCCCAGCTGTGCAACTAAGGGAGGCTGAGAGTGAAACTTCCCTTTTACATCTTGTCCAAACACAAGCCAGTACCTCTAGAGCAGGGGTGGCCAACCAGTCGGAGACCAACAGCCACATTATCTGACTGTTACAGCAAAGAGCCACATCGGCATACAGGCACATAAACCTGTTACTACTACTACATTACCCATCCTTCTGACACACACACACACACATACATACACACACACGCAGTTCTGTCCCTTTTGGAAAATCCTGGTCGAGGTTAGCATGGAGTGAGCTGTAGTGACGCTGAAGATTTGAAGCCTTGAAATGCATCAATGACAACTGACAAGCTTGCCATTATGTTCAATGAAAAGATATAAATTCCCCCACTCTGTTAGGAACCTTCTGTTTTCATCTTCCCTGCCATTTTAAATCACCGTATTAAGCGTAAGGGAAGCGGACACGCATATAAACACACACACACACACACAAACTTGGACATGAACATAAGAGCCGCATGACTCCGGGCAAAGAGCCGCATGCGGCTCGCGAGCCGTGAGTTGGCCACCCCTGCTCTAGAGTAACAAGAAATCATATGAATAATGCAGAAACAGGTATCAGTTGTTAAATTTGTTTTTATTTAGCTCACAATGGCAACACCAGGAAAAGGGGGTTTAAGGACACATAATAGAATTGCACTTGTTTTACACACATTCCAAAGAGATGAACATAGGCATATACAAAAAAAAAAAGAGAAAAGAAATGAATGAAATGAAATGCTGAGATGCAATTTGGCCAAATCTTAAAATTCACACATCACCACAGCAAATATTTATTCAGGCTACTTCATTAAGCAAAGCTAAAACAGTTGCAAAGTAAATTGCAAAGTACAAAATGGCACACTGTGGGTACATGTGAACCTTTCATGTCAAGTCCTTTTTTTAATTAAAAAATCAAATGTAAAGCTATTGCTGATAGATTACACCCATAACAAAAACAGATATTGCAGCAGAATCCTGCAACAGCCGGTAGCCAGCTTTTAAAGAGAAAAAAGTCAGAAGTATTCTTGAGACAGAGAGGCCACTGTAGGCACTGGTGACTTTTGTAAATTGGCTGGCTAGCTGGCAGTGGGGCTACTGTACAGTAGGCAATAGGTAGAGCTGGGTCTGTGTTTGCATGCGTATCTTGAGTGTGTGTGTGTGTGTGTGTGTGGTGTAATACTGCCTAATGGGTGGAACTGGGAGTCCGACTCCTGTCAGGCACTGGTGATGCACTATGGCACGTGGCGGTTTGTACTTTTAGGGGAATTCATAAGGCTGAAGAGGTGAACCCTCGGACACCGTCTGGCATCTGGCTTTTTCTTTGATTACAGTCCATAACCCTGATGTCCCCCTGTGATACTATAGGTGATACTATACAAAAGGCTTGGCAGTCGGAGGTTAACCCAAAGGCACTCGTTAGTGTCCTGAGAGCTCTTAAGAAACAGTCTGGGTCCTGTGCAGCTCCACATGTGGAGGGAGTGTACATGTGAAACTACAAAGGCAGGATTTAAATAAGCAATACAAGCCAAAGAGAGAAAGATATAGGCAATATTCACCTGCATGGCAACATTCATAATTATTAAAATGACACATAGGAAAAAAAAAAAAAAAATCTTATTTTAGGATAGTTTACAAAATACCATTGGAAACTCAGCAGGTTATTAAAGTTTAGTTGAGGGGGCATGTTGTCCTCCTGTCGTTCTGATCACGCTCGGCTCCTTCATGAGTCCCCTGGCGCGTCTTTTGAAGCCGCTCCCGCACCAACCGCTTAGGACTGAGACCAGACTGGAAACAAACAAGACCACAACACTGTTAAATTCACACACAAACTCTCACACACACTCACGCACACACACTCACGCACACACACACACTTTGTCTATTCTGGAGTTCATCACACACTCACTCATAATTGCACTCAATCATTAGCATTCCAATCTACTGTACCACCAGAGAGACAGGCAAACTTGAGCATCCTCATCCTACCACACCCTCATACATATGTTGAGAATACTGGTACTTACTGATAATGATGACCAGTATGATAACAATCACAGCTATCAAAATGGCCCACATCTGTAAAAGAATAAACAAAAGTGTAAATGCATGGTTTACTTCAGCAACAAATGTTGTATTTTGACACACAGCTATTCTATCTCTATGATCTCTATGAACAATCAATGAACTGTTTTGTTGCTTGGGAGTGGGAGATGCAAAATTAACCTAAACAATATAAACCACAGTTCAATGTCTTAAAACTTTGTTAGTTAGTAGTAGAATTGATGTTTAAAAGCAATAAGATATGGTGGAATTGTTCCCAACAGGCTGCAGTTTGCTTAAAAATAAAAAAAAATCTCCTCTTGCTAACCCTTAATGGCTCATAGTTTACACTTATGTATGTGAATGACATGTGTGCCCCCCCCCCCTCTCCAATCCCATCCCATCCCATCTCTCTCCCTTGCCTTGCAATTCTTCCACCAGAACTTCCTCTTCAGCTTGGCAGCATTGGTCTCAAACTGAGAGGCCCCGGCCTGGAGGGCGTCTGCTCGGTCATCCAGTTCAGACAGCTTCGAATCTCGCTCCAGGACCTTGTCCACGTTGACCCGCATGATACCCACCACCTGACAGACAAAGAAAGAGGGAGAGAGGGAGAGGGAGGGGGTGGAAGAGGAGCAGTGCGTGGGGTCTTACTTCCGAGTAAACAATGACTCACACAAATCCATCGTTCCCATTTCCCATTTTCTGCTCTATGTACCATGAAGTGATTCATACAATAAATTGGATAGAGCATGAAAATCAATTCTGTAAAAAAAATACAAACACAGGGGACACAAACACTAGAACGATAAATGAAAAACGGTTCATGTTGAAAAGCGTGTGATGAGTAGTTATCTGCTATCTACAAAAAAAATAATCAGAATAATTTTGAACAATGAATAAATAAAAATAGAATACATACATAAAGGCTTTGGCCTCTGCCATGCATTGAAACTTTAATCATCATGGGTTAATTCACTCCAGTACATTTCCAAATATACTTGATAGATATGGGACAGACAGAGACCGACTGGTAATCTGGCCAGCCGATTAGCCACCCCTCGATTGTGTAGTGAGAAGTGCCGATCTTTCCCTACTAAAGTACTTTGCGGTTAAACGTCTTCACTTTAACACGTCTATCGTTAAGACTGAATGGATACGGGGGTAAACTGTTCAAAAGCCATCATCCATAAATTATCATCATCCTAACTTGGGGGGGGGGGTCACCCACATGAGAGGCTCTCGTAGGTCGATCTTGTAGGTCGAATGTCGATCTTTTTAATAGTTATGTTTTAACACAAAAGTGCGGAGGTCAACTGAATTTACATCAAAATAAGATATCCCGATATTAAAAAAATATACATGCTTAATTGCAATAATATAGCTATATTCATATACTTAATTCTTAGACCTATTCAGAGCTGGTCGCCATCTTTCCGTTTAGCTGATTGAGTTTGTAAAGAATCATGGGTAATTTCATCTTCACTTCGTTCGAAGTCTGCACCTGACCTCCCTCCATTTCAAGGGGCGATTTGAAGGGCTGAACTCGCACTCGCCCTAGGTCTGGAAAGTATTGGAAGACACTACACTTACACGCGAACGCGCAAAATCGAGTGTTAGGGCCAAAAACGAGTGGAAGTGGCAGAAATGGGAAAGGGCCTAATTTTTTTTTTTTTAAAGGTTTCTTTGACTAGCCTATGAAACATGATGAGCCTAAGGTCTCTCTTTTCTGACTCAGGACAGGAGCTTTCTGGATGGTTTGAATTAGGCCTACATTTGGAAAACATGTCAGACCTAAGTAGCCTTTTAAGTTTTTGAGTAAAATTATTGTTTAACATGATAGATCTTTGTAAATATTATTATTATTCTTATATGATAGATCTTTGTAAATATTATTATTCTTGGGAACCAACAAGGGTCAATTGTGCTGTGCCAACTCAAAGCTGCAGGTTCCACTGGTTTAGAGCACTGCTGTATATATCTTCCAAGTTTAACATGCAGTTTAACGGCAAAACAGTGTTTTCAGTCTCATAATAAAGACCACATCAAAGAATAACACACACTATTTTTGCATTTTCACTGCATTTTTGACATACAAAAAGTAAAATGAATACTAAGATCGATTACTGGACTGGCATGCACCAATGTATATCAGAGAAAGCAAATGTTTTAGCGCCATCTTCCATCACAGTCTGTGACTGTCAACTAGTATTATTCAATAGCATGTTAAAAGTTAGACACAATATTAAGCCTAGCTTGTTAATTAGCTACAGGATTAAAGTGTTCACTTTCAAAACTCTCAGGGAGTAGGTCAGTTCTGTACATGATATAGACAATCTTCATTGCGACCATGCAGGGGAGTTTATGTTGACTATGCATTATGACATTAAACTCGAATTAACCTATAATATAAGTATAGACAAAATAATTTAAGAAACTTTACACCTCCCAACACAGAAAGTCTGTCTGTCTGTGTCTTTGTGTGTGTGTGTGTGTGTGTGTGTGTGTGTGTGTGTGTGTGTGTGTGTGTGTGTGTCACAGTCTAAGAAAAATAGTTATGAAATCAAATAATTTCTTTTAGCCCATAGCAGACCACGAAGGAGATCAAGCTAAACTAAAAGAAGGGGAAAGAAAAATCTGAACAATTTGAATCCATCGTTACATAAGAAAAGAAGGGCAATGGAAGCAAAGACCATAGCCACACACACATAACCCACATGTTCCACTGCTCCACAAACCCTGTTGAGGCACTCTAAGCCCCGCCTGCTTGCAGACGCATGGGGGAGGAGGAGGCCACATGCACAGGCCCTATGCCTGCCTTACATAACCATGGAGACGGCTTACATAAGGGACCGGAGCCTATGAGCTCACAGCGGAGCTGACGCTGCTCTGCCGCACACTGGGTGTAGTGGGGGGGGGGTGTAAGGTGAGGACCCCATTTATCCTAAGATAAACTCACCCCCCCACCACCACTGCTTCCTCCTAAAACACCAGCCAACGTGGCCAGACAGAGTCTTACACAAAGAGGGCCTGAGACAGAAAAGGGCTCAGCAGGGGTGGGTGGGGGGGTTGTGAGGCAACTCAGACGTAATAAAAATTCAGTTCAAGACGGGACAGAAAAGCCAGGGAGAGAGAAGCACATATTTGCCTTCCAGTCAGGCTAGATTTTCAGAAAAGTTATGGACATCTGCAATCATGAGAGTGCCTCACAGTCACAATCCTTGGACATTTGAACAACTAACCTGACTTCTGACTAGCCTAATGCATAAATGTTTAAAAAAGTTATGAGCATACTGAACATGTATTACATTATAAACTCTGGCAGGAGCAACTTGTAAAAGTGCACTTCAAAGTTCTGCACATAACTCATCTCTCATACAGTTATATCAGTGTAATGCTAGACGTTTTCCCATGGGGAAACTAATGTTGTCTCTTTTCAGGGCTATTTGGTGTTAAAAAATAGAAACCTAGAAACCTTCGCCCTTTCTGCTGTATCACTGAGATGATGAGATGAGATGAGTAGCTCTCTGAGAAGAGCTGGTGTCACATGTCTGTCATCAGAGCAACACAGAAGGCCAGGACAAAAGATGGAGTAATGGTGAACCAGTCAGTCTTGTTCACGACACAGAAACACCTCTTGAAGGCACAAGGCAATTCCTTTACACAAGTGTGTGTGTGTGTGTGTGTGTGTGTGTGTGTGTGTGTGTGTGTGTGTGTGTACAGATGCAACTCACCTCGTCCACCTGGGCTTGTGTCTGCTGGAGCTTGCGGTTGCCACCGGCGGCACCTGCAGGGCCATGTCCCTCTGGGGCTGGTGCTGACCTGGGACAAACAAACAAACACACAAACATAAACACATGTAAAGATGCCAACTAGCTCGGCAAGCTGGCAGCAGTAGGCTACATGTAAATCCTCACAACCCAATCTCCATCAAGAACTGCTTCTAGCTGCTGAGTTGGAAGCCTGGGCTTTTAGCTCAGTGGTTAGAGCGTTCGACTCCCATGTTGTGGGTTTGTTGTAGTTGACGGAGTGGCAAGTTCGAGACCTGAGTGTGGCGAGAACGGCTCCGGCTACACACAAACATAAGGAATACTACTAGGCTAAACATTTTGTTGCCTACACACAAGTACAAGGAATACTACTAGGCTACACAAAATGCAAATTCATATAAACAAGGTCCTGCTAGGCTAGAGGTCTATTCTGACCGCTCACACACTGCCTTTGAAAACCCCATCAGCAGGTACTCAGGGTTCAAGAGGACTCCCAAAATGTCAGAGGTGTGTGTGTGTGTGTGTGTGTGTGTGTGTGTGTGTGTGTGTGTGTGTGTGTAGTTCAAAAAATATCCATAACAAACTGCAGCAAAGAGTGTAGGAGTGAGGTGATGGACCATTAATTTAGTTACACTATCAGTCACCAACAGTCATTTTGTCATAATTGCTATTGGCTACGTAGTGCTCAAGAGGGCAACTGAACAAAACATGTCATAGTTGTGTGGCTACTAGAGAATGATGACAAAGCTCAAATTCCAACCATTTTACAGGTGAACAATTCAAATCAAGCCAACTAAACATGTAAAGTCACCTTACCATATTGATTACATAAGTCACAGTGACAACCAACTGGCTCATGAGTGTAGCCTACATTCTGACTAAGCTTAGGTTCATGGAACTGTAGTGTACAGTACAGGTTACAACTGCATTAAGCAAGATAAGAGTGATGACGACACTTCTGCATTGTGATAACAATTAAAGATAGCCTACAGCAAGACATTATCCAGTCTGTCATTTATCATATGCCAACATGTTGAACAACTGACTCATTTTCCACCTAACCCAGAGTTAAACAACTGAAAACAAAAATGTTAGCCAATACAAACAGAAAATGAATTGTGATATTTTTATGTGATATAAAAATATTGACACATTTCATTTTCCGTCACTCTTGGTACACTTTACTCTTTGGTAAAACACAGGTTCTTTTAAATTGTCCTATATAAATGAACATGACTATGACTATGGCTACATATGCTACAGAAGTAGGCCTATTATGTCTTAAATAGGAAAAATACCAGAATTATCATTAAGCCCATGCACCATACAGCTTGCCCACATTTATACATTCTATAGGCCTAGTACTTATACACCTTGGGGTACAGCTACATTTCTGAGGCCTAGCCACGATTACATTCAAGATGAGTGTTCAATAGCACATCTGAGACCTCACTACTGAAACAAACTGTAGGCCAATCTTGTACGGGAGTGGTGACCTGTCTTGCAGAAATGACGCCAAAAAAAACATCTGTAGGCAATGTTTACTGTCTGCCCAATAAGCAGGTTATGATGATCAATCTCTTTCCAAATCATGAGACATCCTACCATCACACCACAACAAAGCTTGATATGGGCCTTTAACTGAATCTAGGTTAAGCTAACCGAACTGACTGAACTCTTTGCTAACGCAGTGTCCGGGGGTTTTCCAGCCCACACCCTTATTATGTCACAAGTCAGTGCACTGCCCAACTGGCAAGAGTAAAAGCATGTTACAATTGAGCTACAGTAAAATGCTAGCCTATTCATAACCATGTGCAGCTGGGGTGTGATGGCACGCCTTGAGCTTTACTGGCAACAATTCTGTTTCCTTTTAAAAAGTGTGTGGTGCCAGTGGGCTGTGCAAGTTTTGATGGCAACCAATAGGAATTCCTTAGAGCGATCATTAATCAAAAAGCTGTCACTGTCACTAAACACCCGCACCCATGCACACTACAGTCCATCCACCACATATGGACAACTTGTCTGGTAGCCAAGCTTAAAAAATGAGTCATGGATTTGTCAGTAAACAATGCAGGCCCCAAATGTCTCAATGCTGCCATCAAGTGGCCAGAGGTCTTAATTGAATGGCGGTCTACAGACCATCTACCATCAAAGACAACATAAGCCTTCATAATAATATTGATAATAGCATAGCAGACACTAGAGCTGACCCTGCCACAGCTATGTTTACAGGGAAACTGCCAATTGGAGCTTATTTAAGGAGATTTCCAACAATTTCTGACATTTAATTAATCAAATCTGCAATGGCACAAGAGAGCTCAGAATTCCACAACCACTTGTTGAAATCTTGTTCTAGATCTCAGCAAGTGCACCTTGCCAGTAAAAGAAGGTAGGCTACATTTGCACCGGGCACTTTGACTCTTCGGTTTGACCAGCTTTAGGACAGGGTTTAACTGAAAGGATAATAGGCTGTTTCAAGGTTAATTCAGCTCCTAAGATTATCATAATTTTTGGAATGATAGGCCTACCTTCTGCTCAACAGAAACACACTTTTGAAGTGGTTTAAAAGTTGTCTAAAGTAAACTTTCACGAACAAAACCAACAACAAAAAGCACACTGCAGGTCTTGGGCTTGGCCTAAACCTCAAAGAACTTCGATCTATTTATTTATTAGTCACCAAAACGGGACACACCCATCTCCAACACATTTTCTCAAAATCAGTAAAATAAGTAAGAGGCAGAACACACAGAGAGAGCAGGAGCGCACACGTTTTGTTTCTTTTAGACCAGGGATCTCAAAATTCCACAGATTTGAGGTCTTTTCTTCAAGAGCTCTTTAGAAATTATCCTGATAAAGCAATTCTAGAGCCAGGCCTACTCTAAACTACTGTTTGACGTTGTGGTTCTTTGTTTTGTTTTTTCAATACATTGTAGATGAGACAATGCCATCTAGGCCTAGAACTTGGTGGGGAGAAAAAAGCATCATGCTAAAATCCTGAAAACATTGCCATTACTATACGGCATAATATAACAGTTTTATAGATGGGCAATTCCAGCGTTATGGACGTGACATTTTCATGCATTATTGATGAACAAATTGCCACATAACCTCCGCAAAACTAGCAGTATTTCACAATTTTGTTCATATTCTTATGCAAACTCCATGGCTGAATATAGACAAACACAAAGAATTTATATCATGATTTACATTATAAGAATATGAGCCATTCAATCTGCGTTATGGACGTGACGAAAAACGGACAAACTTTTGAGAGAGCGTAGTTTTTGCTGTGAAGTGTGTGAAATTTTTAGAGAAATGTAAATATTACTGCATTCATACCAATCAGAACGCCTAAGTAAAGACAGAGAAAGACTTAATTTCAAATGTAAATGTAAAAAAAGTTGGTTTTCATTGGAAGAAATGGCGTCATGGATGTGACGTTCATGGACGTGACATCTGGAAAAACCCTCCAAAACGATACAAAACAATTGTGAACAGGGGATTTTAACCTGTAACGACAGAAATAGTAATACAGACAATAAAAAATAACTGATAGGCATTAGCAGCTTTAGTGTGTGTTATCACCCACTTATGCCCATTATAAGCCCCTCCATAGACTTACATTATAGCTGAATAGGGTAAAAATTTTAACAAACAGATATCCTTTCGAAACTTGCTCAGTTGAATATTTACATTGAGACGATACTTTTTTGTATTGGAAGTTTTCTGAAAGAATTTGTATGTCCATGTAGGAGAGACTTAAATTTTTAAGGTGAGGTTTACTTTTTCGTGGAATTGCCCAGATACAAAAAAGGACATGAGAATAGATACAGCCTATGAGGGGTTGTGCATAATAAGCAAGTGTAGATGCCTGACGGTATTTAGCATTTCATACTGGTATGTAACGTTATATTTACCTCCATAACCTGAAATTGCCGGCACATAGTTGTGCACATACATTGTGTTAAAATGCGCTGTATAAATACACTTGACTTGACATAGTTGTTCTGATTACAGGCTAACGTTATAACAAAAGAAATCCATTGATGAATACTGCTGCCATCAATCTATTAGGCCTACTGCCGTTTCGCCTGTACTCCTGAGGGGGGAAAAGGAAATCCCTCAGGAAAGCAATCACGTGCTGTTTTTGAGAGACCCCTCCTGACTTGGGCCACTGAAGTAAGTTACGAATGTGTCCAACAAGCCAGGTCACTCGGGATTTTTGGTAGTTTCAGTTCTAGCAAACACTCTTGGTTACACCCTGGATGGCTGGACAGATGAGGGTTTTGATGTAGCCTATCATACTAGGCTCTCCTTTTCACAGACTTGTGGGTTTTAATTAGTTCTTTTTACTGTAAAAACCACAGAACTGAAGCGTCCCACAGAACCTGTTATTTCTCATAACAAAATAGCCCCTCTAACGTGGAACCAGACAAATTAATTTGCTCTTGTATTAATCCCACCCCAGCAACATCATGATGACCATGTAACGTTAGGCCATTTAGGGATTGCAACTCAAGTATGCTGGCTATCCTTTAGCATCTTAATAACGTTAACGTTAGCAAGCCAGGTACAATTTTTTCTGAACTAGATTGAGACAGCAGATAACGCAATTTTCCTAAAGCTAATGGCAAAACAAAAAGTTAATAACAATAAGATGTGTTATGGATAACTAAGTTAGCAACTGTCACAACAGATATCTTAACGTTAACGTTAGATTGTCTTGGTTTGTCCAGCCACGTAATCTGATTTAATTTTAGTTGTATTAAAAAAAGTTGTACTAAAGGGAAGTAACCTTATATTGCAAATAACATAACGTTAAGGTGAAGAAAAAAATTGTGGAAAAATTAGCATTAACGTTATGCCACTGAAGTCCTAGCGTTGACGTCAGTGCTAACTTAGCACTAGTTAGCGCGAGAGAGTGTATGCACACATAACACGTTAAATAACATTAGCGATAGTTAGTTAAAAGTGTAACTTTTATATAAGTTGACTTTATTGTCGATTCAGGCAGTAAAATATCTAAATGACAGCTCACTGCAAAGATGATGTCTAGATAACGTAGCTAACGTTCAGCTAGTTAGATAGCAACAACTTGTTGCATTGCCGAAGTTCATGGCATCCGAACCCTCTCCCAGTTTGGCTAGGGTTAGCCAGTGTTAGCTAAAAACGACATAGCGTTGCGGCTGTGCTACGTTACCATCAACACCAATTACGATGAATATATGATCGTGTTATCATATTAATTGAGAAATCACTTACATGATTACTTCTTACTGCCGCGGTTTGGTGGTCAAAAAGCTCCAGTAACACTGTAGCTACAACGGCAAAAGTTGTATCAATCTATGTCTGCTTGCTAGCTGGCAACTCCTTTTCCTGACCGTACTCTTTCCTTAAAGGGCCAGCGTTGACGAATTTTGTTTTAGTTGCCACTAGGTGATCACAAGACCTTGAAACATACGGCATTGTTTACGCTATAGTTATTTTACGATTGTTTTACAAATAATAAAAAACACACAGACACAATTTGCAAAATTCTACATGAAGTGGACATTTGCATAACATTTTGCAAAATGTCTGCCTCATACTGCAAAACTGTAGATTTGATTTTGCCGAACACACTAATCAGGGTTTGCAGTTGACACACTGCCTCCTAAATACCGCATAATACCCTGAATTGCAACACACAAATGCACAATTTTGTCTGTAGAAAGAATGCATCAAGCACTTTTAGGTGAATAGGCCTACTCAGTTTTGACCTGTCACATGCTATGCCTTTTTGGCTCTCATCCCTCGAAATAGGCCTTAACACTGTAGCACATCACAGCAATATCAAGGATACATATGGCTGAGGGAAAGAGAAAAATAAACTGTGTAGGTTTGGCCTTGCATTTTTCATTTTATTATTTCTGTTTGTCTATGTCTGTATTTCAATACAATTTGAAAGTAGCTTGAAATATGCAGAGGCTTTATTAACTGTGATTTTCAGAAACTTTAAATTTATGACCAGTTTGGCAGACTCAATGCCATTAGAATTAATCAGTCAATATTGTAAATTCTATTATAATTCTATTATAATATTTAAAACGAACTGCATGTTGATCTGTTTTGAGATAAATTCTGTGTTGGCACTCATCACCTACCTGTACTAGAATAATATCAGCAAAAGTGGTTGCTTTACTTAGGTGATGACAGTCTACACACACACACACACACACACACACGCACACGCACACGCACACGCGCACACACACACACACACACACACACACAAAGACAGAGAGAGAGAGAGAGAGAGAGAGAGAGAGAGAGAGAGAGAGAGAGAGAGAGACTGGAAAGCCTATATGGCTTTTGTCAGTGTCTACACAGTTGTCCAGCAGATGTCACTCTTGATTTCAGGATGAGTAGGCCTACCCTGGGCCTGGGTGGCACTCAATTTTTTTGTTCCTATGATATTTATTACCTTCGCCAAGGAGGTTATGTTTTCACCGGTGTGTGTGTGTTTGTCTGTCTGTGTACAGCATAAGTTGAAAAGTACTGCATGGATTTGGATGAAATTTTCGGATGAGTAAGAATTGATTCAATTTTGTTGGCGACCAGTGATCCAGAACACCATCTGTGACCACATTGCCTTGGCAGAGGTCTGCGCTCTCTGAGCACTTTTCTGGTTCAAATTTTCAGTGATTATATACAAACAACTACAGGCAATATCTAGAAAACCAGAGGATGGCATGTAAAGTTTATTTATATCTTAAAGGAGAAATCCAGAGTGATGTTTTCTTAATATATTTTAAAACATGATACGAGTATGAACTTTTGTTGATTAGTCCACCTCTGTATGACCCCAGTATTCATATTACAGCACTATGAACAGGCTTACTATTGAAGGGGTACTTCATTGGTAGACTAATGTGAGTCCTGACATGAACTTTGGAAAAGCACTGGTAGTTTATTTAGATGTCCATTTACACAGACGGTAGCCTACCTTCAGAATGGCGTATAACTGACAAGTTGGCGGCGAACGGTAGGCTACTGTCTGAGTGTTTAAAAATTGGTGTTTTGAAAGCTCATTTGCCGGTGGCTAGCCTCAAAGATCATAGAATACTGACCTCTCTTCTCCTGTCGTAAAGCAATACAGCCGAAAGTGAGTAGAATGCTCATAGGCCTAGGCAACTGGAAGAAGCGGGCTCGGATGTAAAGTACTGAATGGCCTTGAGCCTTTAGTCTCACGGTGTCTCATTTCCTTAAGATTTCCTTAAAATTAAAACTTGAATGGTAGTTTCATTGTTGGAAAGTCTAGAAAAAAATGCATATATCATTTGCACAAATGTGATGAAAGAAATATTTCTAGTAGGCTAGAGAATACACAAGCCACAATTTCAAAATAAAAACTGGGGAGCTCTGTAAAATCAAAATATCTTCATATGGCTCTTAGCTACAGGCACTTCATAGGCCTATACAATGTAGTACAAATATCCTCAGGCCTATAGGAATATAAATTAATGGAAAACAGCACACAGCAAAATAACAATATCCTTATTTTTAAGACTTTATTTTACAGCAGAAATTATATAAAGCATTCAGAAAACATTTTCCATATTTTAAGGGCAATTCAAAATGTTTTGCATGGCTTCAGCAGCTGAATATTCTTTTTTCTTTTTTTTTTGTTCTTTTTTTTAAACATATCCAACGATTCAGTGATGCTCTTACATGCACAGTTACAAAAACGGAAAAGAAATCCACAAGAGGGACAGAGAGCGAAACAGTCAAGGGAAATCAAACATGGAAACTCAGAGGGGAGAAAGCAGGTCATGAGAGAAGGAGAGGAGGACACTTGAGAAAAAAGAGGGGAAACATATGTCTAATACTAGCTTCGCATGCAGAGTGTTGATTGCCCGATGCCTTCTAAAAGAGCAGGGTCTGTAGCTTAGCTTTTTTAAATTATTATTTTCATTTGAAAATGATGAAAACGTGCATTTAGGGTCTGGTTATATGAAATCATCTCCATAAACCACTTAACACCTGGCTTGCTGATGTGGCAATTGCATAAGAAGAGATGAACTTAGTGTAGTTGTAGGCTATGTTTTTTTTCTTGTTTGTTTGTTTGTTTGTTTGTTTCTGCATTCTTCACTAAAACATTATCATGTCCTTAGACCCACAAGCTCATGTCTTCAGCGACAGGAAGTGTTTATTGCTTTGTGTATGTACTGTACTGTATGTGAAAAGCTTTTGAGCTTTTGTGGGGGTTTTTCCATCCCAACTTGAGTTTCGGTTTTCACTGAGTTTCGGTTGGGCAGGGGTTCAGAAGAAAGGACAGCGTTCAGTGTCCTTTCAAATGAGTTTTGCATTATCCAGTCGCCCCTATAAGAGCATAAGCTCTCCGACAGAAAGGTGACCAAATCTCTAGGTGTCTAGGTCAGTAAACCACGACAAGCAGCTCCATGGAACAGACATAGCCATGATCTGAAACTGTGTGTTCATTTGAATGACGAGGTCAGTTCATGTAGAAAAAAAATAAAATAACAGTAATCAATGGCCATACATATTGTTTCAAATTCATGTAGGAGTTTAGGTGCGTTTCTAGAAAGAGTTGTGAATGAATTTATAATCCCATCACATTACATTGGGATAACCAAGGTTGAAGAATAGGATGGTGAAGATGTCTGCTATCCCTTCACTATGCCTAATGTTTTTACATTTACAGTTAAGTGATTCAGCAGACGCCTTTAGCCAAAGTGACTTAGTGTGCAATGGATGCATACGTTTGTCAGTACATGTATTCCCTGGGTAGTGAGCAAATGAACTCGACACAGCTAGTGTCGTACTCTGCCTGCTAAGAAAGAGGGATCACGAAAACAATGTGTACTGTACGTGGAGAAAACCACAGCGATGATATATCTTTTTTTTCTTTATCTATCTATTCAATAAATACTGAGGTTTATCGCTGGGCATTTGCATCCCTGTGCAGATTTGGCAGTGCTTTACAACTCGCTTGCTTGTTCACTGACCTACTGTTGTCAATGTCTGCAGCCCCTGCCACCTCTCTGACACCAATCAATCAACTTTGATATTCATGTTCAAGAAAACAAAAAAAAAAAGAAAGAAAGAAAGAAAAATCAAAGTTTTCTGTGTTATATGAGGTGGTTGATCTCACTCACTCCACCCACCCCCTGTCTCTTGCCCCCTTCTCTACCCAGAGCCACCCGGCGGTGCCACAGCCCATCCCCTGACGTCTGAGAGGAAGTGACGGAGCTCAACCCTGTACGAATGCTCCCCCCCGGGCCTCCCACTTCTCTCTCTTGAACCCTGAGTGAAATATACAGTAAGACACGAGCTTGCCCATATCTTTTAGCGAGCCCTGTACAGAGTAGCCTATAATGGTATAGCTCGGGCGATAGTATGGTCATTTTGTGGCCAAGAAAGCAGCACCCTTGATGTGAACATGTTTCAGTGGTGAAGCTGATTCAGGCATATGTGTGTGTGTGTGTGTGTGTGAGCGTGTGTGTGTGTGTGTGTGTGTGTGCGTGAGTGTATGCTTGTTACCAGTGAAATCCTGGAGGTCTCATATGTGTGTACTGTATGCATGTCGCAGAAACTGGAAGAACGACTAAACCCCAGGTATAAGTGATTTACACGTTTGTCCTGATTTGTTATACTGGCAAAGCAAACATAGATCTATTACATGACATCAAAACTCATACCCTCTCTCTCTCTCAGTATACAGTAATGAGTGTGTGAAAAAGAAATGAGATGAATGGTGGTGTCACGCACGGTGAATCAGAGACTGTTCCCTGCAAGCTTCTGAAACATCACAGTTTTCAGAACATTGAAAGAGGTGGTCTCCCGGTATCAGTGATGGGATTAATAAAAATCGGGGAGAATCTCCGGATTATAAAAGAGACTATGTAATCCAGAGGGCTATAGGGCAGTTTTATGGGCGAAATACAAGAGGTCCATGGCCACTTGGCAAACTGGCAGCACTTTGAATCTAGGAGAGTTAAATCTATTCAGACCATGCATTTGAGAGAAATAAGTCAAGCAGTGGGCTAAAAAAGGATATCTAATTTTATCTTAATCCCAAAGTCTATTATTTTCTTAACCTGTCATATATATATGTCACCCACCACACTAAAAAGGAAACAGTGACCCCACTACAGACAAATGTGTAAAATCCTGATGTCAGCTTGCTCTTTAGGCTAGTATTAGGCACTTTCTACTTAAACAAGTCACAGTAATGCATGTCGAAATCAAAATGTAATGCAAACCAGAAAACCAATATGTGAAACAGAATTGAGACAAAAACAATGACCAAGAGAATTATAATGACAATTTAAACAGCCCTCAAATCAGGAACTTTTCATTTCAATGTATGACATTCCAATTGTCATTACACGTTAAAGTCGGCAAGAAACCTGGTCTAAACTGCTTTCCCTAGCTCTGTTTCTTGTTGAACACGGGGCACAAAATCCATTCCTATCAAAATGGATTGTACTTAAATCGCTTTTGTCAACTGAAATGTCAAGCTACATCAACCTCATTTTCAATGTATTCTGCACAAAAGAAAGTCTATTGCCTCGTAGCTGCAAGAAAGAGGTCTGGGAATAAATAATTATTTTTGTGATAGAATAAAAAAAAAAAAAAATCCTGAACATAGAACCATTTTATTTGGGACAGACATTCATATCAATTGGATGAAATCAAACCTTTAGTTGAATTTTATGGTGCATTTCACTACATTCTGATCTGTGACAAGCTATGTATCATGATGACAACCACTGTTGATTACTGTTCTTGATTTTTGATTTCTCCATAACAGACAATCCTTGTACAATGTTACAGTTGTTTAAATCCTCAGTGAAATATCTTGTTGATGTGGTCATTTTGCCTGAATGCTATGACTGCCAGTGAGGACTAGAGACTGAAGTGGTTTGCATTCATTCATAAAATAAGATTGTTCAACATGATGGTGAAAATGGGGCATCATGATGAGGTAACGTGACATAACGTCTTGTATTCTTGTGATCGCTTGTTCTTGAGCATAAAGATTACGTAATCTCCTGTTAAACTATAGAATATTCACATTGCTGGGCACCATTGGCAAATAAAAAAAGGGTTCGATATATGTGATATTGTAGCTCAAAACAAGTTACTAAATCATTTCTGGTAGGATTTACTTGCCTTCCCCTAACTCTACGTTTTCTTTTTTCCCCTTAATCTGCAGAAATGGCATGCTTCAGTTAATGCTTTCAAAAGAAAGAAAAAAGGAAAGAAAATGTTGCAGTGAAATCATTGGAATTCATTGTACAGATTATAGCCACTAATGTCATTTTTTAAACATATTTTGTGTCTGTCAGGACTCATGCACATGGCTCTGTCTTTGCATCAGATATTTACATTATGTACAAACAATACAACCATACCTCTTGGGCGTTCAGACAAAACTATACAATATATTTTTGTTTTTGTCTCTTCATCATGTTATTACCCCATTTGTGAATAAAATAATATATTTTCTTAAATACAATCCTTTTCAGATAAAGGTTCTGGACTTCCATGCATCCTTACATCAATTCTTTATGTACAGAGGCCGATCAATAGTCAAAAATATGGATTTCATCTCCAGTGAGAGATCTTAAGTAGGGACCTTTTGGAAAGTCTTTAAGAAGTCAAGGCAATGGTATGTGATCCTTCCCCCAAAAGCTATTTTTTGTTTAGCTTTCAAGAGTTCATCAAAATAAAATGACAGCAACAATGATAACTATTGATACCACATCACAGCACAACAAAGATGGCAACTAGCAAAAATATTGGCTTTTGTGGCACAAAAGAGATTTGACCTCTAGAAAACTCTAGAAATAACTAACATGAGCAAAGATATTTGAAAATGAAAACAAACATATGAAAAGTACAAATCTGAGCAAAAACAAAGTCGCAAGATACAAAACTAATCATGACATGTAGTTTTCCACAGCTGTGGCAGTTTTTCATGACACTGATAAGATCTGTACTAAAAGGTCATCGTCGGAAAGAGATGTAGCAGTCAACGGGGAGGTTGAGAACGACGCCACAATATAAAAAATCAGAACTGAAAAACACAAACTTGTTACATCAGCATGCAGGAGCTGTTGCTGCTCAAAGACATGCATTATTCTCAGGTTAAAGTCAACAAACACAGGACTCACTAAGTCAGGCCAGCGGCGAGGTGACAGTAAGAAAAGGATTTGTTAAAAAGTCAGTGCACACATACGCAAGCACACATACACACACACGCTCACACACACACACACACACACACACACACACACACACACACACACACACACACACACACACAGACATATACACACACACGCACACATAGGGATAACCCCATTTCTGACCTATCCCAATATCTTACCCCACGCCCCCGAAAAGACACAAAATTTGACACAGGCACTCCACCACACTCCACGCTTCTTGCCCAACCCCAACCCCTCCTACATTCATCTGCAGCCTACCCCCTTCCACTGAACAAGAGGATGGCTTTGTCAGAAACAAACATGTGTGAAGTTCATACACTGAGCCTATGGAAAAGAATTGCATGCATATGGTAGAGGAGATGAGGCAGTTCATTTGGTTTATGGTGTTTTTTTTGTTTGTTTGTTTGTTTCAAATTGATTTTCCTTCTTTTTTTTTTTTTTTTACAAAATGTTATCAGAAGCAGGTTCCAGCATGATTATGCATGTGTATGCAAAGTCATATCCGTCTGAAAACGCTCATGTTCCATATCTTACACTTGCTACCAAAAAGCGCCTTAGACTTCAGATGTATGTTTTTTTTCCGATTCAGTATTCCTTTCTTTAATCCCTTTGTTTGTTTGTTTTTCTTTCCATTTCTTAATTTTTTTTTTTTGCTCTTTAAAAAAATCTATGAAGAGTGCAAAAATGCCATGGATTGAATATTATATTTCCCCAGAAGAGTTCAGTTCAGTTTTACACAACTCTCCAGTTCCCCTTGATAGAAAGAGAAAAAAAGATGCTGTAGCTTTAGTAGACAACTGTAAGTCGTAGGAATCGCATGTCTCCTTGTTTTTGTTGTACACAGAAGTTTGTATTTTCTTCATTGTAAAATGTTTGTGGTAGAAAGAGGGCCAAAGGGGGGAGAAGGGAGGTCTTGAGAGAGATGTCACACTGCGGGAGGGCTCTTCGGCAAGCTCTCATGTTCCTTGGCCTTTCTCAATTCTCTCGCCCTGCGAGGACAGAGGAGAAGAGAAGAAAACACAGAAAACACATGGCTGTCAGTTACCTGAAGTTAATTCCAGCTTTTGCGCTAATGCAGAAATACACTTTTTTTCTCTTAAGGCAAAATAACATCAGTTGATGGATTTACTGAATTAAATGATTACGTCTATACCCTTGTCTTCTGAATACAGTTAATGCATTGTAATGTTGCTCTGCAAAGAAAGATTAGGGTCACCGATCTATAGAAAGATTCTTCCAGCCTTCAAAATGTTATTGCAGTAATTATTAGTTCCAATGTGGGATGAATTGTTGTCACATTACTGGTCACATTACCTTTTTTTTAATTGTTTACTGCAAACATCTTGTCTAAAAACATTAGTTACACCAACACGTAACCCATAACAGATGAGACATTTTACAGAGAGAAAAAAATTAAAAACAGTTAAATAACTTCAACTTCTCAGTTCATGAACACTGTTTATAAATGGTAAACACATTGGAAACTTAGATGATCCTTAGGTGGCTCACAGTGGTTGTGCTCTGTTGACTTTGAGGGTAGGAACCCCCACACATTTCCTGTCACAGCCTAGAATCATGTACATGAACTAGAGGAGGAAACAGGCAGCCAACAAGTATTGACATCATTGAACACAGCATGCCCCCTACAAAGAAAGCAAGGCCTCAGTCTCTTTTGGCAAATCATGCAATGCCATCACCACTATCTGGCAGTCCATGGCTAAGAGCACCCGGAAGCGTCATTGTCATGGCGACAGAGACAGAGAGAGAGAGAGAGAGAGAGAGAGAGAGGGTTGAACCATGAGAGGGAGACACATCAGAGGGGAGTACTGGGTTGCTAGTGCCTCGTTCAAAGCTGGTCCGACTGGTGTTCCCCAACCCCCCTCTTGCAGTCAAACTACAGCGGCTCCAGCAGGCAGCCGACATGCAAGCAAGCAGGAAGCAAGAGAAACTGGTAAGGGGAAGGGAGGAAGAGGAGGAGGAGGAGGAAGACAAGGAGAGATGGCAGAGAGTCAGAGAGAGGGAGGACAATGAAGATGGAGAGAGAAAGAAACAGAGAGAAAGAAAGAGCGAGAGAGAGAGAGAGAGAGAGAGAGAGAGAGATCATGGCAAGAGGGGTTAAATAAGACCTTCAAGAGGGTTTGGAAATGGCGATGACAGTTAGACAGCAAGGGGGGGGGGATTGAAACTCAACTAAGAGGAAGAGAGAAGAGTTGACTACAGGGAGAAGTAAAGAGAAAGAGAGAGAGAGAGAAGGGGGGGGGGCATAAACTTTGAGTTGCTGACACTGCACTCACCCGTTTGAACAGTCTATGGTCCATCAAGGGGCTTCGCATAAATAGTAAAACAACACCAAACAGCTATTAGCACACCCACACACAAACACACACGGCAACACACACACACACAAACACACATGGCACTCTGAGGTGGGGTAGGCAGGGGTGGAAGAGGGCAGAAAACACAGGGAGAGGCAATAGATCTCTGTTCTGCTAGACGAAACCCTTAACCGTCCCCTAAAGCACCCCACACATAGGTGACCACATGAGCGCATGGGCAACACTTGCTCTTCTACATACATCAGCACCGAAATGTTCAACTGTCAAACATCTGGTGAACAATGGGTTTCATTTTTATTAGCAACAACTGACAAACAATGATATATGATACTGGTATGACGATCACGCTAAAACAAAAACAATGGATTCTAAAGTAATTGAATGTTTGAAGTGGAGTGTGCCACGCTCATGTTAGTACCGTTTTATGGAGGCCTTCACTCATTGTAAAGCCGATGACACAATGGATTCTTCTGCGCTCTAAATTCTGAATTCTGAGTCTTGCTGAGTCTGAGTCAGTGTTCTAAAGCGTCATGCTCTGTGTCACAAGTGGAGCAGTCTTTCTAGCAGAAAACCCTTGTACTTCAGCAATGGAGGCAGATTTAACTGAACATATTTTTTTTATCAAATACCTTAAGGAAAAAGGGCATTCATGCTCACCTATGACGACATCTCAGGAGGAACCTCATTATTTTCCTTGCAGCCTGGTCTTGCCTCTTTGTCCACAGACTGCTTCATTTATGCACACACACACACACACACACACACACACACACACACACACACACACACACACACACAAAAGAAAGTAAAATAAATTAAAAAAAAAAAAAAACATAAATAAATGTTGATGTAGGCACACATCCCTGCCCTACCACATTGACATCATATCCATGCTTCAGAGGCTAGCTATTAAAAAGTCCTCAAGAAAGGCCTCATTCTACCTCTGAGATCTTAAGGATAGTTAAGGATAGGGGTATGGAGCTGTCTACCTGAGTTTGTGCTGCACTAGGGCAGCGGTGCGGGCGCGCATGGGGAGGTTTGGGCGGCCCAGCTCCTTGTAGCTGCGGTAGTACTGTTGGATCAGCATGGCTGCACGCCGACTCTGCTGGAACTTCTTCTGCTCGTGATAGCTGCGGAACTTGCTTTGAATCAGGATGGCGGCCTGCGTCATCTTCTTATAAAGTGCATACTGCAACATCGATTAAGAGATTTCCTTAAGTGACATTTTTATACAGTTCATACCTTTCAGATATTTAAAGTGAGCTACACAGTATTTATCTTTTTTTATTCATTTTTTGATGTGCTCATAACATCCCAGAACTTAAGGCAGGCATCCCATTACCTTCAAGGCTATCCAGGTCAGCTTGAGGGAGAAAGTAGGAGTGTTAGGGAGGATGAGGTGCTTTTAGTGCACTGCATTTGTATATATAATACTGGAAATACTTTTCTCCACAACTGACCTCATTTGGTA
Source organism: Sardinella longiceps (assembly GCA_027497455.2). NCBI lineage: Eukaryota > Metazoa > Chordata > Actinopteri > Clupeiformes > Clupeidae > Sardinella > Sardinella longiceps. The sequence continues at coordinate 5,760,606 of JAODXP020000013.1, read as the reverse complement.
CATACAGTACAATTACAGCTAGTGTATGCTGACGATAGACTGTTTTCTAATCCATACCTGTTTGTATTTTTTATAACAGCGCTGAATAACAGCGGCTGCCACTTCCTGCTGTTCGCGGAGTGGCTGTCCCTGCAGGAGAGGGAAGGGCAGGGAATAGAAAGGAAGAAAGAAAGAAGGGAGGGAAAGAGGGAGAGAGGGAAGGGGGAGGGAGAGGACAAATTAGCATTGATATAGAAACATGAAAGGCGGGATCACTAGTTCCCTGTTGTGAGTCCCTCTTGTCCAAACTCCGGTTGTGTCATTTCAGAACTCTGAAACACAGAAGCAGAAAGAGAGATAGAGAAAGAGAGAGAGACAGAGAGAGAGAGAGAGATCCTGTGCCTGTGTCTGAGCTCCTTTGAGATATCTGGAGAAAATGAAAATAGGGAGATATCACAAGAGTGGATATTTCAGCACAGTGGGGGGTGGGGGTTTTCAAGAGGACGCTTTAGCGGAAGCAAAGGTGACACAGAGAGGCAGCGAATGCAAATCATTCCTCGTAAGCAGGCCATGCTATAGTCTCAAGCAGCTCCCTCCATGCTTTTAACACACCACCAGTGACTGAGCCTGATCTCCGGAACCAAACCACTGAGTTTTGAAAATATTGAAAACACAAAGAAATAACATCTGAAAGTAACTCAGGGTGGTGTTAACCCTGTAGTTCAACAAGTGTTAAGAAATCAATTGCTACTCCCTTTTGTGAAGCCTTGGACAAACCTTCCACATCTGCAGAACCAAAACAACAAAAAAACAACAACAACAACAAAACAAAAAAACAAAACCACTTCCACGTAACAGAAAGCCAAGACCAACAACCAACACCAGAACAAGGAAGACAGCACTGTTGCCCACAGAAAACTACAACTACAAAAAAGAGGTTACAACGTGTGTCTGAGGACACATAGTGGCTTGGATGTTATCCAGAGGCCTACCTTATACTTGCGGAAGGTGCTCTGGACCTGCCGAGCGGCCTCGTACAGCTCCCTCTGTTCTGGGTCACTCAGGGCCAACTGGGCCAGGTCCGGCTCCGACTTGCTGTGGGAGACGCTGAGGAAGGCCGTCCAGTCAGCCAGGGAGGGGAGACCCAGCTTTCCCAGGGAGCCCTCCAACTCAGTGGGTCCGCCGGATGAGCAAGAGCCCAGGGACGGGATGCTGCCAGCTAATTTGTTGTATGGGAACCTAGGATGGACACCAAGAATTAGGGTGGACCTGAACTCTAAGGACACCAAAACATAGGCACCAAGGACAGTACACCAAGACTTATGGTGGACACTAAGACCATCATTATGAGAACAGAGTTTTCCATGACGTTCAGCTAATATGATGTTTAAATATACAAATATCTAAATTTACACTCAATTACTGTATAGCTATCGAATCTCTAAAGGTGCCTATAGACCAAAGGTCCGCGACAAGATGGGCTGCGACGTTCTAAAAATCTGCAACGTTCTAAAACCCAGAAAACTGCGATTTGGCATGTTAAATCTTTGCAACGGCTTGCAACTGCATGCAACACCACTGCAACTACTCTCTAAAACCGTCTCATATCGTTGCGGATCTTCAGTCTGAATTGAGGTCTAGTTCTAATTTAGTTTAAAATTCTAATAACTGAATCCAAAACAATTGCTGAAGAATGTTCTCCAGGTTCAAGCAGAACCTATACATGTTCTCACTGTGTGCTCACCGTTCTGCATCACCAAGGTAACTGGCCAACCAGTTCACTGTGCTGTTGACTGCAGCACCGTCGACAGGTGTGGTATCTTTTGAGGCAAAGTTCTCTCTCTTGATGCGCTCAGGTGTGGCCTCAATAATGTGTTCCGCCAGAGTCATCATGTTCACCTGTAAATCAATCAGAAATTCATGAAAGTGCAATGCAATTGAAAATCTAATGCTTGTATTATTCCCGGAGTCTAAAACATATTTTGTTTTGGTTTGCTATTCTTGCTGTTAGCACAACTCGTGAATGTATGTGGTTGAGCTGAGTCAATTGAGCTTCAGAGAGGGAGAAGTTCATACCTGCAGGTCTTCTGTATTTTCCATATTCTCCTGGCCGGAAAGAAGCTCAGAAATATTCCCTGTCCGGGAGGCCTCCTGCATCCTCAGCCTACTGGCCAGCCTCTCTTTCCCAAGGGATACACCCCCAGAGCCTCCAGCCCCCTTCCTCCCCGCTCCTGTCTTCCAGTTGAGACGTCCAGCAGAGACCCCTTGCCTGGCTCCAGCCTGCCCACCATCTCTGTCAGCCCCGCTGTCTCGAGACACTTTGGGGGGACTTGATCTGGGCCGCTGGGTAGCCGGATCCACACCCATGGAGGTGGCCTCAGGGTTGGGCTTGTGTTTCTTGGTGACTGGGCCATCGCTGTGCGTCTCACTGCCATAACAGCTGGAGGGCTCAGACCTGGGTCTTCTGAGATCTATTTGATTTGAGAAAGGATGGTGAATTAATACATCCTGGGATTTCATAGGCATGACGGCTGAAACCTTAGCCTAGAACTCTAGATGTACTCTAGTGGTAGCAAATTAGCGAGTACATCTAGCCATCAGCCATAGGTTGTACTCTGACATCGGTGGTGTCTGAGCTGTTTAAATCCAAACGCAATGCTCTAGGTTGTATTCAGACATAATGTATAATGGTGTTTTGCCTATCACAATGTACGATCATTGGGCAGGCTTAGACTTGTTTGAATAGGCTTGTTAGTTGCGCTGAGGTTTTAGCTGTCTTACCCGAGGGTCTATCACTCGTGGTCAGACTATACATTAATGTGATAGGCCTAGTCAGGCCACCGAAACCTAACTGTGCACCCTCAACCTTAGCTTCTCCAGTCCTTCTCCTCATGATACCCACTACAATAGTTACTGTATTTACTCTGTAGTCAAGCACAGGAAAGCCATATGATATGTGTGTTTGTCCAGACCAAAAAGCAAACAAAACTTGTTTAAAGTAGAAACCAGGATTATGGATCATTAACAGCAGCATGTTGCTGTTAGTTTTCCTGACTCTTGTCTCTACTCGAATCCTTGGTTGAGATGTGCTCTGCACTCTCATGTGTCCTCTTTAGAGTGGGACAGGTTTTTTTGCCCTAATTTCACGTGAATGTCACTTTAGTTATTTATTTATTTTGACAAGCTCTGTCTTAAGTTCTGTAAGAACATTCCAAATTGAAAAACAGTTAACTAGTTTTAACAAGTTAAGTGGTTTTGTCGCTAACGATCATACAGTTTGCGCATGCTGTGAGTCACAGACAGCTGCTTACTGTACCTTGGTTGGTGGTGGTGGTAGTGATGATGGAGCTGGAGCTGCTGGTGTTTGCCGTCCCCCTTAGACTGCCAGACAATGTCTCTCCGCCCCACACATCTGCCCAGCTGTCTGCGTGTGCTGCGTCCAACACGGCAGGGAAAGGCAGGCTGGGGCTGGACGCCCGCGGCTGCTGCTGCTGCTCGTCTCTCTGAAGGTGCTCCAGGCACTCGGCCAGGCGGGTGTGGCCACGTGAGCGGGCGATGGCCAATGGCAGGCGGCCCAGGGAGTCGGGGATGGCCAGGGCCCGTCTGTCCCACTTGTACAGGAGTAGTGCTGCCTCCACGTGGCCAAGGGCACAAGCCCACATCTGGAGACACATCAAGTCAACAGGTCAGGGACAAATCAGGGACTGAAGCAGTCAACTGGCTGAAGTTGAGTAAGTTTGATGTTAGAAATGTATGGCATGTGTGGACTGTAACATCATAACTGTATGCCCCCAAAGGAACACCATAGCCCCCAGGAATTATCCCACTTCTGACACCAAATTAGTATAGCCAATATGCAGCAAACAAAAACCAACCCATTTTTCCATTGAAGTTAGGGGGTCAGGTTCCATTGATTCTGAAAGACAGGTTAACGGATGGCCGGTACAGACTACACGATTTCAGCCACGATTGTCTCGTTGCAGACAAATTTTCTGGATTATATGCGTTTTTTTTAATCTGCTTTGTATATTGCATTTCCAAAGTGAAGATTCTAGAGCATGGCACTCTCGAATGTTTGCTACGATTCTTGTCGTTGTAGTGTGGCCAATCCCGACCAAGATAACTCCCAAATTTGTAGCTCTGTGATCGTATGGTGTGACATGTTGAATCGTGAGATAATATGTGAGAATCGTGTAGTCTGCACCGGCCGTAAGACAACTGATCAGAATACTAACTTTTATAGCCGCTCTTTTGTGTGAGCTAGCTCAAATTTGTAATAGGACTGTTAGGACTGCTAGCCTAGAACACTAGGCGCACTAGCAATTTAATTTAATTTGCTCAGCGAGTGTGTCTAGCTATCAGCCATAGGTTGTACTATCAGCCATAGGTTGTACTCAGACAACAATGGTGTCTGAGCTGTCTATCCACTCACAACGTTCTAGGTTGTATTCAGACATCATGGTGTTTAGCCAAATACAACGTTCTATCTGGACAGGGAGTCACTGGTCAGGGTTAGCGTTGTTTGAATCAGCTTATTAGATGCTCTGATTGTTTGTAGCTGTCTTACACCGTGTCCTAACTGAACGCGATGCGACTGCATTTGTGCGTCAAAAAGAGTTCCATCACTTTGTTTACTATTGGAATGTCCTAACTGAATGCTATGCTAGTCGGGTTCTAGTCTAGTTCAGTTAGGACACGGTGTTACCCGGGAGTCTATCACTTGTGGCCAGACTATGCATTTTATATGATAGTTTGGCTTATCAGCCTAGTTAAACGCAATAATTTCAAAGCAGCCACCATTTCATCACTTACCAGGGGAGTACAGGAGAAATGGTCAACATTCAGTGGGTCCACCTCCAGCTCCAAATCAATGCTGTCTGCATGCTTTGTGCTGTAGGCAAGAAAAAATGAAATCAAATTTCATGACTTTCATGATTTATTTATGACTACATGATTTATTTATTACTAATTTCATACCATTACCAGACCATAACTGCACATTTCATTAAAAATATATAGTGTTATGTGTTTGAAGCACACTATTGAATTGTAGATGTGCTTTTGACATCAAATAAAGATATATGGCTATGGCTGAAAGTTCAAATATGTCTTTCACACATGGTGTGTGTCTTTTTTTATTTATTGTGCCTAAGTTTCCTCACCGCCACTTGATAAGAGTCTGAATGAGGGTTGCGTAGCCCTGGGCAGCAGCCAGGTGAAGAAGAGTCATGCCACGAAACGTCTTGGAGTGGATCAAATGTTTGGACTTGGCCCAGCAGGCCCGGTTCATCATCTTCTCACAAACCACCACCACACGGCCCTCAAAGGAGCTTCCAGCCTGGGCCTTCCCCATATCCTGGCCCTACATGGTGAGATGGTAGAGTTCAACGGTTAGAGGACAATGCTTAAAGTCTTAAGTGTCTAAAGACAAACCAGATGTTGGGTCATTGTCATACAAAATATATCAATTATGTAAAATTTAAATATGATCTTTATTTTTACAGAAAAGAAAAACTTCTTGCAGTAATATTATTTTAGATTATTTTCTATTGATGTATTATTAATAATATATTTTTATTATGAATAGATTATGTATTCAATTATTCATAAATAGATTACCTGTGACTGGCTAGCACTGCCATTTCCACTACCGCCTCCTCCTCCACTTCCTCCAGTCTCAGATGATCCTCCGCTAGCCGGCTGCTGTCCAGCCATCTCCGCCATCCGCCGCTCCATCTGCTCCAGTCTCTCCAGGATGGACATTCTGAATTGGTTATCTGCATGTGGACAGACGAGCAGGCAACCACAGACACATCAGACTTCCCATAGGCCAGTAGTCATGATACAGTTAGGCTACTATCATGAAAACATATCTGAAGCTTCTCTAGTTCAACAGCTATGAAACTACAGTAAACAACTCTGTAAGTCTCTCTAGACCAACAGGTATGAAACTGTTTCAGTAGCAATCAATTCCCTTACTTTATCTGAGTGAGTTTCTCTGAGCAGAAACCTCCACAAAAGTCTTCATTTAGCCTCATTCTGCATGCTAAACTGAGTACCCGACTATATGTGAACAACTAGCCCTCCCGTGCCTTCAAGCTACAGAGAGACATAATTACAAGCTTAAGAGAGTTAACTTAATTAAAATATAGCCTATATAGCTATATAATGAAATGTAATGTCTGGAGAAGGAATTTACAAGTGACTACCTAGTAGCCTAATCCTAATCCCATAACTACAGCCACCCTAGTAGTCCCATGATACCAGCAATAACATAGTAAAAATAAAGGTATATAAGGGGTAAAAAAAGAGTACTACATACAGTGTACATACTGTACAATATACAGAGTACACCAAACACGTATCATAAGAGCACAAAGTGCTTTCCAAAATGATGTAAACGTAGTAGAGGAAGAAAATGCACTGATGTCATAAATTATTAAAATGATTTCATTTCAAAACTAACATAACAATAAGAGAGTAAATTTGATTCATAAAATGAAATTCAATGTGGTAGATAGGCTGAACCTTAAAATACACATTGTCCTATTGGACCTATTCATTTAGAGTAGCCTATGAGAATAACTGTCGGCTTTAACTCTGTAATTTGTTGAAACATTAAAAATCACAATTAGAGCAATTTATTATGCAATCCCAAATAAATAGTGAGATCAGTGACTCATCAACTGGTACTCGTCATAGTGTAGCATATGTGTCCGATGCTGGCAGTAGAGTTTGGCATTAGCCACCGATGCTCAGTGTTAGTGGGTTGCAATGTGTCTTTGTTCAAATAGTGCTGCAGTGTTGCTGCAGTGAAAATGATGTCATCTCCACCTGCTGCCGGCTGGGTTCTCTTTCCCTCTCCCTCTCCCTCTCTCTCTCTCTCTCTCTATCCTTCAGAGCTCCTCTCTTTCCCACTAATCCCTTTTAAACTTGTTCTCTCTCTCTCTCTCTCTCTCTCTCTCTCTCTCTCTCTCTCTCTCTCTCACACACACACACACACACACACACACACACACACACACACACACACACACATCCACCCTATTCCTTGTCCTCACACATGATATGTCTCACCGGCAGCGCCCGTGTCCTTATGTTCTTTCTCTTTCCTACTCTGTTCCTAGAGTGGTGTACGTGTTCGCTACAGCAGGGGAGGATGTAGGAGAGGGTTGGGGGTGGGGAGGGGAGGGGGGTCTGGAAGGAGGAGGGGATAGAAGGACGCTACACCAAGAGCCTGTGACATAACAACTACTCATCCCCTTGCCTCTCTTACTTCTCTATCATACAGAAAACAGCCAATAGCTGAGCAGCAATACCAAATACTGTGTTCTGTGAGCCAATCAGAGAGCAGCACTGTAGAGATGGAATCAGCATATTCTATTTGAATGTAACTTGCATCCATTGCTTAAAAAGCACATTCACTTTTACGTCTTTGAAGTAAGGAGGATTTGTTAAGATTTGGATATCTGGATGTATCTTTGCCTTGCGATTTAACCGGATTTAACCGGATCACTTTCTAGTACACTTTCTGAATAATTCTTTAAAAGTAGATCATACTATTATCTACTGTATGTGTAACTACACAGCAATTACCTACCGGTAAAGAGAAAGTTGATTTAATACTAATCTTGCTAAAAAGTAACTTTCATGTAAGACACCATCATGCTTAATCAATATTGATTAGACTATTTGTTAAAACCAATTCCCAAATAAATGAACCCAAGTATTTCAGTGGAAATAAATCAAACTACAGTATACCATCTTTCCCAAGTATTTTTCAGTTATGTCATTCTTGTATGCAATTGTAATTGAGTTTTTCTGTTGTTTACAAAAAGTGCTATATTTTGCCTTATGTTATACCATTCTGCAAATAAACTATAGCAAGAGCATTTTTGGTAGAATTTTGCTAAGACATTTTATGTTAGGGAGACAACACAGTTTTCTGCCATTCCCTTATGGCCTTCCCATGGCCGAAGGGATCAAGGGCTAGTATAGAATGAAAACAAAACAAGACCCGAGTTGGGGGGGAAAAGTCCCGCTTTTCATTTCTTCAGCGGAAAGCTTGTTGCCGGGGTAAATCCACTAGCCCTGGCTGTTTTCTGACAAAAAGGCACTTAACCTCCTCTCCTCCCCTCTCCTCCGCTCTCTCCTCCTCTCCTCTCCTCCCCATCGCCCCTCTCCTCTGCAGGGCCTGTCCTGCTTTCACAGTGTTGCATCATTCGGAAAGTGGGGGTATATCTAGTGGTGGCACCAGCGAGCGCGGCTGGCTCTAGCGCTCAGTAAAGCTGCAGACAGAGTCTCTCTGCTCACAGCCAGTTAGACAGTCAGTCAGACAGTCAGACAGCCCCTAGAACAGGCTGCACTCCTCCACCTGTTGCCTGCTACTGAATCACATTCACTGGCTGGCTGCTGTGAACTAAATGAAAACTCAGAAACCTTGTTTCAACCACCCCCCCTTCTCTCCTCACCCCCCGGACCTGAGCAAGAGAAATCGACATGTATTAAGCAACACTGCTGTTACATCATGGTGAGAAATGCCCTGCCTTTGGCGATTGCACACAGGATATAACAAATCTAAAAACCTGAACCTGGATATAACAAACCTGAAAACCACATGGCACTGAGTGAGTGATATGCTCAAAAAGAATGTCAGTTCATTCTAATGAGGAGGAAACACTGCCTGTGATTCAGTTTTAGTCATGGGACCAAAAAAGACAAATAACAACAAACATTATTCTGCCTTAGGTACATGGAACTTAATAATGCAATAATGTGTCGTAAGAGGATTCAGTGCACTGATCCATGATCAGAATCTTTTAAGAAGATGCTGTGTTGCTGGGTGTTAAGAGATTGCAGTGTGTAGGTGCTTTTACCCAAGGCCAGGCAAATCAACTTTGTAATGCCATTATGTTGCCTGTCCATAATCTTTTAGTCCTGATTACTACAATGACCCTATATTCCACATTGTTCTGATGTCAGCTGGCACTATGTAGGGCAGAGATGATAACTGGGGGAAAAGATTTCAACCCCAAAATGAATAGCTCATAAACATGAAGCATCCACAAGCTCTGAAATGCGGTTAGATATACAATATTGTTGTTTTAAAAGTGTAGATCTAGTGTACATAAGTTACCATTTCATCTGAGTGTTTCAGGAGTTCTGTGAATGTTTTCTCAACATCAGACTCATTGTTGCAAATATTGTGCCTCTTTTTTGACACTTTAGGTAATGTAACAGTTTGACATGTTAGAAAATGGCAAAATAATGTCACAAATATTTTATCATTGCGGTTATTTTTCAGTTATCTTTTCTCACAATCTCCCTGACAAAGGATGACATATTTACGAGATCATGAAATTGTCAGAGGAAATCCCATCACTTTAGTCAAGTGATTTGCTTTTCTGTTCTGACCTAGTTACAAAGTCCTGATCTGAGCAAGAAGGGAAATGAGCAAGTTACTGAGGTGGCATAAAACAGGATCAAATATTAGGCTATAAATGGGTCAAATTGTTTTATTCATCAAGCTTGCAGTTTGGCAGTAGACTGTGCCAAGACTGTAGCCTACTTGAGGCTATGATGAATAAACCACGCGAGGCCAAACTACATTGTCTTCCCGAGTATGCTATTGTTTGGAAACAGTCAGGAGCCTCAACAGGTTGCTTCAACTGCGTCTTCACAAATCGACGTGAAGAAGCTTTGTTGTTGTTTAGACGCTCACTGAGAGAGTGTTTGTTAATCATGTGGCAGTATTTTTTGGATTCCCGCAATTACAGCCCAAAGCGCTTTTGTCGCTGTCCGCAACTCGTGGTCCTGAAATTGGAATTCACTTGCTTAGACTGACCCAGACCTGTATAGATAAACGCCCTTTGCCTACAAGACGGTGCATCGGACAAAGGGTACATAAAATGTGTTAAGCACAACATAAAATGTTATTCATTACATTTCAGAAGTTACTTAACTCCTCAGATGGAAAACTAAATCAGTCAGTGTGACTGTAAGAAAACAAAGCCGATCTGTGTTCTTCTTTCGAGAAGTGAGTTTGCTATTGTTGACTTGATATTTAGGTAACCGTATTCGGTTGACTTCAAGAAGATGAATATGGAACCAGTGAACTAATGTTATCCATTCACTAAAGTGAGAGTAGGCTATAGCCTACGAGTATAAACAAAAATCACCCTGCTAAAAGAAAATTAACAAACAAAACAAAGAACTCAGAAGAGTGGAAATAAGCGCTCTACAGCCTCGAAATGACAGGCTACTGCCACTCTAAAGCACGCATGTCAAACACAGAAAGCATATCATTTATGCCGTCCTTAAACATTACACATTGACTACGGACCAGAAGAGCTACTGTTGTGTAACTTTCCGCCAAAACACGTACATAGACAGAGGCGGACAACATCGCCTTACATTTACTTTTTTATCCAAATGAAGATTAAAATGAAGTACAGCAGAAAATTGTGCATACTAACCGGAACAACGCGACGGTATCACATGCACGCTTTTCCTCCTCTTCACAAGCATAGAAATGAACCTCTGCGAGTCAGAGGGGCTGCTACGCTAACAGACCCAACAACAATAGAACAAAGTAGCCTAGCACAGAACTGAGTGGAGAGAGAGAGAGAGAGAGAGAGAGAGAGAGAGAGAGAGAGAGAGAGAGACCCTCTGTCTAAAGCTATTCCCTCCCCATCCCGCGGCACCCGCTTGCCTTTCGCTAGTGGAAGCGCGTCAGTGCAGTGTGCTTGCCGCAGGTAGCCTAGGCTACACAGACGCCCTAGATTCTGAGATGCTTTCGACCCTCGTATTTCACGTCAATCCCACAGCCCTGCTCTCTTTATCAGAAAAATGCAGGAAGGATGCTATTCAGGACCCATCTAACAATGTGTGACATCTTGGCTTAACCTGTTTGTCAACATCGACAATTTGGCCGCCGGATCACTTGTTCTGTGAGTATAGACTCGAGACAAAGCGCATAGCATGCCACGCTGTTACAGTGCGGCACTCTCAGCTCTTTGCATTTCATAACCACTTGATTGTAGAACACGGTTGTGGATGTTAAACAGTAACGCCTTCTTTCGAAAGGAACACTCAAACCAATAAGTGAGTGACCACATACGGTATGCACGATAATCAACACAATGCACAAGGTCCATTGGTGTTTTTTTTAAGGAGTTAGCCTATTAGCTTTTTTCTTTATTATACCAAGCTAAGGAGAAATGGGCAACTTTGCACATGCCATTCGTTCTCTCCTCTTCCTTATCCCAGCACCTGCAGCGCTGCAGACAAACATTTCCCTATCCCTGCATTATGACAAATCAAAGCAGGTGGCTGTGCCACTATAACCACGGCGCAAAACAGGTGTATCATAGTAGAAAGTGCATCACATGGGCAAGAAAGCTTAAGGGAGCACATTTTTCGAAGGTGTATTTTGCTTTGCTCCTAGACGCGATTAACTTGTGTGATGGTCAGGCTTTCGAAAATGATCGACAAATTGAAGAGAGTCATTATCCAACCGGGGTGAAATGTCTGTCAACCTTAACTGAATGACAAAGACTTTATGACCAAGTGTATGTACGTTCTTTGGAGCAAATAAACACCAGGATGTTCAGGTGTTCAAAAGTAGCCTATACATTAAATTACAAAGGAAGAGTTGCCCGAGTTGCGTTTGAATGTTTGTCGCAGGTGATTAAATGGTCTTGGAAAACTTTGGACGTCGACGGGTGCTCTGCTGGCTGTTGTCTGGACGGGTAGAAAAAAGATGCATTGCGAATAGCCTACTTTGAGGGTGTAAGGACACCGTTGCCTCTGTCTGAGATCCTTAATCTACTCGAAGACTAGTAATGTTATATTTCATAGTACAACATAATATGTTGAACATATGAATCTTTTTAAAGTTTTAAAATGTATGACCAATAAATGTAGTCTACATTTCTCGAGTGAAATGTTCATAGGCTATTTTAGAACCTACTCAATAGCATGTACCATCCAGTAAGCATGGGTCATTTACCATACTACTATAAAGACCACAGAGTTTAGATATGTTATTGAACACACATCAGTGATGCACTTCTCACTACTTGTCACCAGTAAACAAAGACTATCATTGTCACCAGTAAACAACTATTGCATTGCAATACATTGGTAACAAACAGTGTTGCAGACAATGAGGATAGAGCAGTGGGGTGATCTTGAAAGGAGCAGCTGTTCATGGTCTGGAGGAGATGAAAAAGTAGATGACTACCATGTGAGGGTATCCTAAAATGGCTAAATGAGAGAGGGATTCGAAGGGCACAGTCACAAAACAGAGCATAAATAAGCTCTCAAGAAGGCACTCAAGAAACACAACACAAAGATCCACAAGCGCAATAATAACCAAAGTGATGATAGGTAAGTGGAGTAACAGTTCTCGGTGCTAACTCTATGGTTGTGGACACACCACTCTGCTCTTGACAGGCTAGACAAAGAATAACTAAAAACATCAGCACTATCATTATCAACCTTTTTAACATGGCATCTCACCAGAGAACTGTTTCATTTCACACATCCCATGAAATTAAATTATATGAAATATATGTAATATTTCCCAAAATTACAAATATTTATGTTCCAGCTTGTGTAATTACTCTTTTTGTTGTTTCATTAAGCTACACAGCACACATAAAGCAAGATGGAGTCTGGACCATGGAGAAGGTTTGGAAGATTCACATGGTGCGGAAGCAGGAAAACAGGTACATGATATTATCTTGACATGTGTTATAGAGACACCCTTATCTTCAGCTTTGGCTAGTGTTGGAACAGAATCATTGAGAACGTCAGATGCTTGTTTTTATGTGTTTGATGGAGAGGTTTACATAGACCATCAGAATCATTAGCACACAACTGGTGTGACAGCTATGAGAAACTTCTAAACCAGCTGCAAGCAAGAATGCACAGACTGTAACATTAACCACAAAAATGGATGTTGACAGGAGAAAGGGTCATTTTTCATAGAGAACTTTTTTTCAAGAAATAAAGTGCCTGAATGATAATGATGTCCTAAAGTTAAAGAGATATGGAGATATTTTAATCTGAGATTACAATTGTTAG
>JAODXP020000013.1:5735038-5742538 GCA_027497455.2 Sardinella longiceps | reverse complement strand
GGTCAGCGCCAGGGAGCCCTGCGGGGTGTTTCCGCTGGCTGAGCCAGAGATGCCCCCTCCGCCGTTGCCCACTTCACCGACCTGGTAACCGCTCTCTTTGGCCAGCTGCTGCTCGAAGGAGGTGTCCTCTGTCTTGATGTTCTTGACCAATGAGGCGTTGAAACCGTAGGTGTCGGGGAGAGTGGACGAGCAGCTGAGGCCGCCGTCGCTGTTCTCGGACTTGAGGCCGTTACCGCCATACGTCTGACCCTGCTTGGGGTTGTTGAGGAAGCAATCGGGGTCAAAGTTCATGGTGGTCTCGGGCAACTTGATGGAGGTGGTGTCCAGGCTGCTGGAGAGGACGAGTTCTTCGGAGACGCTTCCGCCGGACAGCATGGCGAGCCCGTCCGGGCCGGCCGCTTCTCCCAGGCCCACGCCGACCGCGCCGGGGAATGCAAACTTGTGCCCGTCGGTGGCCACCGCTAGCACCAGTCCCCCAGAGGTGGTCTCCGCACCCAGCAGGTGTGCGTTGGCGCCCCCTGTGGGAGACATGCTGTAGACGGGGTCGGCGCTCACCTCGGACATGAAGACGCTGCTCTGGGATAGGCTGCCCATGACGGAGGTGACGTGCGCCATGGCGCTGACCACGGGGCTGTCGGCCATGTCGGGCTCGCTGTTCAGCCCGCTGCTGATGGACACGGGTGAGCTCTGCGTGGTGTCAGGCACCTCCACCTGGTTGCTGGACGACACCTCAGTGCTGCTCTGGTGCAGCAGTGCTGGCTTGGCCACTTTGCCGTTACGCTTCTCCCGTGCCCCGACCGCTGCCCCCCCATCGCCCCCACCACCGCCACCGCCTCCGCCACCCCGACCGTTCTTGCTGTGGCTGTGCTCGGTCTTCCCCTCGGACACGTCGCTGTTCTGAACCTCGCTGTGGCTACCGTACGGCCCGCCCGAACGCGGGTCCACCTTTGGGGAGATGATGCGGTGTTTGGCACTGTTGCACTTGTGATGCAGGCTGCTCCCAGCACCTAAGGGAACACAGAAAACACACATACATAACGTCACTCAAAATCAAGCAATAACAATGTCATATTTGTGTTAACCTGGATAAGTAAAAGGCCTATACACATGTATCCAGTACCACTTTAGAATCCCCTCAGTCTGTATACCAGGTCACATAAGAACTGACGCAGGCTACATGAGTCTCAAGTCCCATTACTGACCTCACTGGATGATGTCATGAATGAATATAAATTTTGAGCCCTTTTCCTCTGCCGCCCTCTAGTGGTGAAAAGTGAGAGTAAATGTGCCTTGAATAACACAACTCTAACAGGTAGTGTTTGCTGTTACAATGCAATGCAAGTATACTGTGTTTCATTAAAAGTCACTTGTTTTCTTGTCACTCTCTCAAGATAACATTTTATAATAAAAGCTTCATGCAAGATAGAGTTTTGAGTTTTCTTCTTTTCATGATACTTTACTGTAACAACACTAGCCAGTACAAGGTATTAAGTCGATGGTATCAAACATGACTGCCTACTGTATGAAAGAGGGATTGGCGGATTCCCCCTTTAGAATAGTGCACCTTTAATCCTGAGTCAGAGGCGTGTTAGCACAGAGCGCTATTTGTTCTCCCACACAAGGCTAGTAATGCTCCCTGAGAAAAGATAAAGGCCAACTGTAGTAGGCAGCTTTGCATAGATAAAGGGAAACTTTGTGCTAGCATGCTGCCTTGTGCCAGGCACCGTGACAGGGGTTTGGAATTTGCTTTTTTTCCCCTTTTTTTTGACAGTTTTGAAGCCCTTTACAGAAAAGGCTCCAGAGGTCGACATAGCAAATTACCTCTGCTCATCTGTAGTCTTAAGTAGTTATAATGGGATTCTGACATTTTGCCTTGGTTTCCTGGACTTAAAGATATTGAGTTACCGACATTTTCTGTAAATTATTGGTTACAGGCAGGCAACTGTACACAATTACTTCTATCCATAAATGCAAGAATTCCCATGATAGCTCTGTAAACTAATATCTCATTAGTTCATGCATGGAGCTGAGGTCATGTAACAAAACTCATAAAAGCCTTACGAGGAGATGCATTAGTTATGGACAGCTCAATAGCTCCCTCTGGTGTTAAAACTGAGTCATTTCTCAAGTATTAGTAAAAGTGTGGCTTTTTATCTAACGCAGAACAAACTTCATTTTAGCATGTTCTCAGGGAAGGGTTATCTGATCGTATAACCACTATACTAGCTCTTCCTGGACATCCTTTTGTACATCAGCTATAAATGTCTAAGAGCTTCCTTCCCCAGAGGCTTTATCGGGACCAACTGTAACAGGCCGTTCTTTATCCTGTCCAGTTACATTACAGAGCTCATCAAAAATTTAGATTTCAATAAGACAAAACTCTCCTCTGTCTCGTGGTTGTTCTCCATACTGCCAGAAATGCACCTTTTGAAGTCTAGGTTTATATCAGGTGGACTAAGCTTTTATAAAAACCTGTCTTGGCTTCTTGGCTTCACTCAAGAAACAATCTGTCTACCCACTGGTTTTCTAGAGTGTGTGAGGATGTGATTCACACTGGCCTCTCCTGCTCTCCTGAGGGTATTTCCAGACAGTCACAAACATTGTTCATTTTGCTTTCACTTAAATATCTGTCCGCTATCAGCAATAGACATCAGCAATATCTTTTTGCTATCAGCTAAGCAGCAAAGCCATGAAAGCTGTGTTTCGCTTTGACGTTCCTGTTTCTTACCAAAGGTCAAGTTAGTTATCTGTCTCTATGCACCTGTCGCTCCATACAGCATTACGCCAGTCAGTTATCTGCTCACCTACAGTACAGTATGTTAGTGATTACCCACCCACAGGGGTTAAAGTGGGGGTGTATGCAGGGGAACGCAGTTTTGGCGCCTCAGATAAATTAAGAAATAGATAGATTCATTTATATTCACATTCATATATCTTGCCTGCTTCCAATGGTAAGATATTTGCGAAATGAAAAATAAATATATGATTAAAAGTATACCAGGCCTAACAACAGTCACACTATCATAGCCAAACAGGACGAGTCATTTTTCTTTGTTGCGCCGACACAAAATTTGAGAGTTCCCCCTCCTGCCACATCCCACTTTAACCACTGCCCACCCAGTGCACCCCCCCCCCTCCCCCAACAGGGCCCCATGCTCCATCCATCCCTTACCCAGGGAGCCTGTGCAGAGGCAGTTGTGAGTCCGGGGCGGCGGCTTAGTCTGGTGGCTGTCCAGGATCTGCTGCACCAGCTGCTCGGCAGAGAAGCCGGTGCTGCTGTTCCCGTTGCTGCAAGTCCACTTGATGCCATGAACTGCCGGGGAGAGAGGGGGGAAGACGAGACAGAGACAGCCAGTCAGCCATCCGCACAGACCACCAGCCACGCCAGCCAGCCAGCCGAACGAACGCGCAAACCCCCAGACAGACAGCTGCCCCTGCAGAAGAGGGCCAGAGACCAGGGCTGTCGCAACAGGACAGGCAGTAAACCAACCAATTGCCTTGGGGCTCCAGGCTGAAAGGGCTCCCCCCCCACCAACATTGACTGTTTAATCATTTTAGGAATTTAATTGGTGGTGTTTTTCAATAAAATAAGACTTTAGTCTGGAGTACCTGTAAGCTCAAGACAGATAAATATACGAATGAAAAATGCTTGAAGATTATAACAATTTGGTTCATGTAGGTGTTTGTGGTGGGTGAAAGGCCCCCCATCTCCTGTTTGCTTGGTAAGTACCTTGAAGAGACACCCCCCACTGTCGGCAGGAACATGCCCAATACCAGGGGTTCTCAGACTTTATTGAGATGGGGACCCCTCATGGAGCAGATTTTTATTTTTATTTTTAATTTTTTTTTTTTCAAAGACCGCTTTGATCACAACAGAATTTAAAGTCATTTGTTCTTTCGGATGCTTTTGAACTCTTGTTCCTTATACCACTGCAAGGCATGAACCGTTTTTTGTAGGCTTACAGGTTTTACTGTTTTAATATTTTATTATTAGTATCTCTGTCCCCATAAGACAAGTTAATATTTTGTAGCCAATTTTGTTTTTTCATGGACCCCCCTGGCAACGTGCTGCAGACCCCTCGGGGTGCCCAGATCTCATTTTAAGAACCAATGCCCCATATCAACTATCCGCACCTGAAGGAAGAAATCAGTACACTGTACAAAACTACACATACTACATAACTCAACTGACCTTTTTGCAGATAAGTTATGTTTCACATTTTACCTATTTCACATTTTATCTATCTGTTACTACCTAATTCTAATTCACAACATTTCTTCACAGTTCTGTTGCCCAATGTAGCCACAAAATGTCATATTTGTTCAATTTTTTTTTAGATAAAAGAAATGGTGTTGTATGTGATAATTGTGTGTAATATGATGACAGAAATAGAACGAAATGTAGCTCAAAGACAACAGATTTGACAATCTGACTTTTAATCTACCAAATATAAATAAAGTGTTTTGGTGATTTGGTGGGATGTTGCTAAAAATAGGCAGTGAGGTGGTCAGTGTTATCCTGGCCTAAATTGACCCCCCCCTCCCTCCTCCCCTCCCCCTCTCTCTCCCGGCCTCTCGGGTGATGAGCTGGATGGCTGTGATGCAAACTCACTGGAGCGGAACAGACAGTGAGCAGAGTCAAACAGACAAGGACGGACCAGCCACAAGGTGACTTTCTTCCCAGCGCGGCCAGAAACGAAATAAATAAATAAACTCACATGTAACTTAATAAATAAATAAACAAATAAAACTGAGAGACAACATCACCACCACTCCCATCAGCAGCTCCAAACTGTTATTTTGAATTCATCAGCACCACCATGAACCATGTGACAACTGGAGTCCGGTGTGCTAAGTGCTACTCTCTGCATTCCCAGCGAGTCCCTCACCAACTGTGTTCATATTTAGGTATCCGCCCCACCACACACCACACACACAGACGGACACACACACACACACATTATACACAGTGTGTAAAATCACTCCATGGAAGGCATTGTAAGAATGCTTATTTTGGTGGGCCTCCATTTCACACCTAGGCCTATTGGAGATTGGGATTGTAGTTGAGCTCAGCTAACACTAGGTGGCAGTGTTGCACCACAGCAGATGCAGGCCTCCACTAGAAGGTCGTTCAAAGAGACTGACGCCAGTGCTGCTCTTTTATGTCCTTTTCTGCTTTCAGCACATTATCAGCAGAATGGCTCAGTCAACTTGCATAAAGACCTATAGTCAGCACATGTCCGCAGTGTTACATAGTTCAACACACTGACGAGTCCTACACACCGCAATTATTCTACATGTTAAATATCATTACTTTTTGATTTCTCTTTAATTTGATGTGATTCGCAGTGTTTTGCTTCTCATCTGATGTTTTATCTTATGTCGTGCCAAATACGCAACATAATTAAGTTCCGAACTTAAAAGTGTCTAATTTACTCGTGCAGAAATGATCATGTGACATGAAATGAAGTGCTGCATCATTTGTCAATCAAAGAGTGTATTTAATTCAGTACAGCAGTGCTGAGTGATGTGTGTGTGTGTGTGTGTGTGTGTGTGTGTGTGTGTGTGTGTGTGTGTGTGTGTGTGTGTGTGTGTGTTTGATCTGTCATCAGCAGACAGTGCATAGATATACCAAATCACTTGGGATAGCGTGAAATCTATTTACCTGATCCCATTAAGCAAAATTGATTAATTAGATGATGATTCCGCACTCGTTAGTTACATCAGTGATGTGACTGAGAGATATAAGACTATATGAGCCTCATAAGCCTGGAACCTTAAAGCGTGATCATCAGCATTTTTTTTTAATCTTACTGTAATGTAATATAAGCCACTTCTTTTTAGCTAATTGAATAATCAATCGATCACTTTGTGACATGAACCCTTTTTTTATACTATTGCACACATCACATTCTGCTTTTATGGGGGAGCATAGAGTGGTAGCAAAGATCATGGAATCCTGACCAAAATAGACCAACGTAATACATTCTAATGGGAGCAAACATGAATAATTTTGGTCTGCATACAGTAAGCACTTATTATTATTATTATTATTATTATTATTATTATTATAACTACAAATCTTTTAACAATCTGAAATATCAGCGTATGTGAGCTTGACTTTGCCCCCCCCCCCCCTCGTGAAAATAGGTGAATCGCTTCTTAGTTATTACCAGTTGTGTCTAGCTGTTCTGAAGTTATCTTGCTTTTAAAACTAACCATTAAAATATGCAGTTTTTTGTTTGCCATACTGTCTGAATAAACTAAACTCGTGAAAGTGAGATAAAATAAGAATAGAAAAACCCAAATTATCCAAAGAAAGGTCATGCAGGAGCAAAGCAGAAAGCGCCCCATTCACTTGAGTAGGAGGAGACCAAATTTAACACACATTTGGACCTCTCTCTCGCTCCCCTTCTCCCCTCCCCTGGTGGCAGTGCTGATGTTTGGGAGACTTACACATGGGCTTGAGTTGGCTGATGAGCTCTTCCTTGGTCCACTTGGCCCATTCCTTCTTGTCGGTGTTGATGGAGCACAGGATGGGCCCGCACGGCTTCCCACAGTCCTCTATGGCCGGGACATTCAGGTAGTGGACCAGGACGATGTCCGGATTCTGGGAGGCGAGAGAGGGGCGGGAAGAGAACCAGAGGGGGGTAAGGGTGGGGGTGGGGGGAGGTGGAGAGGGGGGAGAGGAAGGGAAAAAACAGTGAATGCTGAGTTTTACAGACCATGTGACAAAAGAGAGAGACTGGGAGGAAGCCACAGGAAGGGAGGGAACTGACTGGACTGAGGATAGGGACAAATTGAGAAGAGATTGAGGGAGAGAGGAAAGGAGAGAGAGTGAAACAAAGAAAGAGAGAGAGAAAGAGAGAAAGAAAGAGTGAGTTTGGGGAGGTGTGGGGGATGGCTATCATCTGAAGACTGTTTCTTTGGAGGAATCGCCGGAACCATCTGCTGTGTGAATGGGCACGTTCCTTCTGCCGTCATATGGAGCAGGGGAAGTGTTACTATAGTCTGGCACGTGAGACACGTGGGATTGAACACTCCCGCAGCCCCTCTGAAAGATGTGCTGCTCGAGCCAACAGTCACCACTGAGAAACCATGAGACAAAGAGACAGCCCAAGTACTGTAGAATCCACACACGTGTCTTATGAATGTGTGTGCGTGGAGTTTGTGTTTGTGTGTGTTCCTGTGTGTAAGCATGTGTGTGTGTGTGTGTGTGTGTGTGTGTGTGTGTGTTTGTAAATGCTAATGTATGTCACTGTTTATATGATTGCATGTGTGCGTGTGTATGTGTGTGTGTGTGTGTGTGTGCATGTGTGTGTGCACAGGGAGCGAGGCAGGGAGTGAATTTGCAGGCGTTGATTAGAGGCAGAAGATGGGGTTTCTAAATTGGCTTAATTGGCACACACACCAGTCCCATTCCCTGTGGAACCCTGTGCCCTCAATTAGCTTCAAAGTATTTACCCAACTCCAAACGCTGCTCCACACATACACACCCTC
>JAODXP020000013.1:5722538-5725038 GCA_027497455.2 Sardinella longiceps | reverse complement strand
TGTGGTGTTTGCTGTGATGAAAGCCAAAGTCGATCGCTCTCGCCAGGCTTCCGTTATTAACCTTTGCTTTCGTGTTCCCCCATCTTGGTGGTTAGCGAGATGACAAAAACCTGACAACAGCGACTACAGTGTTTTGCGGAAAAAAAAACCTCAAACAATACACGAAGCTTCGAGGAAGGCCCCTAAGAGAATACATTTAGGGCTTTTCGGGAATATATTTAGATTCAGTGTGCACATAAACATGTTTGCGCTCCCCTGGGTTAAGCCTACCAACGGTGAATGAAAGAAACGGCGGCAGCTGTTTGATGGCGTTGGCACTGTCAGTCTTTATTTTTGCTGTCGCCGTTTCCTCTGTGCCTCTCCAACTTCCCAAAACACTGACGGAGAGGGAAACCACACACACACACACACACACACACACACACACACACACACACACACTGAAACACACACACACACACACACACACACACACACACACACACACACACACAAACACACACTCACACACACACACACACACACACACACACACACACACACACACACACACACACACACACACACACACACACACACACACACACACAGATATGAGCAGGGAGAACAGCAGGGAAACGTGAAGCATTATCGCCTCTTCTTTTCTCTTCTCCCTCCCCCTGCAACTCCGTCATTACTCAGAGTTCCTCCACCCATCGCTCTGTTCCCATCGCTCTCCATCAGCACAGGGGATTTAGCCCAGCTAACTGGATAAAGACGCCGCTTGAAGCTGCCTACAGCCTAAATCCACATATATACACAAACACACACGCATACACACACGCATACACACACACACACACACACACACACACACACATACACACACAAACAAACACACACACACCTCCAATTCTTTATTCCTCCATCCTTCTCTTTCTTTCTCTCTTTCTCTCTCACTTTCTTCCTCATTCTTTCTCTCTCTCTCTTTCTCACTTTCTTTCTTTTCTTTTTTTTCTCTCTCTCTGTCTCTCTCTCTCTCTCTCTCTCTCTCATCTCTCACTTTTTTCTCTTTCTCTTCTCTGACAATGCCCCCTTCCTCTATCGCTGTCTTTTTTTCCTTTCCCTCTCTCCTCCCTTCTTCCCCCTCTCCCTCTATTGATGGGACGTCTTTCAAACATGTTTACGCTTTTGCCACCCGTTTGTCTACTACGGCAGCCATGGCAGCGACAGTGGCAGTCGCTTTGGCGGAGACGGACGAGACGGCCTGTCCATCTCTCCCTCTCATTTCTGAGCAAACAGCCAGCGGAGGAAGAGAATGAACGAGGGAGGGAATGAGGGAGGGAGGGATGGAGGGAGGGAGCGGACGGCCCTGGGTGCGTGCATGGCTGCTCTGGATGAAAGGGAAGATGAAGACAGTGAGGCCACATTAGGGGCCGGCGGACCAGGGGAACTCAAGCAGGGGAAACACACACACACACACACACACACACACACACACACACACACACACACACACACACACACACACACACACACGAGAGAGAGAGCAGCTGGGTGTTTTCCTCTGGGGAGACAAACAACAGCGCCAGAATGCATACGGATGATTGCATCACAGTTGCCAGGCTGGAAAAGAACATCTCTTTGAAAGTGTGTGTGAGAGAGAGAGAGAGAGAGAGAGAGAGAGAGAGAGAGAGAGAGAGAGAGAGAGAGAGAGAGATTGTGTATGTCAGGGGTGGACAGGAGACAGGGGTCAACACACAACCCCAGACAGCCCATTTCAACACACGCCACTGTTATCTTTTTTTTTCTTCTCCTTCTTCTGGCTTTTGTGTTGTGAGTCTCAAAGACAGCATGTGATCCTATGGCACACACGCGACATGACTCTGTCAGCCCCACTCAGCTGGTGCGAAGAATGAGCCTTTTTCTGGGCTGTCATGTCGCCTTTCGTATCCAACGTCAGAGACGGGGAAAAACACCACAATATCACACATCCCTCCAGATGCACAGTCCCTGTTACAGTCCTGAGCGCCTGTGTGGCACCAGAGAGAGAGAGAGAGAGAGAGAGAGAGAGAGAGAGAGAGAGAGAGAGAGAGAGAGATTGAAAACTGCGATATAGGAGTCAGAAGAAACTCACCTGTAGCAGCCAGTAGCACCTGCGGTGGAAGGTGGGGATGATGGAGGAGTGGACATAGCATCCATACAGGCACTGGGAACGAGGGATAGAGAAGAAAAGAAGAAGAGAAGAGAAAAGAACAGACACAGTCACGTGAAACAGTCCATACATTCACACACAAAAGTCCACTCTAATAGAATGACAAACATACTATACAGTGCATTAGTGTAAATCGCATGTAAACTTCCTGTTGGCTATGTTTGCCTATATGACTCACACTCATGTTTACACAGACTAATGTTATTTACCCACACGTCATATAAACACACATTAACAAATGCACACAGATGTTTGCGTACATGCACATGTAATCACTAACACAAACACCACAGTAGCTTCTCCACT
>JAODXP020000013.1:5710038-5720038 GCA_027497455.2 Sardinella longiceps | reverse complement strand
AGAGCGTGAAACACAAACATGCTTTCATGGGGTACTGCTTCTGTTTATCCGCTAATGTGGATCACACACTCCGCACGCTACCTGCACCACACACACACAAACATACATACATACACGTAAACATACACACCCATGCACGCACTCATGTAAACAAA
This sequence comes from Sardinella longiceps, assembly GCA_027497455.2. Taxonomy (NCBI): domain Eukaryota; kingdom Metazoa; phylum Chordata; class Actinopteri; order Clupeiformes; family Clupeidae; genus Sardinella; species Sardinella longiceps. Next base: position 5,719,883 of record JAODXP020000013.1, on the reverse strand, counting down.
CATACCGGTATACGTATTGGGATTAATGTAATATCAAACACACACCCTGAACAATATAGAGGAAAACACACATATACACACATGAACATAATATATGTATGTAAATATAGATATACAAATATTTACAGCCAGATATACACACAAACTGTACACATTCAGACATGTACACACACACACAGACACACACACACACACACACACACACACACACACACACACACACACACACACACACACACACACACACACACATACAGAGACAGCACAAAATAACAAATACGCATTAACAACACCAGAGTAAATGATGCGGATCTCCCTGGCTTGGAGACTACATGGGTGTTTTTGCACACACACACACACACACACACACACACACACACACACACACACACACACACACACACACACACACACAAATGAGATGCAATTTTCACCTCTGACTAAATGCCAGCGCACATTTAGTGCAAGGAAAAGAAGCAATCTGGGTAATCACGCTGCGGTGGCGACATCAGCAGCGAAGGCATCAGCGGCACCCGACTACGGGGCTCCAGGCACCCGGATGCCCAGCGCTTGAGTTACGCCGCCGGTGTGGCGAACACACGAGCGCGCGATGGATCGAGCGAGCGAGCGAACGAATGAGTGAGTCGGTGGGATGTTGGGGATGTTTTGTAACAGCGTGATTAAGAAATGACAGCGTCAGAGGCCATTATTCGCCCGTCTGGGGCTGAAACAGATGCCAGCGCGGCGCACGCTGAGCTATTAAAGTGTAATTACATTCACACGATTAGATCAGCGCCCAAGCGCTGTCTGAGAAACGCTCCCACGCACAGTAATGACGGCGGATGCACCACCGCCACCATCACTACCGCTACTGCTGCCACCAACACCACCACTGCTACTGCTACTGCTGCTGAGGCTCATGCCCAATCCAAGGTGCCTTTCAGGAGCCCCCAGCTTGCTTGCTCATACACACACACACACACACACACACACACACACACACACACACACACATACACACACACACACACACACACACACACACACACACACACAGACTGCACACACATGCATACTCTTTCACACACGCACAAAAATAAACACACACACACAGACACATACACACACACACACACACACATACACACACAACACACACACACACACACGCACTCACTCACAAACATACACAGACAGTCACATACACACTTACAAACATAGACAAACACACACGCACACACACCAGCAGTGCAATCATGCCATGCTTGCAGCTGGTGAGGCGTGCAGCGAAAACTCCAACCCAGAAATCATGCTGGCTAATCACCTCGCGCACACACACACACACACACACACACACACACACACACACACACACACACACACACACACACACACACACGCACACACACACACACACACACACATCCCAATACTGGTCAGTGTAGTGTTATTTGCCGATGTGTTCTCGCAGTGTGATCAGCTCCAAATAGGGGTGACGATGATGTACCCAGTTGGAGGCAGAAATGAAGAGAATACTGATGTCTGAGACCAGTAATAATAGATCCATAATGGCTTTGGGAGAGAACACACACAGCAGTTTAGCTTGGTGATGCTAAAGGTTTATGTCTGGCCTAGCATTTGGTCAGATACGCAAGTACTCTTAGTCTGCCTGTCACCTCTACACAGCTCAGGGCAGGAAATGACAGAGAGAGAGAGAGAGAGAGAGAGAGAGAGAGAGAGAGAGAGAGAGAGAGAGAGAGAGAGAGAGAGAGAGAGAGAGAGGGAGAGAGAGAGGGAGGGAGGGAGTGCTGCTTCAGCAAATTTTTAAAGACTATGAGGTGAGATGGAAGAGAAGGGAACGAATAAAAAAAGGGTAAAATGAGAAAACGACAGGATGGTGATGTGACACTGAGAAAAAGAGACAGATGCAGCACTGATGGGCTGGGCTGGGGAAAGGAGAGAAAGAAAGAGAGAGAGAGCATGTGAGAAAGAGAGAGAGTGGGTGGGGGTGTGAGAGGAGGCTGGAGGAGGGGGCATGGTGGTGGGGTAGAGTGGTGTGTGTATGTGGTGGGGGGGTGGGGGGGTGTTGGAGGTTGGTTGGTCACGTCTCTCTCCCCTTGACTGAAGACACCCCGTCCATCCGTTGATGTTGATGCCATGCGGCCGCCTCTCCTCTCCTCTCCTCTCCTCTCGGCAGCCGGCCTCTGGGCACCACGCCAGAAGCATTACGCAGAATCCAATTCCTCCAAAGCAGCCGCAATCAGCAGGTTTTTAAGGTTAGAATTACTCTCTCTCCCTCCCTCACTCTCACTCACTCACTCTATCTCTCTCTCTCCCTTCCTCTCTCTCTCTCTCTCTTTCTCTCCCTACCTCACTCTCACTCACTCATTCTCTCTCTCCCTCCCTCTCTCTCTCTCTCAGTCTCTCTCTCTCTCTCTGCCACCCTCACCCTCTTCACCAAGGTTACATCAGACAGAAAGAAGAGAAGAGAAGAGAAGAGAACAGACCAGACCAGGAGGGAGAGATTGAAAGTTTGAAATGTGGAGAGAGAGAGAGAGAGAGAGAGAGAGAGAGAGAGAGAGAGAGAGAGAGAGAGAGAGAGAGAGAGAGAGGTGATATGGTGCCTTTGACTTGCTCAAGCGTGTTTGGGGCTCCACTGCCCTGTTCAGGTGAAGATTACTTCAAGACCTGACTGGGACCATCCTCATTCATTCTGCTCTGCTCCACGCTTCTGTACAACTACTCCAGTGCCATGCTGGATGACAAACTGTGTGTGTGTGTGTGTGTGTGTGTGTGTGTGTGTGTGTGTGTGTGTGTGTGTGTGTGTGTGTGTGTGTCTAGTCTATGCTGGGCTTGTCTGAATAGATGGCCTGGATGACTCGACTACTACTCTTTGTGGTGAATGTAGATACCCATAATCCTTTGCGCATCATTTGGATAAATGGAATGGACCCATGTCAGGTTATTTCCTTGGCTGAGATGTTATTGTGTTACTGTAAATAAATAAGTTGTTTGTGGAATAGACAGTGTGCGGGAGATTACATTTCTCACTGGGGTACATTATAGAGTAGAACACCTTAGTCATAGCATTTTCACTCTTCATTCACAACTCCTCCCACTGTTTGCTGATTGGCCAGGTTTAAATGCTTCCTGGGATGACAAACTGAAAGGGATCAGATCCAGACTAGATTATAATCGCTATAATCAAGTGGAAGAGCATAGGAAGGCATATCAGGCTACTTTGGACCACTTAGGTAGAATCAGGGCCGTCACAACAGGATGGGCAAGCCAGGCAATAACCTGGGGCCCCAGGCTGGAAGAGGTCCCCAAAATTGACTGTTTAATCATTCTTAGTAGTTAAGTTGGTGTGTTTTTCAATAAAATATGACTTTAGGCTGGAGTTAAACAACTGCAACTTCAACACAAATGATTATATAATATATAATATATTATTATAATGAAAGATGCCTGAAGATTATAACAATGTTGTTCCTGTAGATGTTTATGAGAGGTGAAGGTTTGCTTGGGGCCCCCAAAGTACATTAAAACAGCCCTGGATAGAATAATCTGATTAATCCAATACAAAAATGTGCTTGTGCTGTCAGACAGACATAGTGCATGTTGGCATAACATCTCCCCCTTCCAATAAGGGAATGTAGGATTGGATCCGCTTTGATAGAGCAGGACTGTGAATGATGCATGCAAATGTTCTGTGAAGAGCAAGACAGAATATTTTATCTCACACCTCTAAAATCTACGTCTCCCCAGAAAGCTTGACTTATCGCTGGAGTTTACGACAACCTGCCCTTGCAAAATGGGCCGTTTCACCATCAAATAAAGACCCTTAGTCTCAAACCAATTAAAGTCGTCGAACAAAACTGTGGTTTGCAAAGGAAAACTGATTGAGTCAAGCAGCTTAATTTCATTGGTATTGAATTTGCAGACATTTCAGTATTTCTTTGACGCTTTTGGTATAGCTGAATTGATATGAGGTGGAATTGTGTTTGGAACTCGTTCCATGTTTGAAAACATTTATTTGCTTTATACAAAAGGCATAGTTGCATAACAACAATGTCAGAACAACAATGGGAACAAAAAGCTCCCTGTTTTCTGTTTGTATTTGGCCACTGTCTCACATACTGCAACCTCACACAGCATCATTTTCCCCCCAAAAAAACAGCAGCATCTGGAGATCTCAGTTACACCAATCCCTAGCCTTTAGTGCGGGGGCATTAGTTCCAATTGAGCCCTCATTTAGACCTATGCCTGTCTATACCTCCACCTAAGCTTTTCCTTTAGGACTTAGCCTTGGCAGGATCCTTTGCAGGCACCATTAGTAGGCTGCTTGAGACTGCAGTGGCAGTCTGAGCCCTCTGGAGGCTCCTAGGGACTTGGCTGTGTGGGAGTGTTTGTGTGTGTGTGTGTGTGTGTGTGTGTGTGTGTGTGTGTGTGTGTGTGTGTGTGTGTGTGTGTGTGTGTGTGTGTGTGTGTGTGTGTGTGTGTGTGTGTGTGTGTGTGTGTGTGTGTGTGTGTGTGTGTGTGTGTGTGTGTGTGTGTGTGTGTGTGTGAGTGTGTGTGTGATGTGTGTGTGTGTGTGTGTGTGTGTGTGTGTGTGTGTGTGTGTGTGTGTGTGTGTGTGTGTGTCTGCGTGTGTGTGTCTGCGTGTGTGTGTCTGCGTGTGTGTGGATAGAGTTGATGGAAACGGTGATGATAGGATGGTGTGGATATTCTCCAGCACACAGGGATGGTCGGAGTGTGTTAGTGTGTGCAGACAGCCTGGGGCAGAATCACGTACTGTAGACCAGTAGAGGCTTCCAGAAGGGCCTAGCGTGTGTGTGAGTGTGTGTGTGTGTGTGTGTGTGTGTGTGTGTGTGTGTGAGAGAGAGAGAGGGAGGGCAGGCAGAGGTCAACACTGTCAACACTGCGGACAGCTGGTTGCTAACGCTAACTGTGTCTTCTACTGACTATGAAGGAAATGAAGACTGTCTTGTCTGTCTTTCAGAAGGAACTGCATCACTGTGGGGGAAGCAAGAGGGGGTTTTTGATGTTGTTTTTTCCATGCCAGTGCATTTGAAATGAAATGAAAAAGAACAACTAAGAAAAACAAGCAGACGAACGAAATAAACGAAGACAAGAATTGACCAGGCAGCATGTGTGCGTGTGTGTGCGTGCTTGTGTGTGTGTGTTTGTTTGCGTGTGCTTGTGGGTGTGTATGTGTGTGCGTACATGCGCATATGAGTGTGTGTACAGGCTTATGTGTGTGTGTTTGTGTGTGTTTTATCAAAAGATGTTACATCACTCATGACATTTGTGTTGTGCCTGTGTGATCTAGCATGTATGACACTCATGCCACCCCCCCCCCCCATCCCCAACACCCCCCCAGCATGGAGCTACATGTGATGCTGTCAGCTTTGATCGTTTCCTTCCTGGAGCATCCATCCAGCCTGGTCTACCCAGCTGCTTCTCAGCTCCTGGTCTATCCTCTTCCTCCTCTTCCTCCTCCTCTTCCTCCACCCCCCACACCACATGACCCCAGCCCTACCTGGTCTATCAGCTGCCCCCCCCTTCCCCAGAATGCTCTGAATTAATAATGCCGGCTGTCCGCCACGGGAGGGGCCGGCCTGCTGCGGGTCACATGACTTATGGATGACTCCAGGGCCATTAGAAGAAGGGATGGAGTGGGGGGAGGGTGGGGGGTTATGGAGTGGGAGGATAGGGGGGGTGGGGGGTGGGGGGTGGCAAGCACAGGAAATGACATGTACCTCCTGCAGGGGGGAGGAGATTTTCTCCACAACTCCTAACACTCTGCCACAACTGACATCAACAGACACACACACAGACACACACACATACACACACACACAGGCAAATGTACACACACACACACTCATATACACACATACACACACTCATATATACACACATACACACACACACACACACACACACACACACACACACACACACACACACACACACACACACACACACGCTTCAAGCACTTCCTGGCCAAAGTTTCAGCTCACAACCTATGACCTCGCTGCAGAGGACACAGCAGGAATCCTCCCCTCCACTCCACTCCTCCACTCCCCTCATCTCTCTCCTTTCTTCCTGTCCTCCTCTGTTCTCCTCTGTGCTCTGTCATTCTGTGCACAAGGCTGGATGTGGCCCTCGCCTCTTCGCCCCTGGAGAGGTGTGTGTGTGTGTGTGTGTGTGTGTGTGTGTGTGTGTGTGATTGTGTGAGAGAGGGTAAAAGAGGATGGTGAAGTGGGGGAGTCAGACATGTGTGTGTGTGTGTGTGTGTGTGTGTGTGTGTGTGTGTGTGTGTGTGTGTGTGTCTATATGTGTGTGTCTGTGTAGAGGGGGGGGGGGTCTCGCAGACGGGGCTCCACCCCTCAGGAGCGACTGTGGCGAGGGCCTGAGGAAGCTCCCGGTGGAGACTCAGCGGAGCTCCTCAGTATCCATCACGTCACGGCGACTCCAGACTCCACTCCACTCCCGTCCCGGGGAGCTCAGGCCCCGATGCCCCTCGGCCATAAATCACAATTAAAGCTCTCAGGACTCTGACCCTTAAATGATCCGTCCGCAGTCTAATATTCCCCCGGCAACACCACCGCAGAGATGGGTTGGGAAAGAAAGAGTTTTTGTGAAAGAGAAGATGGAGGGAAAGAGAGAAAAAGTGAGAAAGAGAGGGAAAGAGAGAGAGGGAAAGAAAGAAAAGTAAGGTGCCAAAAAATAGAGGAAAGAAATAAAAGAAAGTAAAAAAAGTAGGACTTTGAGAGAAATGGAAAAAGGCAAGGCTTGCATTGAAAATTTACAACGCGGTTGGGTAGGGTGGCAAAGAGAGGGCAGGAGCGAATGATAAAAAGAGGAAGAAGTGAAAAAGTAAAGAGACAGATAGAGATTCACAGCAGAGGAGAAAGAAAGAACGAGCGAGAGAATAAGGAAAGAAGGCATATCGTTTGAAAAAAAAGAGGTTGGCTTTCTTGGCACATTGGGAGGAAAAGAAAGAGAAAGAAGCTCCAGGTTTTGCAGGCAATGAAAGAGAGAGAGAGCGAGAGAGAGAGAGAGAGAGAGGAGAATGGTAAACACATTGCTCCTGGCCTAGCACTGGGGCCTGATAAAAAAGAGAATGCATTTGTATGCCAGTGTTATTCTGGAGGGGTGCACGGTGCCTGCACTGCATATCTGTAAACAGCGCTCCTTTAGACCTACTTCATCTTCAGCTCCAGGAATGAGGCTATGTGTAAATAGCAGGAGAGAGAGAGAGAGAGAGAGAGAGAGAGAGAGAGAGAGAGAGAGAGAGAGAGAGAGAGAGAGAGAGAGAGAAAGAAAAAAAGAGAGTGGGGGAATGAGAGAGTAAATGAGAGAGAGAGAGTGAAGAAGAGAGAAAGAAAGAGAAATTGAATGAGGTCATAGAAGAAGCAAATAGAAAACAACCGAAGTGAAAATGGGAACTTCTCTGGAGACAAAGCGGTTGCTATATGTAGTTGGTGACTGCATCTATCTCTCTCTCTCTCTCTCTCTCTCTCTCTCTCTGTCTCTCTCTCTATCTATCTCATGGCCAATGCAAGAGCAGCATCATCCCTGATCCCCCTATCTATCTCGCCACAGGTACAGTTTCACCCTTGGTGACATCACTGCAGGGTCACTGCGCTAGGCAACAGTCACCACAAAACTCTGGTCTCCGTGTGATGTCATGCCTGTGTGGGTCAGTGTGAGCCAGAGTGCAGCCCAGCACCTACGCTACTGGATCAAGCAGAACCTGATGAGGTAACACACTAGAGGTGGGGGAACTCTACTGGGCAGCTGACACACACAGCACGACCACACACACACAACAACACAACACAAACATATCATACACACACAGACACACAAACACATACACACACACAAACATCTCAAAACATAAAACTACATGGATGAGCATAAACACACACACACACACACACACACACACACACACACACACACACACACATTCAAAACATAAAACCTACACTACATGGATGAGTACACACACATGCACACACAAACCTCTCAAAACATAAATCCTACACTACATGGATGAGCACACACACACACACACACACACACACACACACACACACACAGCACTCAACCATGACGTATGGCGTCTCACTGCGTTTTTTCCACCCCCTGTGTTTTCTATGCTTCATTGGCTCTGGTGCTGATGAAGGCAGGCAGGCAGGCAGGCAGACAGGGCAGGTGTGTGCAGTGTGTGTGTGTGTGTGTGTGTGTGTGTGTGTGTGTGTGTGTGTGTGTGTGTGTGTGTGTGTGTGTGGTGAGCTCCACCCATGTGTGCAGGCGGCCTGGAACCGCCACTATCATGTGTCCAGGTAATGGGCCTGTCCAGATAAGACAGTCTTAATTTAGAGTGATTTGTTGGAGCCATGGCAGCATGGTGCGGAAGAGATGCCTGCAGTGTGTGTGTGTGTGTGTGTGTGTGTGTGTGTGTGTGTGTGTGTGTGTGTGTGTGTGTGTGTGTGTGTGTGTGTGTGTGTGTGTGTGTGGAGAAGGATCCCCCAGAGAAACAGAGGATGACTCCCCCCCAGAGACGGCGTGACAGCGTAACAGGTGCAAAAGTGCTTTCATGGAGGATCATATAAAAAGACTTGAGCAGCAACAGAGAGAGAGAGAGAGAGAGAGAGAGAGAGAGAGAGAGAGGAAGAAGAGAGAGAGAATGTGTATGTCTGTGTGAGTGTGTGTGCATGTTGGTGTGTGTGAGAAAGATAGAGAGTGTGAAAGAGGCAGTGTGTGTATGTTTGTGCATGTGTGTGTGGTTTTGTGTCTTGTGGTGTGTGTGTGTGTGTGTGTGTGTGTGTGTGTGTGTGTGTGTGTGTGTGTGTGTGTGCGTGCGTGTGCGAGAGAGAGAGAGAGAGAGAGAGAGAGAGAGAGAGAGAGAGAGAGAGAGAGAGAGAGAGAGAGAGAGAGAGAGATGGAAGGAGGAGAGGAGACAGGGGGCGGAGGAAAAGGCAAAGAAAATCAAAGCATAAAAATTCAAAGGAAAATGTCTGTCTTACATCCTCACTTTCTTACTCTCCTCTTTACACACACACACACACACACACACACACACACACACACACACACACACATACAGAGTCTCTCTCTCTCACACACACACACACACACACACACACACACACACACACACACACTCACACACACTCTCTCAAAGACAAGCGCACACACACACACACACACACACACACACACACACACACATCACATCACTCTCACACTCTCTCTCTCTCTCTCTCTCTCTCTCTCTCTCTCTCTCTCTCTCTCTCTCTCTCTCTCTCTCTCTCTCTCTCTCTCTCTCTCTCTCCCCCTTACCAGACACATGCATAATTAAAAACAAACACGTGAATTAAATCCATCGATCTCCCTGTCGTGTATTTTTGTGCTCAGCTCAAGAGACTCCTGCAGAACAGAGACACCGGGAAATGAAAAAAGCACTTACGTAAAAAACAAAAAAGGAAGAGAGCAAAAAAAAAAGGATGGGACAAGAGAGAGAGAGAGAGAGAGAGAGAGAGAGAGAGAGAGAGAGAGAGAGAGAGAGAGGAAGGAAGGAAAAAAGAAGGGAAGCAAGTCCTCGCTCTGCAACACGGGGGATTACATCCAATCCTTCTCAGATGAGGCGTGGAGGCCTGCCTCTCCTGTGCTCCCTTCTGCTTTGCATGACAATGCGCCGGCTATCTCATCAAGGCAGGACAAAGAGGAGCAAGCACTGCTGGTGGGAGGTGTGTGTGTGTGTGTGTGTGTGTGTGTGTGTGTGTGTGTGTGTGTGTGTGTGTGTGTGTGTGTGTGTGTGTGTG
>JAODXP020000013.1:5685168-5692668 GCA_027497455.2 Sardinella longiceps | reverse complement strand
AGTCACGAGGAGAGCACTAGTACTCAAACGAATGTTGATCATCCCCAAAACCTTTCAAATTCAAAGTTCAAAGCCAGGCTGCTTTGCTATCTTGTCTAGAGAACATGAATATATTTGCATGTTACATGGTAGAGTTTATAAATGTGTAAAGAGTCTGGTTTTATACGGAGAGAAGTTTCTGGATCTGTCCCTTTTGTAAGCGTTTATGAGTACACTTGGACTGCACTAACACGCAGCATGTTAACATTCTCTCTCATTTCCTGGGCGATTTTCGTTTTTCCGAGTTGTGTCTAATTAAAGCGATTCTTTTCAGAGCCCTCCGCTTTAAGCAGTGAAGAGTACAGTATGGCACAGAGACACAGGCAGGCAGGCGGAGGGAGCAGCCGCAGCAGCTCGGGGTCTAACTGTTGCCTGTCTTCGCTCATGTCCTGCACAAACCCAAGACGGCATGAATTTTATCTGGGCCTTCTGGGTCACGCCGCTAATAATGACACGCAATATGAACCCGTCGCTGCCGCTTCGGCAAATTAGCTCTGCTTCGTCGCCGCCCGTGGCCATGGCCCGCCTCCCCCCCCTCCCCCCACCCCTCGCTTGGATGGATGAGCATGGACATCGGCCAATCCGGCGAGGCCACCTCTCCTCTGCAATTGGCCTCTCCTCTCGGCTCCCAGCTCCGGGATGACAGCAGAGTAGTCGGCCTGACTGGACAACATGTGTCTTCATTAATTTAATTAGGCTGGTCTGCCGCTTAGCACATCAGCCCATCCTCCCCCTACCCCTCCACCCCACCCCTCCGTCAGAGTCTCTTTGCCTCCCTCTCTTTCTGTCTCCCTCCTCCCTCACTTCTCTCTTTCTCCCTCTCTTTGCCCCATAACCCACACTCCCCCTTCATATTCTCTCCCTCTTTCTCTCTCTTTCTCTCATTCAACCCCCCCCCCCTCACTTTCTCACGCAATTTCTAATGGAATTTCTCTCTCTCTCTCTCTCTTCTCTCTCTCTCTCTCTCTCTCTCTCTCTCTCTCTCTGCTCTCTCTCTCTCTCAGTCTCTGAATCCCTGAGGTTCAGGGCTTAGGGTGTACATTGAGATTCAGCCTTAGTCTCATCAAGAGACGTCAGCCTCCCCATTAGTCTCCCGCTATCATCAAGAGCGTTAGTCTCCCCTCCAGCATGTGACGCTGGCTCTGGCGCGTATGAAATGGAAATGCAGGCCCATCTCCAGAGCGCTACACAACACACCTACACAGAAGATTACAGTCTACAAACACCGTGTGTACTGTATGCACACATTCAATCTCTTTCACGCTGCAATATTTCCATACACGCAAACCCTTGCAATGCACACATAAACAAGAGCAACTGCCCACACACACAAACATACACACACACACAAACACGTCCACATAGACACATTAGCATGCATGCAGTCACACACACACACACACACACACACACACACACACACACACACACACACACACACACACACAAACACATCCACATAGACGCATGAGCATGCATGCAGTCACACACACACACACACACACACACACACACACACACACACACACACACACACACACATCCACAACCAACACACACACACACACACACACACACACACACACACACACACACACACACACACAGCCAACATCCCTGGACGGAAAAAGGTGTAGCTGTAAGCTGCTGGTCTCTTTCATCAGGGCCTGAGGGGTGGCTGCTGTCCTGATGCTCTCTGCTTGAACACTATCAGAAAATAAGATCTGCACACTCCTCTACAACTCCCTGTCAGGGCCGCAGCGCTAGCTAGCTAGCGGGAAAAACTTTTAAATGACTTCTCCCTCCCTCCCTCCGACTGCCAAGCCCTACATCTATTCCACCTCTCTCTCTCTCTCCATCTCTCTCTCTCTCTTTCTTCTCTCTTGCTCTTTGTCCGACACACACACACACACACACACACACACACACACACACACACACACACACACACACACACACACACACACACACACACACACACACACACACACACACACACACACACACACACACACACACACACACACACACACACACGCACACATAAAGCTGTCAATAGCATCTTCCAAATGGCCATTCCCCTTTAGCTGAGCGGCACTAGGGGTTTAACTGAATTTGGCCATCAGTCGGGACTTGAATGTCATGATGGGCTCCACATTTTGGCTCAAAGTAGAGCAGAGCCCCTGGATTTCACACTAGAGTTGCTACCAGATGAGGGACAACTTTCCCAACTTCCAACTTGAAACTTTCCCACTTCCAACTTAAAACTTTCCCACTTCCAGCTTGCAATGTCCATCTGTTACAAAACAACTAATGGCACTGAAGAAATTTGTTTTCCTTCTCTTATGCATCCATTCTCATCTGTCCTGGTGTTGCAGGCAGCGATAGCTACAGCTATATGAGGGCCAACTTTCCCACTTTTCCAGCTTGCAATGTCCATCTGCTACTGAAGAACTAATGGTGCCCGCACACCAGGGCTCCAACAAAGTGCAGAGCACTGCGCTTCCAACCTTCATTGTTTTCAATACAACCCCACACACCAGCGCTGAACTCTCTGCCACCGCCGACGATGCATGGAGGCGAATGAAAATAGTTGAAATCGAAAGCGCACCTCAATGCTGTTGGAGTCGGTGTGTGGACGCCTTAAAGACACCACTTTGTCTGATCCAGTGTGCCGCCGACGTCTTTAATGGTTCTGAAGAAAGCTTGGCTTCTATCTGTTCTGTGTTCCTTCTCATCTGTCCTGGTGTCACAGACAGTGATAGCTACAGTATAGGACACACTGGGGCATCTCCTGGGACTCGCTCCCTGATGTCAGACACATTTGGTTCTGTGCTGTACGGCTCCGCCGATCAGGGTCTTCCCTCCGCGGAGCCCCCAAGGGGGATACGATACCGCCATCGCCAACACTCCGGCTCATCCACCAGGGAGCCAACCGCCGTGCCACACCGCACAATCTCCACTCCACAGCGGGCAGAGGGCACAGACACAGCAGAGAGCACTGGGAAGCGGATGAACAGGAGTGTGTGTGTGTGTGTGTGTGTGTGTGTGTGTGTGTGTGTGTGTGTGTGTGTGTGTGTGTGTGTGTGTGTGTGTGTGTGTGTGTATGAGTGTGTGACAGTGTGTGTGTGTGTGTGTGTGTGTGTGTGTGTGTGTGTGTGTGTGTGTGTGTGTATGAGTGTGTCTGTGTCTGTGTGTGTGTGTGTGTGTGTGTTTGGGGTGAGGTTATAAGGGTGGGCATCTCCCGTGGGCTTATACTTCCAACACCACACGTAATGCTCCGCCAACATTCTCCGGAGGGCGGATGGGCGAGCGAGCGAGCGAGCAAGTGAGCGAGTGAGCGAGCGAGCAAACTCATTCCGAGCCAAATTGGGACAATGGCATCAAGACACCGGCTTGCATGTGGCCTCCTCTTGGTCTCTCTCTTGGCCAGTGCACAAGAGATTCAATTACCGCCACGCGAATTGGATCCATTTCAGGGGAGAGGGCAACAGCAGAGAGAGAGAGAGAGAGAGAGACTCGGGGAGAAAAGAAAGTGATAGAGAGATGGAGACGGAGGACATACGCATTACATGCTGAGGTCCTTTTTATGAGCCGCGCACACAACGCCTTTCACAGACGTGCTCGGGGAGAAAAAAAAAAATTGCAAGAGGAAGCAGTTTAGGCGCGGGATGACAAAGTCGCACGCAAAATAAGAGCCAGCAAAACAAATGCAGACGGAGCTCAAATGGATTCTGACAAGGACATTAGCATAAAGAGAGGCCCTTAACGTGACACAGTAAATTAATCACAATGAAATACAAACATCCAGACACTTTCTCTTGTTCAGGGACTAGAGATATTAACGGCTGCTGAATCGAAAACACGCTCAGAAGGGATTGAATTTCAATAGTGCTTCCACTGCCAGGTTTGAGAGAGAGAGAGAGAGAGAGAGAGAGAGAGAGAAAGAGATGGAGAGAAAGAAAGAGAGAGAGAGAAAGACACAGCAAGAGAGAGAGAGAGAGAGAGAGTGAGGAGAGGAAATGAGAGGAGGAGAGAGAAACAGGTATCGTCTTTCCAAAAGGTCAGTCTCCCTGGCCGTGCAAATGTGCTGGCCTTTTCAACTTGGCCGTGCACAGCGGAAGCACTCGGAGACGCCAGGACTGCAAAACCCAGACACAGGAGTTCTAGGTCAAGAGTGCAGAGCGGCAAAAAAAAAACCCTCCTGTTCTTCTTCACACTACACTTCACTCCGCACTGCACACACACACACACACACCAGCAGGCTTACACACTGACAGTACCTGTAGTGCACTTCACTTTTGTTGTGTATCTTGAGTGCTTGTTCTCATTTGCCACTTCGAAAAACAAACACACACACACATACACACACACACACACACACACACACACACACACACACACACACACACACACACACACACACACACACACACAATCTCCAGTGACGGCAGACATATTACCAGTGTGGCTTGGCAGCTCTAATACAAATGTGTACAAACACACACACACACACACACACACACACACACACACACACACACACACACACACACACACACACCTTCGCTAACACACACACACACACACACACACACTCATTCTTAATCTTCGCATCAAGCTCTGACAACTCTGACGGAGGCTGTGTTGGAGATAAGCAGCTGCCGCTGCTGCTGCTGCTTGTTGAGAGTGGAATCCGGAGGCCCACTCCGGAGAGCCGGGATAATTAGAGCAACAAGCCAGTCTGTCAACAGCTCCGCTGATGATTCCCAGTCTCACATGCTTTCGTGGGCAAAAAAAAAAGAGAGAGAGAAAGAGAGAGAGAGAGAGAGAGAGAGAGAGAGAGAGAGAGAGAGAGAGGGAGAGAGAGGGAGGAAGAGGGATGCCAATGCTGAACTCGGCAGCTTCGGCACTGACACCATTTTCCTCCAGCCGTATGGCTCTAGGCTTACGGCGGTTTTGGGGTGTGCGGGAGTGATGGAGGTTAGGACATCAATTCGCTCAGAGCTCAAAGGGGTCTTTGAGAGGAAAACTTTCTGAGCGAAATAACAGAGTATATGGATGGGGGGGGGGGGATGTGGGGATGTGGGATGTTACTCAAACAGCGTGTATCTAGCAGGAATTGGTATGCTGTTACGTGTGGTGGGTCATCAACACACATTTAGGCAACACAGAACATATCCATGTTTTTGAGCTCAGGGGGTTTTTCAAAGGAAAACTTATGTCTGCAAAATAGAACAGTATATGGGAAGGGGGGGGGGTGTTTCCAAACAACAAAAATTTAGCAGCAATTGGTATGATGTTTTGTGTGACGGGTCAAAGAAAGATCCCAACTAAACACATTATTTAGGCAACACAGAACCTATCCATGTTTCTGTGCTATTAGGACAATTGAGAGACTTTACAGACAGATGGCACTATTTCCCCTAACCCTAGCCCCCTACCTACACAAATCCAGCTGATTGCATGCAAAATGGAGTGAACTGAGCCTTTCTAAGACCTTGACTTCATTTCAAGCCTCTGACCTTGTTTAGCTATACTATAAAAGCCTGGTCCAAATCTATCAATTCACCCCGCTATCTATCTGTTGCTTTCTGTGTGCATTGCTACAGTACGGCGTATGGCAATCTGCCATGCTTAGTGGTTGGATGAGGATTCCGCACTCGCTCGTTCGCTCGTTCGCTCGTTCGCTCACTCACTCCCAGCCGTGGGCCTGCTCCGTGGGGAGAAATTGGTCTTCACACCCCGTAGTGCTGACAGTCAAGTCTCCAGATGCAAGACCCTCAGGGAGAGAAGCAGAGGTTCAACATATGGCAACTGCCTTGGAGCTGAGCAGGTCTAGCGAGATGTCGAAGCATATAAACTCATGTGAAATATGATGTGAAAGCCCTCTGTGTGTTTGTGTGTAAGTGCGTGTGTGTGTGTGTGTGTGCGTGTACGAGACGCGTGCGTATGTATTTGTGTCTGAGTGTGTGTGTGCGTGTCTGTGTGTGTTTTCACATGCATGTGTTTGTGTGTGTGCGTACACATGTGTGTGTGTGTGTGTGTGTGTGTGTGTGTGTGTGTGTGTGTGTGTGTGTGTGTGTGTGTGTGTGTGTGTGTGCATGTGTGTGTGTATGTATGTTTTAGTGTGTGTATATGTATCTATAGGGAGCCAGACATAAGGCAAGTGAAAGGAGTCCTGCAGAGACTGGAGATTGACTTTAATCCCGGTGCTCAGCTGCTCAAGGCCAGTTAACTTGACTGATGCGTAGGAGTGATATTACGCCATGTGATGCATGCCTGATACTTTGGAAGGGTGTGTGTGTGTGTGTGTGTGTGTGTGTGTGTGTACATGTACATGCCCACCACTTTAGGAATCTTAAACAGCCAGCAAAGGGAGAGAAATCAACGTGGAAACACATCTGAAGGAATCCTACAGTAGAATGTGTCTGCACGTGTGAGAATAAGTGGTCGACAGAACGAAGGTCCAATTCTTTTATTTATGAATTTTTGTTTGTTTGATTGTATTTCCCTCTTGGATGTTATTTGTCTTTTCATATATCTGTGTGTGTCAAGTGCCTCGCTGTCACATGAACAAAGAGCAATTGGCAAGGGAAGACTGTTAAGACTTTGAGAAAGAAGGAGAGCATGCTGTGCTGGGTTTCACCAGCAGAGGCTGCTGTGGGTCAAGCAGAGAGCCCACTTGCCCTCACCCCCCTTACTGACACCCCCACCCAAACCACCTACCCCCCCCCCCCCCCCAAAAAAAAAAAAAAAGAAAGAAACAGCCAGGCAGGCAGAACACAGTCTAAACCCCATGACTGTGTGTGTGTTTGTTTGTGTGTTGTGAGTGTGATGTGAGTGTGTGTGTCTTGTGAGTGTGTATCTGTGTGTGCCTAAACTGTATGTGTTTGGAAGGTAGGTGGGGGATGGGGCAAGCTAGCGTGTCATCTCTCTGAGAAGCCCATTCCAATCCAGCCAGGTGGAGGTGAATAGAATCATATGAGTTCCGTGGAGGGCCATCCTCTGAGCGGATCTTATCCACTCACTGCTATTCTATATAATAAAGCACTGACCTTAGTGTGAGCCATTACATACAGATGGTGTGTGTGTGTGTGTGTGTGTGTGTGTGTGTGTGTGTGTGTGTGTGTGTGTGTGTGTGTGTGTGTGTGTGTGTGTGTGTGTGTGTGTGTGTGTGTGTGTGTGTGTGTTTATGTGTGTGTGTGTGTGTCTCTCTGTGTCTGTGTGTGTGTGTGTGTGTGTGTTCTTCCGAGGTGGCCGAGCAGATTAGCCACAGCGTACAGAAGGCGATGTGGGCCGTGAGAAGGCACGGCACATTCCGCTGGCTGGGAGCGTGACATGCTAATGCTGTTAGCGAGATGCTAACTCAGTGCTAGCTGTCCTTGGCCCCTTGCCATTTAAAAAGCACAGCCTTTGCTCGCGTCACTGTTGCCACTGAAAGCATCTCAAAATGTCATT
>JAODXP020000013.1:5652668-5672668 GCA_027497455.2 Sardinella longiceps | reverse complement strand
TGATGTCGTTACGGAAACCTCCGACACGTACTTGAGCACCTCTCTGCACATGTCTTGTTGTCCGCTCTCATTGCGACGAGTGCGGTACCACTAAAGACACCATATCTTGACATCAGTCTCCATGGCAATCAGTGTGCGGTGGTGGCCATGCCAGCGTGGCTGGGTGACCACACTTCATTAATGGAACTCATTTAGCACACCCCCACTCTCTCTCTCTCACACACACACACACACACACACACACTCCTCAGGCGAGGCCTCACTAGAGCAATCAGATCAGATAAGATAAGGCTGGGCTGAAGTGTGTATGCTCTTCCATCCTCTGCAGAGGAAGTGGGGCTGTGCTGCTGCTGACATGTGTAAAGTTGGCCTGCCAACGACTGTCACCGAGGGAACACCTCCACCACAGCAATAAAGAGAGCAGAGCAGAGCAGAGCACAGCCAACCTGCCTCCTCGCCAGGGCACAATAAGCACATCCTGTCCTGTACTCTACTGTACTGTACTGTATGGCGTATATATGGCCCTTTTATTTCTTTATCCCTCCCCCTCCCCTCCCCTCCCCTCGACTCCATGAGACCTATAGCTTAAAAATACACACACACACACAAACACCCACATGAATGCACAAGCAATTCACTGGTATGCTGTTCCAATGTCAACACATGATGGCTTATCATATTTGGCTCCTGCCAAATTGAAACAAACTCAAAAGCAAAAAAGAAACAAACCAGAAAGACAACAAATAAACAAACAAAAAAAAAAAAACAGGAAATACACCATAATGCAATTATTTGAAAGTTCTTGTGGTAAAACAATCAATGCAAACATTTTATGCCACCAGGGAGTAATCACGGAAAGTGAACGGTGCGAAGAAGATTGGCTCCAGGTAGCAACAACAGGGGAAGAGTTTACTGAACTAAAGTTTTGTTCTATTGCTACACAATTATTTTCTTACCTCTTAAATTAAATAAGGTACATTTACCGGTATAACGTCACTTTCAATACATAAGACATTAAATGCGATCTGACTAAAATGTACTTATGTGAATTTCCTTGTTTAGTATAAACTGAGAACCTGCAAAGTGTAATTGAAAAATAAAATAAAACAAAAAGTTTCAGCTAACTGGGGTCCAGTTCTTTGGTCCTTTGGTCCAGCAACACTGATAATGAAAGTCAGATACCAATATAGAGTGATATATATCAAAGAAATAGGAGGACAACGCACAGATACACACACACGCACACACACACACACACACACACACACACACACACACACACACACACACACACACACACACACACACACACAGAGGCAAGCATGATACAAACACGTATCCCGGCAGCTTGAAAAGGGGCCAATTTATGTTTGATTCATTTCCTCAACTAATAAAGCAAACTTGGAGTCAATCCAATAGGCCTTCCCCAAATAGTGCAGCACGGCCTTCTGGGACTTTTCTGGCGGTTCCATTATACCGATTGCAGCCCTTTTGTAGCTCTCGCCTTGGAGGCCTGTGAGGAGGCCATGGCTCGATGAGAACACTCAGAAAAGGGATTTCTCTTCTCCTTCTCTCTCTCTCTCTCTCTCTCTCTCTCTCTCTCTCTCTCTCTCTCTCCTGTACCATGAAAGTACTGCTTCAGCTGCTGAGCAGTGTTTTTTCTTTCTTTCTTTCTTTCTTTCTTTCTTTTAATAGCGTTCCTTGGACACTGGTAGTCACTGTCCGCCACAGCCCCAATTCTCTAACTTTGTGCATGTCTGAAGGAGAGGGTCCTCGGGAGAGTTGGGACTAATACAATAGCACCAATTAGGCCGCGGCTAAGCAGTTCTGCCTCCGGACATCCACAGTGGACACTGGCTGTTGTTTTAGCCTGGCACTCAACTAACTAATAAGGGAAATTGATTGGCCCGGGAGCACTGTCACCTGCTATTTCAGCCCTTAATTATGTTGAGAAAGTCAACTGTTATCCTAAATAAAATAAAAAATAAGGCGCCTACGCAGACTGCAGCTCTCCAGGAGCAAAGCTGCTAATCCTGTGGATTAGACCTCAAGGTTTTCTACCTGGCTACACGTTTGGAGATTATAGAAGACCTACAAAGCAGGTGTAAAGCCTGTTTAACTGGGTACATGGGGGAAAACAGCACAGCTTTGCCAGAATGCGGAGAAAGCGTGACAAGGCTGTTGCAGGAGAAGCAGACTGTGGAGCTGCTACAAAGAGAAACACAATATGACCCTTATAACCCTTGACCCTTGACCTCTGGTCAGGGTTCCAGATGGACTGAAGTCTCCCTACCTCCACGCCCTGCACCTTCAGCTTCATGTGGTCCTCCCGCGTGGTCTTGCCATCTTTCCTCTTCTTCCAGCAGTAGCCATCCTTCCGGTACTTTACCTTCTTGCGGTTGTACAAAATCATGGACCCATTCTGTGGCCTAGGACAGATAGAGAAAGGGAGAGAGGAGAGAAAAAGAGGAAACATTTTATATACTTCTTTTAAAGTCATTCCATTAAAGCTCATTGAATATAAATTTGAGAGAAAGAGTGAGTGAGAGAGAGAGAGAGAGAGAGAGAGAGAGAGAGAGAGAGAGAGAGAGAGAGAGCAAAAGAGAGAGAGAGAGAGATGAATGAGAGGGTGAATCTTGTCCCGGTAGTTTCGACGACACAGCTCCCAGGAGGGCAGCAAACTGGTTTCCACATGCGCCCAATGGGCCAGAGCAAACATGACCACACTCAGCACAGCAGTGCTCAGCACCCAGGGGCCCAGCCAACAGAGGCCTCCACCCCTCCATTCCTCCCTCCCTCCCTCCACGCAGGAGTCCAACAAACGCTGCAAACAAACCCAAACCCCAGCATCTCTCTCCTCTCCTCTTAATGAGGAAGGGAGCACCAAACCAGCAGTGCTCCGTAATTGGACACATGATGTTGCTCAGTGAGCTACATAATAGACCCAGCAATGCTAGGCTACCACCAATTCACACACCACATCATTTCATTTTTTGGGTGAAAAAACAACAAAGAAAGAAGAATTGTGTGTGTGTGTGTGTGTGTGTGTGTGTGTGTGTGTGTGTGTGTGTGTGCGTGTGTGTGTGTGTGTGTTGAGGGGTGGGTTGTTCATTGAATGTTCTCGAGGGCTTGCATTTTTTCATAAAGCATGCGTGTTCATTTAGAGATTACTTCGCAGAAATCAGAAATTTGAAACACGCTTCACAGCAGGCCCAGTAAACACCACAAAACTAAATGTGGCCGATGTGTCTCGTATTCACTCCCACAAACACTTAAAGATTTCATGTGGTCCACAGCCTACTGTGAGTTATTCCTCCTTGCTCCTCTCTGTAAAATGCATCATATACTTGCACTATCACAGACTGCAGTGCATTCATTGTAATATATCCTTACACTGTGCGCCATCTATATTGTCTATACTGCAAGCTGTATTGCTTATATTGTTTTTTTCCCCATACAGTAGAGCTAGAGACAGCATCTGGGCCATATACGTTTGCAGCAGCTATCACAGTGAATGTGTGCGGCATGCAGCAGGATCATGGAACTCTGATGTACTGTGTGTGTATTGTAATATTATGGTATGGTCCCGACTGAGAAGAATACCCTCTTCTGGCAGTGTATTTTTCAATGTGGTTCACTATAGCAATGATTAAAAAAAAAAAAAGAAATAAAAAAATGAAGGCATTTCTGTGGTTTGCTCTCAAGGCTGAGGGCTTCAAAAATGTCAAGCCGTGAAGTTTTTTTTTTTTTTTTTTTGTATGCAAGTGCAAAACAAATCCACTTACCTCCATTTGTGTAGAAGGCATATTAGTGAACTGCCAAACAACAAGGTGACCTAGCCACCACACCCCCCCCCCACCCCCTGTCTCCCCCCACCCAGAAAAACACCTTATTATTTGCCAACATGATAAATCGGCTCCTGACTCCACACAGCCGATATTTACTTGAAGTCTTTGTGACACGGTTTGCATCAGTCACAGCGCTAGCCCCCGGCTGCAGAGTGTGTTTACTCCAAATGCTTCCTGGGGCATAAGTCATCGCCCACGACAACAGTCTCCGATGCCATTTCAGGGTCTGCGTGGTGTGGCGCTTTTTGTGTGTGTATGTGTGTGTGTGTGTGTGTGTGTGTGTGTGTGTGTGTGTGTGTGTGTGTGTGTTGCGGTAGGTTGCGGGGGTTGCTCTTTCTGCCTATTGTCAGCAATGTATCACAATGGCACAAAAGCCCTCCATTCCATTTCCAGAGCACTGTTACAAATGGAATCCAAATCAAAGCTTCCCCACTGGATGCCCCATCGTCCACGAGCCAGCAGTGTGAGTTATCACAGACAGGCCACATTTATCAAGGAGGGGTGCTACAAGATCCTAATAAAATAAATGATTTTGCTTGTTCCTTAAAGCTCCTGAGGATCTATTAAAGATATTCCCCACCCTCAAATAGAGGTGAGTAATTTAGGGCTATTGCTTATTTATTTTTCTTTCTTTTTTTTCTTGTTCTTGTGCATTTTATGCCTCTCTCTCTCTTTTTTTTTTGAATTGTGGGGGTAATGTGGGGGGGGGTAGGTTGGGGGTGAGCATTCCAACAGAGTTTAAAATTTTAAACAGAGCTATTTATGGGAACACTGTGAAAACTATTCAGCTCCTGCTTCTTTCAGGACCTGTAGGGAAGCCATTTTCTTTTTTAATTGAAGGCAGTTTGTTCCCGGAAAAAAAGCACTTAAGCAAGGCTTTTTCACTGAGGGGCCTGCAGCACATTTGCCAGGGTAAAAAAAAAAAAAAAAAAAAAAAAAGGGAAAGCCGACAAAATGCCCTGGTCCCCCCCTCTCTTGCCTGTGTCTGTGTGTACTTAGACGATCCAATTAATCTTATCTGAATTATACATATTTATGCACGGCGACTGGGGCAGAAAGAGCTAACCACTTCGTTATCTGACACGAAAGACAGGAGGGCCTTCTGTTTCAGCCACTTAATACATCAGGAAAAAGTGAAAAATAAAAGGCACCCGAGAAAAGTGCATTCTTTAAAGCCAAAGATTTGGTTACTTCAGTTAACCCCCCCCCCCATCCTCCCCCACCCCTCCACCACAGACCCCCCTCCCCCTCTTTCTCTCTCTCTCTCTCACTCACTCACTCTCTGATTTTTCTGGGAAGGACGGGGACGGACCTGAACTTCATTAATGAACAATATGTGTATCTCTCTCTCTCTCTCTCTCTCTCTCTCTCTCTCTCTCTCTCTCTCTCTCTCTCTCTCTCTCTCTCTCTCTCTCTCTCTCTTCCGTATATTGCAGTGCATGGAGATGTATAATGCCCCACTAGTAAAACACTGGATAAAAAATGGCAAGTTAAAAGTCAAGAAAACACTAAGAGTGTTTAAATGGCAATAAAGTTGAGTGATGTGTGAAGGTGGGAATCACAGCCCAGTTGCCTTCTGTACTCTGCATTGGTTCACACACATTAAGCCATTTGTCTGTGACTGTGTGTGTGTGTGTGTGTGTGTGTGTGTGTGTGTGTGTGTGTGTGTGTGTGTGTGTGCGTGTGTGTGTGCGTGTGTTAACAGACTGTTAAAAAGGGAATCACACACATAGCTGTGTGCACAGCGTCACATTTAAGTGGACCTATCCACGTCTGTGTCCCCAGAGAACAGCTTGTTGCGAGCCCTCATGTTGTGTTTACAAGCAATATGAATGCAGAGAGCGCTGTCACCACCTTCTCCTTGGCTAAGTCAATCAAACTGCCTCCCTCCCTCCCACACACACACACACACACACACACACACACACACACACACACACACACACACACACACACACGCATACACCTCTACCTCCACCTCCGTCAGAGTGCATACCTGCTTTTTTCACCTTGGTGTGTTGATCTAATAAACGTGATAACGTTGGCGATGGCAGTGGATAACAAATGAGCCCTCGTGTATGCACTCACCTCCCCCTGCTTCAATGTCATCAATCAAGCTCATCAATCAAGCTCGCTCTTACCCGGCCAGCCCGTGGGAGTCACACCTGTGTGTGTGTGTGTGTGTGTGTGTGTGTGTGTGTGTGTGTGTGTGTGTGTGTGTGTGTGTTTTGCTAACACCAGCCCCCGCCTCTCCCCACACACACACACACACTGACATATTAGCATTCATGCCAGATGCCTCTATTGGTGGCAAGTGTATAATATCACACTGACAAAATTTGACTTGATCTAAACCAGTGTGTGTGTGTGTGTGTGTGTGTGTGTGTGTGTGTGTGTGTGTGTGTGTGTGTGTGTGTGTGTGTGTGTGTGTGTGTGTGTGGTGTGTGTGTGTGTGTGTATGTGTATGCTTGTCTCAGCAGGTGAGCTGGTGAGCATTGTGCCCTGCATGTGCTTGCACTGCATGAGAGCACTAAGTCATATGTGTGTGTGTGTGTGTGTGTGTGTGTATGTGTCTGTGCCACAGTGAGTCAATCAGTCCTTTCATGTGTGTGTATATGTGTATGCGTATGTGTGTATGTTTGTGTGCATGTGTGTGTGTGTGTGTGTGTGTGTGTGTGTGTGTGTGTGTGTGTGTGTGTGTGTGTGTGTGTGTGTGTGTGTGTGTGTGTGTGTGTGTGTGTGTGTGTGTGTGTGTGCATGATTGAGCGCATGCAGAACGCAGGAAGGAGGAGAAGGAGAACTCTATTAGCTTATCTCCCAAAAGCAGAAAGCTCCGGCTGTCGACAATCAATAGCGTGACCCTGGCAGCGAGCGCTCACCTCCACACCGCTCCTCCTCCTCTTCCTCCTCCTCCACCTCCTCCTCCTCCTCACCCTCTCCTCTCCACCGCTCTCAGTCATGTGTGAATAATCGGCCCTTCGCAGGTGACCACCGCGTGCACCCCGCTGCCATACGACATGGCTGACGATAAGATTATCGCCAGAGCCTCGGCTTGTTAATGCACTGTGTAAGCTGAAGAGGTCCACTGGTTATTTTGGAGAGACATTTCTTTGCAACATTGTGTGTGTGTGTGTGTGTGTGTGTGTGTGTGTGTGTGTGTGTGTGTGTGTGTGTGTGTGTGTGTGTGTGTGTGTGTGTGTGTGTGTGTGTGTGTGTGTGAGTGTGTGTGTGTGTGTGTGTGTGTGTGTGTGTGTGTGTGTGTGTGTGTGTGTGCCCTCTCTCTGTAAGCGTCGACAAGCTCAGTAAGTACATTCAGAGCTGAATGTCATTATTTGGGGGTTTGGTTGGTTTATCTATCTTTCTTAGAACCGAGTAGGAAATCTTTGTGTTTTTTTTCTCTCTCTTTTTTTTCCTGTGGAATTCTGTTCTTTTTTTTCTCTCCCTTGGGAAAAAGATAGCTTATTTATAAGAGAAAATGCAGATGATGGCCCAAAACAGTAACAAATAAATTGTTTACCTCGCTGCCATAAAATTGTGTTTTCATTTGACTTCCTAGTGGTGCACCGTGTTGAACTTGCTATTGTTGTATTGAGTAGTCCCTAAGAGAGTTCAACCGCAAACCTCTTCCTCAGAGACCTGAAAAGCGCTCAGAAATTTCTTCAAGGCCCTTCATCATGCCTGCCTTAGTGAAAACAGACAGAGGGATCCTCGCAGAAATATTCTGCAGCCACTGCCACTGACGCCGCCTCCGCCGCCGCTGCCACCGCCACGCACTATAAAGCCTCAGCGCTAGGTATGTGAGCGGAATGTGTCTTACGGATGTCTGGGTTTGTCTGCGGCACATCTCAATCCACCGTCTGTTATCCATATCACGCTCTCAACCGCCACCCCACCCCACCTCACCACACCTCCATCCCCGCATATCTTCACTCCATCACCCCCTCCACTCTTCCACCCCTTCTCTCTCTCTCTTTTCATCCCATTTCTTCATATTCTTCTAATTTACCTTCGACACATTCCTTGAAAGGTTGGTTCTGCTGCTGCTTTGTTCCTTTTGAAAATGTATTATTATAATTTTTATTTTTTTTGAGTATTTATTTTTTGCCACTAAAGCTTTGAGTAAAGTTCAACCCCTTTTTCACACTGACAGGTTTACTGCAGGTTGATGTGTAGCGTTTGTCCGGCTAAGGCCATTCCACCCTGGCCCGAGCCGCTGCTCGTAAGCCAGTTGATCGGAGTCTCTGGTGGCCCGTTTCTCGTTCGGCTGGGCTTGCATTAGTGCTCTACCACTGACCCCCACAGCCACCTCCTGTCAGTTCACATTCTGCTGCCTGTGTCTCTGCGTGTGTGTGTGTGTGTGTGTGTGTGTGTGTCTGTGTATCCAGGCACTAAGCGAAAACCTACATCCCCCACCCCCAACCCCACCCCCGCTTGACACAGGTTCAACCTGCCCGTAGTCGGACTTCATCCACATCCCTCACCTTATCATTAGTAGCTCTAACTCAGTCTCACCCTCCACCCCCAACAACACACACACACACACACACACACACACACACACACACACACACACACACACACACACACTCCAAGAACAGTGCCTTTCTGTTTTCCATCCCTCCCCCCTGTCCTCCTATCCTCCATCCTCTCCATCATCCATGCCATCATAAATGAGTGATTTCTGGAGGTCTGACAAGGTTCCTCTCCCACAAAGCTAGAGGAGAAGGCAGGCAGACAGGAGCTTATTAGGCAGGACTGCAACACGCCCACTGCTCAGGTTAATAACTGCCAAAAGGATCAGGGCCCAGGCCCTGCAGGGGGGCAGGAGGAGGGGGAAGGAGGAGGAGGAGGAGGAGGATGCTGGGGGTTTGGGGGGATGGGGGGATGGGGGACACACAACATGTGAGACAGGCGGCATCAGCCTGAGATCACGCCTGAGAAATAGAAGGTGCTAAGCCGTGGGCTTTGATCGCCACGAGATTACATTCATCTCCGAAATGATACGCGCCGCGCTGCATGTTTGCGGATTTCATCCTTCTTCCTATCCTGTCTTCTCCGACTCCTCCTCTCTCCTTTCTCTCTCCCTCCCTCTCTCTCTCCATCTCTCTTCCCCTCCCCCCTTTTTCTGCCTGTCTCCATGTCTTCTCACACCTCTCTCCTGTCTCTTTTCCAATCACTGATTCATTCTGTTCATTCTGTTCTTTCTCTCTTCCGTCTGTCCATCCCCTGAGCTTTGTGTTGCTTTGGCTCTCACACGAGAGCACAGACAGTTCGTTCTCTCTCTATATGAGCGACCTTACACAAAGTCACTCCCTCCCAAACAGCACCTTTTGTGTGCTACTCGTCCTTTCATTATCGGCCGGTGACCAGCAGGACAATAACCCACGTCAGAACTTTAGACAACGGAGAAAACGATGTGTCTGTCAACTTGCATGTTCGCCGCATCTGTCTGACTGATAAGCTATTTTCTTACAGACAACTCGACATTCACGAACATATAATCTATTATAATATAATCGTTCTCGAGTTCCTTTAAAATATCATCTTGAATGGCTTGGGGTGATGTTTAATGATATTTATAACG
This sequence comes from Sardinella longiceps, assembly GCA_027497455.2. Classification (NCBI taxonomy): domain Eukaryota; kingdom Metazoa; phylum Chordata; class Actinopteri; order Clupeiformes; family Clupeidae; genus Sardinella; species Sardinella longiceps. The sequence goes on along the minus strand of JAODXP020000013.1, from coordinate 5,663,236 downwards.
ATCGTAGATTATGATTAGGATTCATTCATTTTTTGAATGAGAATGAAAGAGATTTTTGGGACTAACAGGACAGGTGGAGCTGGATGGAGATATGAGAGGCCTTATGTGTGTGTGTGGTTGCTGGGAGAGGGGTGGACCAGGGGAGGTGTGTGTGTGTGTGTGTGTGTGTGTGTGTGTGTGTGTGTGTGTGTGTGTGTGTGTGTGTGTGTGTGTGTGTGTGTTCTTGTGTGTGTGTGTGTGATGGCACATGCTGATGCTGAGGGGAATCAGAGAAAGCTACAAGGATAACACACATCAACACACAGCATCAATACCGCTTCGGAATTAGCAAAACACACACACGCAAACACACACATTGTCTCCTTATGGCATGGATACATAATTTATCTACCATCTAACTACCTATGAGACACAACAAAGTAAAGGTGTGTGTGTCTGTGTCTGTGTGTGCGCGTGCACGCGCGTGCGTGCGTGTATGTGTGTGTGTGTGTGTGTATGTGTGTGTGTATGAGGTGGGTGGGGTCTATCGGGACACACACACACACCCTGCTAAGAGAAGCGGAGAGTCCCAGCAGGCTGGTGTTTCCTGGGCAGGGAGGGAAGGAGGCTGTTTTGTAGTGAACATGTACATGTGCAGCCGCCTGCTGTCTCCTGCTGGGGGCCTTGGATTGGAGGGAAAGGGGCCTTGAAGCTGACTGAGGCTGTGCAGTGTGTGTGTGTGTGTGTGTGTGTGTGTGTGTGTGTGTGTGTGTGTGTGTGTGTGTGACTGAGGTTGTGCAGACTGCTGAGTGACAGGAACACTAGCGTGGTGCCACAGCCAGATGGAATTCTTTGTCAGTTGTCGGTGACAAACTCCAAACCGCCGAGACGGACAGTGTGTCTCCAGATCTGAGATATCTGCAGAGACAAGCCCACCTTGCCTCCCCTCCCTCTCTTCTCTCTCTCCCTCCCTCCCTCTCTGTATCCCTCCCTCCCTTCTTCCTTTCTTCCTGCGTCTTTGCTTTCATGACAACACAGGACCTCTCTATGATTTTGGGTAGGGTGCCCAGCACTACAAAAGATCAAATCTAACATTTCCTATCGTGTGGACACACACACACACACACACACACACACACACACACACACACACACACACACACACACACACACACACACACACAGTGGCCGGCACAGTTGGTGGACATATCTGAATATCAATGACTTGTTCCTTCATAGCTGGCAGACTGGCTGTTATCGCTGCTTGTGATTTGTTTGACCCCCATTTCCTCCCTACCTCCCACTCTCTTTGCCCAGCACAGCCCTCCCTGGGATTGCATGCTCTCTCTCTCTCTCTCTCTCTCTCTCTCTCTCTCTCTCTCTCTCTCTCTCTCTCTCTCTCTCTCTCTCTCTCTCTCTCTCTCCATCCCTCTCTCTCTCTCATTCTCTCTCTCTTTCCCACTCTCTTTGCCCTGCATAGCCCTCCCTGGGATTGCATGCTCTCTCTCTCTCTCTCTCTCTCTCTCTCTCTCTCTCTCTCTCTCTCTCTCTCTCTCTCACTCCATCTCTCTCTCTTTCATTCCATCTCTTTCTCTCTCTCTTTCCTTCTCTCTTTGCCCAGCACAGCCCTATTGGATGCTCTCTCTCTCTCTCTCTCTCTCTCTCTCTCCCCTTACTCTAATGGCACTTTTCCAGAATGCTCCGAGCGGTCAGTCATCATGGCGGGGTGCAGCGGCAGTGGCGGCAAAAGCGGCACCCAGACGGCAAGAGCATAAATTACCCCAGCAGCCCGAGGGACACTTGTAGGTCCGCTGCAGGAGCAGTGGGAGAGGGGTGGACAAGGGGAGGTGTTTGTGTGTGTGTGTGTGTGTGTGTGTGTGTGTGTGTGTGTGTGTGTGTGTGTGTGTGTGTGTGTGTGTGTCTGTGTGTGTGTGTGTGTGTGTGTGTGTCTGTCTGTGTGTGTGTGTGCTGGGAGAAGGGTGAGAGGAGTGAGGCGAGGCGTTTGCCCCCCGCAGCAAGAGCTTTACACAAACAAGAGATGTGTGCAGGACATCCATGCTTCATTAGCCTGGCAGAGGTAAGGGTGCTAGAAGCCCCAGAGGGGAAGATTGCAGAGAATTGTGGAGAAGGGATTTGGGCTGGTGTGGTGTGGTGGGGTGGGGTGGGGTGTGGAGAGGTGGAGGAGGGTGGAGGAAGGTGGATAGGGGGCATTTTCATGCAGTATAGCCACACACTCACAGTAAGGCTCGGAGGGCAGTTTAAAAAGTCCTGAGACAGGGCGTGGGCGGGCAGGTGGGGACAGGTGGGGGACTCTGTCTGAATCTCCAAACGAGCGTTGTCAAAAACCAAAGCAAACAACTCTCCACACACACACAAAAAAAAAAGCGACAGCGCCGACACTCTAAATATCTCATTATATTTATCACTGTCATAGAGGTTGAGCTAGGTGCTAAAAAAGGAAGAAAGGAAAAAAAAAAAAAAGAAAAACCTCAAGACACCGGCCCTTTCTCCCGGAGGGCAGTAGTTAAACTTTTCCTCTTTTTTTGACGGTTTACGGCCGGCTTTTGTGGTGCTCTCGGGGCGTAACCGCGGGCTCGTAAAGCTCCGGTTTGGTCCCACTGTGTCAGATTTATGCCCGTCGTTAAGCCAATGACACCCTCCGCCCATGACGACTTGTCATTGTGGGCGCGATGCCCGTCTGGACGCCGCGGCAACATGCTATTAGAATTACGCTTCATTAGCGTAGATATGGTCCGGCTAGGAGCGGATAAGCCGGGATGAGTCTCCAAAGTCCGGCCGGGAGTTTTATGGGGCAGGCCGCCAATGCCACTTTATTACAGCTGCTGATAGGCAAAAATTGCAATCTGTTTCAGGCAACGCAGCATGGAGTTCGCTTACCAGGCCAAGCGGATGTTTGTAGACTGCCCAATACACAACCATGAACCAATATATGGAAAATAGCCCTTAGTTTCTGAAGTAAGGTGAGATGAGGCGACATTTGAATGAGATTCAGAATCCGTTTTTATCGGCCAAATATTCTCACAACACCAGGAATGTGACTACGGTAGGTATTACAGTAACTCAATAGACTATAGACAACATTTAGTAGGCCTATACATTTAGTAAACAAATGACAATAAATTTTATGTTGTGAGAGTAGTAAGGTTTGTGAAGTTTGTTTGCATGTTTGATTTCAGCCATGAGAGTTGTGAGGAGGTTTGTTTTCAAATTTGGCATGGTAGGCATTTAATTTGTCTTTATGTGAGACTGACAGATTTATAAGTGAAACTTGTGTCTACTTTCTCACAGGTTCGGTTCACTACAGCTTGTCCTTTGAAATGTTGTCTTTCTGTCTCTTTCTCTCCCTCACACTTCTTCCTGTCATCCTCACCTTCTTCCCTCTCCTCCTCCTCCTGGTGACAAACACAAGCAAACTCTCTCTTTCATTGGAAGGACATGATGAACCTTCTTTTTTTTATCATGGCAGCCTGGGTGTGCACCTTGTCTCCCTCCAGCCTCTCCCAATTTTGCCTGGGTGAAAAGCTGCTGGTGTCAGCGCTGATTCTGTGCTCTGTCCTTAAGCTCTCTGTCTGCCTGCTCCAGAGGGCTCCAGGGGAGAGGGAGAGAGAGAGAGAGAGAGAGAGAGAGAGAGAGAGAGAGAGAGAGAGAGAGAGAGAGAGAGACGATAGAGGGGAACTGAGGCAGGCGCCTGTCCCCTAATAACGGATTTAACCTAAAAGTGATTTGGTTTTGCCAAGGTTGGTCGTTCATTTCTCGGCGTTCTTGTTTCTGCCTGCTGCTGTTTGTCGTAGTAATGAAAACACATCCCTCCTTTTACTGCTTTAGATCCAAGAGTCTTTTTGTACTCCTGACTTGACTTCTGCCTGGAGGTTTACCAAGTAAACAGACTTGAAACGGCTCTACTATTAGAGAATGGAAAGGATTTTAGGAGAAATTCACATACACACACATTATGCTTTTCTGTGGAGACTGTATGTGTTAACTGTGTGTTAAATGTGTGTGTGTGTGTGTGTGTGTGTGTGTGTGTGTGTGTGTGTGTGTGTGTGTGTGTGTGTGTGTGTGTGTGTATGTATGTGTGTGTGTTTGTGCATAGGTGTGTGTGTGTGTGTGTGTGTGTGTGTGTGTGTGTGTGTGTGTGTGTGTGTGTGTGTGTGTGTGTGTGTTTGTGTAGGTGTGTCTGTGTTTGTACAACACTGGCCGGAACTGATTTCTAAACCACAGGATAAGTGAGACTCCATGCATGCTTGTTTTGCAGAGAATCTGTATAGCTATGAGTAAGTATACAATATGAAAGTACAGAATATGCCCGGCCTGCCCACACTGACTGATGTTGAAGTGAATATCTTTTAACTGAGCCAACAATACAAGGGCTGTAAGGTCAGGGCTGATTTTCTTTTGCACTGCTGTGGTGAAGCACCTGTTCACGGTCTGTCTAAACGCCTTTGAGAGGCTTAACGTGGGCTCAGTGTCCTCCTCGAAAATGTTCTCACCTCTCCTCCACCACCGCCACCACCGCTACAGTGCAGACGGATGCAGCCCCCAGACTCGCTAACGGCCATTCAGAGAGATTCACTATGGGGTTTTTGTTTGTTTGTTTTGTTTGGGGGTTTTGTTTGTTTGTTTGGAAAGCTTTAAAGCTTTCCATCTCCTGTCTCTGTCGACAGACTCTTTCTTTGAAACTGTCTGTGCATGTGCGTGTGTGTGTGTGTGTGTGTGTGTGTGTGTGTGTGTGTGTGTGTGTGTGTGTGTGTGTGTGTGATGTGTGTGTGTGTGTGTGTGTGTGTGTGTGTGTGTGTGAGTCTGAAGTGTGTGTGATGTGTGTGTGATGTGTGGAGAGGAGACATGCTGGGCCAAACCATTAGCCCCGCAGGAGATTACTCCAGTCTTTCAGGGAGGGGAGTAGAGCATTCTAGAAACACTTAACTCCGCATCGGGCAGATTCGTGGATAAGCCTCTCCCTGGTTGCCAAAACAGACAGAAAAGACAGTAGAGTTTTGTTATTATTTCTGTGTTTATCACGTTATGTTGCAACGCAGCGACCGACCTGCGGGGGTGACATCCACCCATGGCTTGTAGGGGTTAGGCCTACTTCATCAACAACACAGGACTCAAGGTCACCGCAGCAGACGCAACAAACACATCTTTTTACGGGTGAGTGAACTCTCACTCGGCCCAAACTCGTCATAACAACAACAAGAACAACAAAAACAACAACAACAACAACAACGAGACAGAGCAGTAGGCTCGCAGTGGCAGTGGTGGCAGGCAGGCAGGCAGCAACCATAACAAAATGTCCTCTGTGAAGCGAGCAAGCGATGCGCTGAGGCGCTGGGGGGGCAGGAGTGGATAGAAGGTCATTATGAACAAAGGATTAAAGCCCTACCACAGGGCAGGCAGGCAGGCAGGCAGGCAGGCAGGGGGATCTGCCGGCCGGCGGAAACAATCTCGCAAAACTTTACTCAAAGCCTCACGCAAGTGCAGTTCAGAGAGAGAGAGAGAGAGAGAGAGAGAGAGAGAGAGAGAAAGAGAAGAGTGCATGTGATTGTGTGTGTATGTGTGTGTGTGAGTGTGTGTAAGCTACTCCTCCCTCCTATTCCATCTTTTTTTTCTCTCCTCTCTCTCTCTCTTTCCTTTCCTTCTTCTTCTCTCTCTCTCTCTCTCTCTCTCTGCTCTCTGTCTCTCTTTCCTTTCCGTTCCTTTCCTTACACACACTCTCTCTCTCTCTCTCTCTCTCTCTCTCTCTCTCTCTCTCTCTCTCTCTCTCTCTCTCTCTCTCTCTCCCTCTGTCTCTGGTGCTCTTGCCATAAGCCAGTGCCCAAACGCATTTCTATTCCACCTGTGTGGGGGTCGGTCGGTCGGTCGGTGGCTGAGATAGAGTCACAGAAGCAGAAAGCATTGTAATTACTCTTTAATTTATTGACTAATGGCCACAGCCTCCCCTGACAGCCGCCATTGTTCTAATGTCCCCGCCACCCAGACACCCGCTCTAGTCCTCTTTGGAGTCCATAACTAAAATAATTTATCATTACAAGCACATTAAATTGAAACATATAGACCATAACTGGTGTAATTTATATCATTTTGGGTCTATGCCCCCCCCCCTCCCCTTCTCCCTTCTCCCTTTCTCTTTCCCCTCAGTCCTGTGGAATGTGGGTTTGCAGGTGATTTAATGCCGTTTGCTTGCGTATTTACATACAGGCTTCAGTCTATCACTGTCCTACCTATGGAATGACGTTTATTCTTCCTCCATGAAAGTCATATATTTTCTGTCATTACTGGACCAAAGGCCTACAAGTAAGCATGTGTTTTTGCCATGTACATTGACAGAGGGTGACATGTTACTCTTCAAGAAACATGATACGTGAAGTTTTACTATTATGTGTGTGTGTGTGTGTGTGTGTGTGTGTGTGTGTGTGTGTGTGTGTGTGTGTGTGTGTGTGTGTGTGTGTCTGTGTGTGTATGTGTTTTAAATCCTTAGATGTGCTCAACCTCAAAAAATACACTTGAAGGACACATTTCCTCAAGTGCCCTTTCTCAAATGAGTCTGAATTATGCATCATTTTCCTCAGAGCTGTGAAGACCTTTTGTGAGCAGGTAATTATTATGTAAATAAACAAGTAGTGAGCGTGCTTCATATGAAGCGTGACCTACAAGGCAAACATTTTTATGATACTATAATAGCTATCAAAAAGTGTGTTTTAGGAGGACCTTGTTGTTGAACAGGTCAAATTAAAATGCATTGAAAATATTCTTTGACGTATCTTTTTCAGGCCTGGAGACAGCAGCTCCTTAAAATTCCCCCCTTTTTTATGTCCGTCTTAAGAAGAGCAAGTGTGAAATGGTGGAGCGGTTCAGTTCAACTGCTCGGAACGGAACGCCCCTCCAAAGATGGGCTCATTCTAATTTAGACTATCATCATTTCAGGGGTCTCGGAGTCTGGAATTCTCTTTTGGCATGTCACATTCCCCCCGGACTGATCGATAGAGCGGCGCATTCCGGAGCAGGCTGGGACAGAAGCGGCTGGTTGATTCCCCGGAGGGAGCGGAGTGGAGGGAGGAAGGGGAGGGGGGTGGGGGGGGGGGGCAGAAGGACACAGGGAACAGAGTGGCCACTTTCTCCGACACATACATACACACACACAAACACACACACACACACACACATGCACACACAAACAAACACACACACACACACACACACACACACACACACACACACACATACAGACACACACACACACAAACAAACACACACACACACACACACACACACACACACACACACACACACACACACACACACACACACACACACACACACACTTCCTCCTGCTCCTCCACCACTTTCACTGCCAACACCTCCTTCCCCTCCTCCTCTTCCTCTTCCTCCCCTAGGTTACTCTGCTACCACCTTGCCCCTGTACACAATCATTCTCCTCCAGCCTCGGCGTTGGCTCTCCCAATGACAGCACCCCGTGCTTTAAAAGCGCTGGACTGCGGCCAGAAGTATATGGGTGTACAGTATGAAGTGCCTGGGGTGATGCATAGGGAAACAGTGAGGGGAAAAGCACAACTACTAAGATACAGAAAGGGAACGACAGGAATCTTAATGAAAACCAACAACTGTTACTAATCACGAGATCAGCTGAAGATTATTTCTCCCTCTGCTAAATAAACCAGGAGTCTTATTGTTTAATTGTGATTGGAGACTATCGGAGCCAGAAAAAAAAAAAAAAAAAAAAACACACATACACGTCACGTACCCAGATTGGTTTGTGTGCTGTTGTTTTGTTTGGCAGAGGTGGGCGGAGCAGTGCCGTATGAGACGAAAACAGAAACAGAAACACCCACAGCGAGACAAATGTTCTCATTCGCCTCAAAGAGGAGATCCATTCATTCCCTAACACTGACTCATTTACACACCGGCAACAAAAAGTTTTACTGGCGATAGAAAAAAAAAATAAACGCCACCGATGTAAGGGCTCTTTTAATCAGAGAAGTGTGTCACGAAAGAAAAAAAACAAAAAACAAATTAGTCACAGAGCCCCTTGTTATCCTATGAGTTATTAAATAGGCTAAAGATGAAAAAACCCTGAGATCTCAAAATCCCCTAGATGAGAGATGCTGACGCGATTGCCCCATCATCCTAATGAACGACATCCCAAGCTTAGTACAGCGCTATACGTGGTAATTTAACATGTTGACGGAGCGCATCTCGCAGCGACTTTAAGGCCCGTCTTAAAAACGGGATAGCGCAGAGGCAACAGCTTTATAAACCAATAAGAAAAGCCCTCCATCTTGGATGTTCTCTCACAAGCATTTTCAAGCCACATAAACTTTAACGCCATCTTACATCTGCCCAGCCTCAAGGTCCTTCACCACAATGGAACATCAATTTGCACACAGAGACACATAAAGAGAAGAGGCGAGACAGAGAAGTAAGAAAAAGGAAGACACACAGAGACAGACAAAGAGGAAGGATAGAGGAAAAGAGGGGGAGGAGGAGGTGGAGAAAAGAGAGACAGTCTGAGATTTTTTTTTTTTTTTTTCATTTTTTTGTAGTGTGTGTAAATATTCAAAAATTCTGTATTTTCTCAATCTGTGTTTGCTGAGTGTATTCTCTGTCACACACAGCTGCTAATCTGAGCTCTAGCTGGCTGGTGCTGAATCGAGCACGACCGCTCTAATCTCTCCAGACACAGAGCCCTCTCTGCTCCGCTCTGCTCTGCTCTGCTCTGGCTGGGAGATATTATCAGCCGGCAAATCAGCAAAAGAGCTTAGAGCCATACGCTAGATGGGGAGCCCTTAGTGGTCAGGACAGGTCTGTGGTCAGCTCAGGTCTACGTGCTGTTCCCAGTCACAGCAGCAGGGGATGCTCTAACATACACACAACCACACACACACACACACACACACACACACACACACACACACACACAACTCACACACACTTTCACTCTCTCTCTCTCTCTCTCTCTCTCTCTCTCTCTCTCTCTCTCTCTCTCTCTCTCTCTCTCTCTCTCTCTCTCTCTCTCTCTCTCTCTCTCTCTCTCTCTCTTTCTCTCAGGTTCTCTCTGTGGCCCTCCATCCTCTATTACATCTGTGTTGTTAGGCTGCTCTTCTCTTCCCCTCCTCTCAAACTGGGCCCATTCTCACCAGCTCTGGCAAACCCAACTGAATCAATTGAAAAAATAAATAAATAAAAATAAATAAATAAAAAATGAATAATTCAGAAAATATGATTCACCCTAGAAGGTCCAGCAGCACAATGAAGTAAAATGCAGTAAAATCTAGCCAGCTTGTACAGTAGTATTTGGATAGAGCTCTTTTCAGGTAAATGACTCCTTTTGGAGTGCTAGCGGAAGAAAAAGCATTCAAATCCTTTCATAAAAGCCAGGAAGGGGAAACCTCTTTCTAAAAGACTAGAGACCCACAAGGCCCAGCTCCCCTGCTGTTCTCTCCCTTAGAATTTAGAACTGTCTCTGTTCCAAACTGCCTGGCAGCTGTGTGGAGGGACAAGTGACCTCAGGATCCCACCTACCGCCCACCGCCTACCTTCTACTTCCTGCCTCCTACCCCCAACCCCCCCACCACTGCTGACCCCCCCTTTTCCACCACCCATGCCTACCCCACCTACCACCCCTCTCTCTCTCTCTCAGGCTGTCGGAGACTGGGCTTGATGGATGGCAAGCATATGGCAAGAGGAGATGGATTCGGACAGGTAGCCCAGCAGGCTGGCTGGGGAAGGAAGGCTTGCATGCTGAACGAGACCCCACTACACACACACACACACACACACACACACACACACACACACACACACACACACACACACACACACACACACACACACACACACACTTACACCCACACACACACACACACACACACTTACTCCACACACACACATGTACACACATGTACACACACACACACACACACACACACACACACACACACACACAGACACACTCACATACTCCCACACACACACACACACACACATGCACAAGCCATCATTCTACCTGTACCTGTTCTCTCCTTACCTCCTGCCCCTTTCCACCTTCTCAAACATACCACCCACCCCCATCCTCATCTCCACCACCCCCACCACCCCCACCACCCGATCACTCCCATCCCCATCACCCCTTCACCCCCATCCCATCAGCAGCAGCAGCAGCAGCCCCAATCTGCAGTGGCACCATGATGGGTTGCAGAGAAGATGGAGAACTGGAGGAGATGCAGGAGCTGAGAGGAGAAGGGGAAATCAGGTATATATATGTGTGTGTGTGTGTGTGTGTGTGTGTGTGTGTGTGTGTGTGTGTGTGTGTGTGTGTGTGTGTGTGTGTGTGTGTAGTGTGTGTGTGTGGCTCTGGAGTGGTATCACAGACAAACGTCATTAGAGCTCTGGTGGTTCTTCCCCATGTGTTTATTTTTTTAGTTGTTGTTGTTATACTCCAGTCTCAAACAACTACTGTGTGTTGGGGGAGAATATCAGACAGCATATGGGTGAGGAGAGAGAGAGAGAGAGAGAGAGAGAGAGAGAGAGAGAGAGAGAGAGAGAGAGAG
>JAODXP020000013.1:5642668-5647668 GCA_027497455.2 Sardinella longiceps | reverse complement strand
TCTCTCTCTCTCTCTTCTCTCTCCAGCTCTGTTCCCTCTCTCTGTGTTTGTGTTTGTAAGTGTGTGTGTACTGTGTGTGTGTATTTGTGTGTGTGTGTGTGTGTGTGTGTGTGTGTGTGTGTGTGTGTGTGTGTGTGTGTGTGTGTGTGTGTGTGTGCATGTGTGTGTGTGTGTGTGTGTGTGTGTGTGTGTGTGTGTGTGTGTGTGTGTGTGTGTGTGTGTGTGTGTGTGTGACTATGTGAGTGGGAGGAGCACACCCCTCTCCAACCCAGTAGACTCAAAGACATGTTTCCTTTCATGCTGTGTGATTCTCCTCTCTCCTTCATCCTCTCCCTACATCCCCCACCCCACCCCACCCAACACCACCACCACCCAAACAACCACCACCCCTGCCAATCCTCTCCTCTCCTCTCCCCTGTCCATGGCTCTTGTGTGTGTGTTTGTGTATGTGTCTGTGTGTGTGTGTGTGTGTGTGTGTGTGTGTGTGTGTGTGTGTGTGTGTGTGTGTGTGTGTGTGTGTGTGTGTGTGTGTGTGAGGACAGGAAGGGAGGTTGGAGGATGGAGGTGGGGGGTGGTTTGAGGCTCTATTTCACACCAGCATCATGGCAGGAGCTCTTGCGCGCGATCAGCATGGGGTACAGCAAATCACGAGACGTCGCCAAAAGACTCATAAAGCGATGCCTTCGCCGGGGTCGGCAATTAATTACCTTTAATTAAAAAGCCTCTCGGCCGGCCCCAGCCAGCGTGGGGATGGGGAAAGACCCCCATCACCCACCGACTCCACCATCTGAGGCCAGGAGAGGAGAGGAGAGGGGCGTGGGGCGTGGGGAGAGGGGAGAGAGTTAGTGGGCCTGGCAGAGGGAAGGAAGGAAGGCTGCCCCCCATGCAGCTGGGTTAGGAGATGAGAGATGAGCTGAGGAGACAAGGAGCCAAGGAGCAGGGATGGGGCTTTGGCCAGCACTAGCACCAGCAGCTCAGCTCAGCTCAGCAGCACAGCACTGACTCTGAGGCACTCTGAGTAGCAGCCACACTGCTCAGCTTTGTGTGTGTGTGTGTGTGTGTGTGTGTGTGTGTGTGTGTGTGTGTGTGTGTGTGTGTGTGTGTGTGTGTGTGTGTGTGTGTGTTGAATGGACAGTATGTGTGTGTGTATCTGTAAGTAATCATCTGTGTGTGTGTGTGTGTGTGTGTGTGTGTGTGTGTGTGTGTGTGTGTGTGTGTGTGTGTGTGTGTGTGTTGAATGGACAGTATGTGTGTATCTGTAAGTAATCATCTGTGTGTGTGTGTGTGTGTGTGTGTGTGTGTGTGTGTGTGTGTGTGTGTGTGTGTGTGTGTGTGTGTGTGTGTGTTTTTACATAGTCAGCAACACTGGTTTGGAAATAGAGAAATCTTGGAGTAAAAAAAAAACAAAAAAACATCAGTGCCCCTCCCTCACCCTCTCCTCTCTAAAAAAAAAATCTCTTCTAATTTTGGCGGCAAGTTTATTTGTTTACACTTCATCTTTTTCCTCATGAAGTGCCCTTGGGTCATGAATGGCACCTCTGAATGAAATACAGTGCCACTATAATTATCAAGTATGGGGCTTTTTTGCTCCCATTCACTTGCTGTTTTTTTTTTAATTAACAAAAGGCTCTTATCAGACGCTCTGGGAAGCTGTTTATCAATTGACAATGTGACACGGCGCATATCATCGACACCCTCCCGCTCGCCTAATTGAGAGGCCTTGAGGGATAAAAATGTTACCTAACAAAAAGACAAGAGCGCACAGCAGTGTTGAGATCAGATTCTTTAAACCCATTCATAGAACGAAGGGTCCCGGCCTGCTTGTGCTGCTTGAACTGGTGCCAAATGTTTTAAGATTTTTTTTATTTTTTTTTTGCACCTCCTTTCAAGCGTGCTTGTATGCAGCAGCATCCTGCTCTCCCCATCCAAAACATGCGTGAAATGATTAAATGGATGCACTCGGCGTGAAGCGCACACACAGTCTACGGGAGAAATGACATGTTATTCCTCTCTCTCTCTCTCTCTCTCTCTCTCTCTCCCTTTCTCTCTCTCTCTCTCTCTCTCTCTCTCTCTCTCGTCTTGTACTTATGCTTTTCGAAAGGAGTCAGTTGTGGCAAATCAGCTAACACAGGGAGTTTAGTTCGGTATGCAAAATGAGATTGGCTTCAGCATGTGATTACATATTCTGCTCAATGTTTCCAAGGGCAGGCAGTTAACAAGAGGTCAACTTTGCGGGGGAAATCCATGGTAATGACTCCAGACATTCCTCAAGCAACAGTACTTAGGCCTACTGTAAAGGGACGTGATGAATAAAGTAGGGCGCTCATTATTCTCATTTGTGCATGCAATGTGTGTATATATACTTCACACACACACACACACACACACACACACACACACACACACACACACACACACACACACACACACACACACACGTGGTAAGCCTGTCAGGGTGATGTTATACTAGCAGTAATACCAGGATCTTATCACAGCCCCAGTTCATGTTGCATGCTATTTTTCAATCTCATATTTAACCCTGTAGAAGATGAGCTGCATAATACAAAACTGCATTTTCATCTTATTAGTTCTACACCTCTGCCACATTGTTAGTAGTATTTTAATACTAAACTTTACACATTGGGTAGTGCTTCATCATATACTGTATCCTAACAATATATCGTGGACAGCAGGAACCATACAAGGACGATTATTTGCCACATGCATATAGTATAGCCACTGCTGTAAGAAAAGTAGTGAAATTATGTCTGATGTCAGCATATCTCTGAGTCTGTGAGACTGGGAGGTTGAACCTGTTTTTTTTTTTTTTTTTTTTTGCGAACAAAAGGCTTATCATGTACATTAAGTATGTAACTGATTGGTAATGCTTTAGATTACGGTCTGTGAAATTCTAGGTAGGAACAGGTAGTTATTGTGGTAAATAGATTGATCATTTCAGGTGTGATATTTCCATGATTTCTGATTAAACCAAACCTCATCAGCTGTAGTCCAGACTAGACTGTAGTCTACACAGTAAATACTCTATATCTTATCCCTTGACACTTTTTGTTACATCGTTCTTACAGCTCCAATGTTTTACTCAGTACTTCACGGACCGTAATCTAAAGTATTATCAAGTGAGTCATTACTTATATATGTTCCACAAATACACCTCAGCCGCTTCAAAAACCTTGTGGGTGTTAGTTCTCTATATGTCCAATTATGCACTCAGTAAGCTATTAGCATTCTTGCTTTTTCACTGTTGTAGCGCTAATTGCAGAGAAATACCTAAATTACCTATCTACAACTCAATGTAATCAGCTGTGGCATTTGGTCTGCAGGAGGTTCATTGTCTAAAGCTTACCCATACAAATTAGCAATGTTTGCTCATAAATATAGCTACGAAATATTGAATGTTTTCAATCTCATTAGCTGCGGCGTGCATAATTTTTGATAATTGAAAAATGTCATTTTCTAATTCAGCTCACGCTCAAGATACAATGCAAGTACAAGACATTGCTTCTTCCAACCGGCAGCCTTGTCTTCGACTTGCAGAAATAATCAAGATCTTACTGAATTCTGATCGTATTCTCATAAATTCTCCCTTACAGGAGAAATAGAACAACAGAAGAGTATTTTAAAATCTCAAACTCTCTCTTAAACTCGCAAATTAAACCAGACTGGGAAGTAGACAACAGACAATTTCTTAGTTTAAATGAAGAAGTATGAGACATTGACCAGACCTTATTGAATTTTGATTTGTTATTCTCCTAAAACCCCCTTGAGAGAAACAAACTAAATGGAGCTCAATTTAAGAAGTGATTTGTTTCTGATAGACAAAGACAAGACTTGTATATTATTCTCAGGGAAGGTTGGCCTTTTGTTGCCTATCATCACATGGAGTGTGGGGGGATCTTAGGTGGGGAAAAATGTTTCCTTAAGGCTGAGATTAGTACAAAGCGGGGGGGGGTCGATACCTGGCATCAGGATTGCTGTTGTGTGGAGATTCGACCTTTATGACAGCGCACTAATCAGGGAAAGTCTACATGAGCCTATTTTTCAGCCCTTCAGCACGACCTCTGATCAGATGCCAGGCTGCTAATATATTCATTGCTGCTTAGCGTAGCATGACATTGTTTTCACACATAAGTAGTTTTACTCCAAGTGTTTGTCAGAATAATTTGTGAGTGGTACATTGTGTGATGCCAGCTTGGAAAGCCGGCTTGAACCCAAGCATATTGAGTGTATTGATACTGATTAGCATTGCATTTGGAGGTGCCTTCCTCCACAAAATCATTTCATTACTGTACGATGATGCACTGCACCACGGGAATGCATTATGATATATAAATATCTGGAATAATCTAGATGACGATGTTGTCTGCGAGGGTGTGGGGTGTGTGTTGTGTGTGTGTGTGTGTGTGTGTGTGTGTGTGTGTGTGTGTGTGTGTGTGTGTGTGTGTGTGAACATAGTATCTTCATGCAGGCCTACAGATGTGTACTGAGGGGAAAATCAAGGTTGTGGCTTCAATTAACATGAATCAGTAGAGCTGATAGGCCTGCGTGGAATGAAAACATTTCCTGGAGTGCAAATGATGTGTTTACAAAGTGTGTTTCTCTGAGAAATTACAGTAGCTACTCAAAACAAGTATCTGAAAATAAAGCAGCAAGACACAGAATAGCTTTCTATCCCTTGTGTTATTACCGGAGTGGTCTTATAAACTCTGCCTTCTGAACAGGACCCTGAAGCCCTCTGAAAATGACCCTAAATATGACTCTGAACTCTGAACAAGCTCTAATTTATTTTGTGTTATTGGACAGGATTTTATAAATTGTTGAGGAGATATAATGACCATCTCTGATAAGTAGAATGGTGACGGGAATGATTATGATTAATCTGTCTATCATCAAAACGATCATTTAGATTTCCTTGATAAAAAAAAAATAGAAAAAAAATAATGTTGTGGTGTGGTTGTAAGTGAACAGCTTTAATTATGTCC
>JAODXP020000013.1:5635168-5637668 GCA_027497455.2 Sardinella longiceps | reverse complement strand
GATAGAGAGAGAGGGTGTGTGCATATGTGTGTATGTGTGTGTATATTTGTGTCTGTGTGTGAGAGAGAGAGAGAGAGAGAGAGAGAGAGAGAGAGAAAGTGTGTGAGGTTTGTGTGTGTGAGACAGAGAGAGAGAGAGAGAGAGAGAGAGAGAGAGAGTGTGTGTGTGTGTGTGTGTGTGTGTGTGTGGTGTGTGTGGTGTGTGTGAGAGAGAGCGAGAGAGAGCGCGCACTGGTTGTGACCCCTGGAGACAGCTGGGAGTTAAAAGTAGCTTCATTAAAACGAGGAGAGACTGGCTGGATTAAACAGCCATGGCAAATCACACACTCAAATCAGTGCCATTATGCAAAGGCAGGCCGGAGGCAGGAAGAGACTGGTAAAGTGGTGTGTGTGTGTGTGTGTGTGTGTGTGTGTGTGTGTGTGTGTGTGTGTGTGTGAGTGTGTGTGTGTGTGGGTGTGGGTGTGAGTCTGAGTGCATGTTTTCTCTACACATTGTGCGTATGTGAGAGAGAAAGAGACAGAGGAACCGACTGAGTGAGTGTGTGTGTGTGTGTGTGTGTGTGTGTGTGTGTGTGTGCGAAAGAGATAGAGACAGATAGAGAGAGCTAGTCTGTGTGTGTGTGTGTCTGAGAGAGATAGAGACGGATAGAGGCAGTGTGTGTGTTTGTGTGTGTGTGTGCGTGTCTGTGGGTGTATGAGAGAAAACTAGCAGAGATGAAAAGAGAGTGAGAGGAAGGAATGTGTGTGTGAAAGAGGGAGCGGAAATATAAGAGAGAAAAAAGTGTGTTTGAGATAGAGAGTGTGTGTGTGTGTGTGTGTATGTGCGTATGTGTGTGTGTATGTGTGTGCTTATGTGTGCATATGTGTGTGTGTGTGTGTGTGTGTGTGTGTGTGCTTATGTGTGCATGTGTGTGTGTATGTGTGTGCTTATGTGTGTATGTGTGTGCTTATGTGTGTGTGTGTGTGTGTGTGTGTGTGTGTGTGTGTGTGTGTGTGTGTGTGTGTGTGTGTGTGAGCAGCCCCACCAGCCCGCCAGTCACTCCCCTGCTGTGCCGTGTCCTCGCGCTGTCACTGGCTGTTATCATACCATGATTATTTCATTATTTCCCCTCAGAGAGAAAGAGAATGTCCTTGTCTGCTATGACCCACATACGCCACATACGCCACGGCCTTCGGACTCCGCGTTCCCACCTGATGGCTGAGGTCGACCCGTCCCTCCCCACCTCGCCGAGGTCACCAAGCACTCCGCTCGACTTCTCCGGAGCCCGTGTGCATGCATGCCACTTTCTGCACTTATTGTGATTTTCCCCCTTTAACTCTCATCATACCGTCGGTTCTGCGGTTCTATTTTGAATGTTCCATTAGCTAGGTAGCATTCACAGACACATCCTTAATGGAGACATCTCAGTGCCATTATACTGTACCTTACCTTCATCAGAAAATAGGTATAAAGAAATGACAGAGTCGGTTCCTTGGGACTGAAATCTAGAACAAGAGTAGTGAGGCGGTAAGCTGCAAGAAGAGCAATGGTACATGACCACAGGGGGTACTGTGTGTGTGTGTGTGGGGGGGGGGGGCATTTGGGCAGGAACTGTGATAAACATAATCTCAGTTTCACTGAATAAAACTCACTTATCGACTCATTTTTCAATTCCAGCTCCATTCACCCGGGCTGAGCTCAACGTCCTGATCTGTCAAGTGTCAGCTCCGGTTTGTACAACCAGTCACTTGGGCAGCGTAAATAATTTTTTACCTGGAGGCTTTGAAGGGGGTTGGGTATGTGTGTATGTGGGTGGGTGTGTGTGACGGGGGTGGGGGGTAAATGAATAAATAAATAAATAAATAAAAAGGAGGAAATGCATCTCTGCCATCATCGACTTTGGATGGCAACAGACGTGTTGGGAAAATAATAAGAGGGTCTGCCTTTCGGAATTGCAGTGGCAGCCGAGCACTTCCGCTGATAAAAAGACATTAAAATTCCAGGCCACCGCACGCTGACAGCTGTGGGAGGATAACCAGAGAGGCCTGCAGTTGTCTGGCTCAAACTCAGCTTGGTGTTGCCCCAGTGTGGAAACAGCATGGATGCCATGTCAGTGGAGAGAGAGAGACAGACACAGATAGAGAGAGAGAGAGAGAGAGAGAGAGAGAGAGAGAGAGAGAGAGAGAGAGGGAGGGAGGGATGGGAAAAGAGAGAGAGAGAGAGGGAGGGAGAAGGAGAAAGAGAGGGGGAAGGAGAGAGAAAGAGAGAGAGGAAAAGAGAGAGAGATAAAAGGCAGATTGATAGAGGGAGAGATGCATCAGTCGCCAACTCACCTGGTTTTGGGGGATGTGGTCAGCCACTCCTCATGCTTCTCGAACGTGATCAGGTAGGCTGCAATCTCCTAAAAGAGGGGGATGAGGAGAAGAAGAAGAAGAAGAAGAAGAAGAAGAAGAAGAAGAAGAAGAAGAAGAAGAAGGAGGAGGTTAGTCTTAGGGCATGTACCAGTTTGGCATTTAAACAG
>JAODXP020000013.1:5630168-5632668 GCA_027497455.2 Sardinella longiceps | reverse complement strand
AATATAATTGGGGATCACTTTCAAATCAATTTTTAGAACTTTTAGGTTGGCAGTCAATCAGAAACCATTGCATTTTAGACATTTGTTCTTCCTCATGAGGAGAGACTTCTGTTATTGTTGGTTGGTGTGTTACAGTTATAGTAATCTATATAGTTATCATCAGCGGCGGACTGGGACAAAAAATCGGCCCTGGCATTTCCAACAAAACCAGCCCACCATACTGGTCAGACCATTAGAAAATAAGCCTGTGATTACAGTTACAGTGAGAATGTCAGGGCCGTCGGCCCAAATAGTGTGTCGGCCCACCGGGCATTTGCTCTGTGTGCCATATTGCCAGTCCACCCCTGGTTATCATCCCAGATGTAAACGGCCCTTTACAAGGACTTCCTCTACATGATAACTTTTCTTCTTTTATTTGATTTTGATTAGAGGAATATATAGTAACCGTCATACCATAAATAAGACTAACCCCTCCAGTAAACAAATCAATAGGTAAATTAGCTTATTAAATCTTTATGTTATTGTGTGTCTGTGTGTCTTTGACAGGCAGAGGAGAGAGAGAGATAGATCGGTGATAGTTTTGGAGAATAACCTCAGTTTGAACTCCAGTTGAATTCTGTAGGCACAGAGCACCCACAGTAGGCTACTACAGGAGTCTGACACTGGCGCTAGGCTCCATCTCTCCCCTGGGATTATCCTGTTTCAAAAAAGCACACACTCACTAAAGTCCCAACTTTCACACTCACTAAAGTCCTAGTCTTTGGCCAACCGTATTGAGAGAAGCGGAAGGTTTGATTCGTGTTAACGCGATTCACTGGGTTCATCCTGTTCCGTAAGGTTGTTCCGCTGACATTAAAACCAAGAGGGGGTTACTCCGTCGACTTGGCAAGTTCGCCAGCCAAGTTCATTGTTTCACTGTCTTTTGGAGAGCGAAGGCCGTGGCGTGCCGTGCCCATTCTCCTCGTCTGGCACTACGGTGGAGACAAAAGGCGGAGACGCCGACTGTTTTGTCCTCTTGTTTACCGCGGGGCCGCGGGTTTTCATTATTGCCTTTTGATTGTTTGTTGGGCGCGGACCTCCGTGTCCCTCAGTACAACGACCGACTCATGGAGAGCAAAGTATACAAGCCAAACAACAACAGAGAGAGGCCGGAATAACAAAAAAAAAAAAACCTGCCAAAATAAATAAATAAAAAAAAGAAAGAACCCAGGGGGAAATAGAATAATGGACAGAGGGGCTTTGTCACAATTCGTCCTTTGCTGTTCTTTGCTTATTGCACATCCATCTTTTTTTCCATCTTGATCTCTCTCTCTCTCTCTCTCTCTCTCTCTCTCTCTCTCTCTCTCTCTCTCTCTCTCTTTCTCTCACTTCCTGCTTTCTGTCTTTTTTCTCTCCTTTTTTTCCTGGGGTCTTCTCTCTCCCCATGCCTTCCCCTCTCCTCCTGTCAGTCTCGCTGTCTTAGCTTTAGCTGGTGAACCCAGACGCACGCAGTCACAGCCAAGATTAAATGACAAATTCATTTTTTAACATGAAAAAGGCGGAGTAGAAAGGCCCCCAGTCTGTTGTGCTCTCTGTCTGAGGGCCCCCCCCCCCTTCCTCCCGTCCCCCCCTCCATCCCTCTCTCTCTCCCTACCCAGAGTTCACCTGGAGCGCCACACCTGCGTCTCAGCCCACGCGCTTCCCCGACGGCTTGCTTCAAGTTCACAGCAAAGGGAAACAGTTTAGGTGTGAAAGTCCTCAAAGTGTTTCTTTCCCTGGTGCGCGTACTCTCTCTTTTTCTCTCTATTTCTTTTCCCCTCCCTCATGTGTGTGTGTCTGTCAGTGTGTCTGTCTGTGTGCCTATGTGTTGTTTGTACGTCTCTGTCTGTCTGTGTGTGCCTGTGTATGCCTTTGTGTGTGTAAAATTTGTGTGTCTGTGTGCGTGTGCCATGTGTGAGTGTGTGTGTGTGTATGTGTGCCTTTGTCTGTATGAGTGTGCCTATTATGTGTGTGTGTTTTGTGTGAGTGTGTGTGTGTGTGTATGTGTGTGTGTGTGTGTGTGTGTGTGTGTGTGTGTGTGTGTGTGTGTGTGTGTGTGTGTGTGTGTGTGTGTGTGTGTGTGTGTGAAAGATAGGTGCTGTTTGTCTGACTGCACTGTGGGAGAGAGAAGATGAGAGAGCCACTGAGGAGGAGACAAATACAAAGATGTCTCTCTTTTTCTTCTCCCCCTCACTCTCTCTCTCTCTTTTTCTCTCTTTCCTCTTTCCCTCACTCCATCACTCTACCCGTCTTGTGAAGTCTGCCTCTCTCTCAACCGTCTCTCTCTCTCTCTCTCTCTCTCTCTCTCTCTCTGTACCAGGCATCACGACATCTCTCTCTCTCCTTCTTTTCCCAGTTACGGGACGTTTGTTGCTCGGGCCTATGAAATGCAAATTGGATCTCTTGATGAAATATCCTTTAGAGTATCTCCGTACCACTCAGTAAAGAAGACATCAGATACCCAAAGGCTCGCTTTGTTTGT
>JAODXP020000013.1:5592668-5625168 GCA_027497455.2 Sardinella longiceps | reverse complement strand
AAAAAATCTGTAGTTTCACAGGCATGAGGGGTATAGAGTTGTCATACAGCGTCACATATAGCTCGTATGATATTTATTAATTATTAAAATATATTAATACATAAAATATATGAACACTTTCAGCCTAAAGTATCACAATTCACAGCTCGTTAGAGCTAAAGCTTCTCTGATCTCTGTAATATCATTATTGATGTCATCATTACCATAATGAAAAGAAAGATTCATAGAGCATTGACACACCAGGGTGCAAGGGCTGAATTCATAATTATAACTACAGTATAACATAGTCATTACTATACTGATTGATTATATAGGCCTATAGTAATATTTACAAGGTATTATGAATAGTTCATAACCCTTTATGACTGTGTTTGTAATTCTTTATGGATACAGTAAAGTCTTCTCAGCTTGAGAGATGTTTGAACATAACAGGCTGGAAAGGAACAGCCATGGGCCCTTGAGGAGCAGTTAGGTGAATTTGACCATATATGTCTGGGATCACAATCATGGATTGCCCCATTAAGAGAATAACAACAACATCATCTTCTGCCCTCTCTGCCGCAAACCGTTCCGCACTTCTCTCTCTCTCTCTCTCTCTCTCTCTCTCTCTCTCTC
This sequence comes from Sardinella longiceps, assembly GCA_027497455.2. NCBI lineage: Eukaryota > Metazoa > Chordata > Actinopteri > Clupeiformes > Clupeidae > Sardinella > Sardinella longiceps. The sequence goes on along the minus strand of JAODXP020000013.1, from coordinate 5,624,553 downwards.
TCTCTCTCTCTCTCTCTCTCTCTCTCTCTCTCTCCACAGACAGGCTTTTCCTGGCTCTTTTGTTGGCCAGTAATGGCTGTGTTTGCTCAGGGCCTGCCTCTCTCTTTCATTCTGTTTTGTGTTTTGGCCTCGTTCCCTTCTTTTATTTCATTTTATTTTATTTTATTTATTTATTTCCCGAGCCGTAAACCTTCGGCAGTGATAAGAGGAGGGCAATATTGTGGAGGAGAGGCAGAAAGGAAAGGAAAGGAAAGGAAAGGGGGGGTTGGTGGCTGGGGGGCGTCGGCTAGGGAACTGGCACTTAGTGAGATTGTTTTTCCCTTGTCCAAGTGCCAAGGCTGATGCTGTCCCTGATAAAATGAAACTATCATTTGAGGGGATGCTATCAGTTTGGGAGAGAGAGAGAGAGAGAGAGAGAGAGAGAGAGAGAGAGAGAGAGAGAGAGAGAGAGGAGGAAAAAAAACTGAAAGGGGGAGGGGATAGGGGATACAGCGAGAGAGAAACGGGGTCTTTCACACTGGTGGTCAGGGGTATGTGTGTGTGTGTGTGTGTGTGTGTTTGTGTGTGTGTGTGTGTGTGTGTGTGTGTGTGTGTGTGTGTGTGTGTGTGTGTGTGTGTGTGTGTGTGTTTATAAATATCAAATGGTTTCTGTCCACTACAATAGAGTGCCATGGATAGTACAATACAGGATAATAGACAGATGTGTCACCGGTTACATCCACTGCCATCAGTACAAAACAGACTTTTAGTTTGACAATCTGTGTCCAAACACTCAAGATTCTCTACCAATATAATGGAATAGGATTCCTTTTCAAATGATCAACAGTCATAGGCTAAAAATCATATTGTTTTGTTCTCTCTCTCTCTCTCTCTCTCTCTCTCTCTCTCTCTCTCTCTCTCTCTCTCTCTGTTTTCTTTCTAGGTGTTTATCTATCTTTCTAGGAGAGCTGCTATCTATCTGTCTAACGACCAAACAAACGTTGATAACCATGCCATAACCATAACTGCTCTAACCACTGCTACCCCCATCATGTGGACTCTGTGAATTCTGAAACACAGAAAAGGCCAAGCATGCCTCTCAAGGACTCAGAGTTAAGACTCTAGTCTCGCCCATCTCGTGAGCAGACTGCCAAAGCACTCCACTGGCTAGACTCTTACCTGCAAGCCCTGTTAAAAACCACTGATCAAAACTGCAGCCAGGGCCTCTGATCTTCAGACAGCTAAAACATGCCTCCGTCTTTCTTCATCTGGCTCTCTTAAGATGGCGACCGACCGAGCGGCCAAATGCAACTGAGCCCTCTTCCATCCGCCTCCCTCATCAGGGTCGGACTAATTAGCTTGGTGACTATGGCAGGCTAACGAAGGAGCCTCTGGTGATACGACCATGGCATGGCTTGAGTCTGATAACCAGACTCCTTTCATGCGTAGATTAAGGGGATTTGTTAAAGGAGAAATCCAGTGTGAATAAGTCAAAGCCCTGTTGTTCCAGTTACCTGAATGCTGTCTTTAAGAAAAAGAACGAGAAAATTTGATGCTACATAGACCGAATGATAAACTGATTTCTAAAGCTGACTGAATGAGGCATAATGAAATGAAACTGAAAGTATATTATTATGTCCCATTTACTTAGTGTTATTTGCCAATTCACTGCTCCGTCTATGTTGTATCAAATTTTCTTATTCTTTTTCATACCTACAGTACTTGGTGAACTTGAACAACAGGGCTATAGATTTAGATTTAGATTAGATTCAGACCATTCAGAACATGAGCATTTTAGAGAGGAGTTGCAGTGGTTTCAAGATGTATCTAAAAATTCGACACATCAAATTACAGTTTCAGAGTCTTACAACATCGCTGGTTTTTAGAACGTTGGGTGCAGCCAATCTCGTCGTGAATCTTTGGTCTGTAATGGCCTTTTTTCTGTGTCGTCTCATCTCTAGTATAGCATCTCTCTACTAACATTATGAGGAGGACTCTGTTTGTGTCTGGGCTGTGACACCGAGCCTCTGAATGCTTTGTCAGGGCTATTTCCTGTGCTACTTCCTGGATGCTGACACAAACGGCTGTATCTTTGACGCGTCTTCATTTTCAGTGACAAAGGTACCAAGTGGCATACTGTCATAGATACTCTTAGAAACGTTTGTTAGCAATAGGACTATTGACTGCTCTGTCATTTTAAGCATCATGTTTGTACTTATCTAAATACTCCAATGTAACTGTGTTAGACAGACCACAGAGATCAACCTACTCCAGCCTGGACTCAAATAAACAACCGAAAGCAGTTTCAATTGGGATGCTGATACTGTTTCAAATTATCCTTTTTATCGCCAATGTATGGGTTTTAATTTTGATCAGAGTTGAACCATATTTTGCTGTCTAGGGCCAGGGTACAGTTGTACAGTACAGTAACTCCCGATCCCACATAGGGCAACATGAGACTTCCAAATCCAGATTACTCTGATCCAGATTAAACTGTTAGGCCCTGGGGCTGATACACTGTATGTGACTGCTATGGCTGATTCTCATATTCCTACAACTCAGGATTATGTGATGAATTACATGGGCCTATAGGCCAAAAGTCATCCCAATAGATCTCTTATTATTCGAGAGTGTACAGGCATAGTTTGGGAGAAGGGTGTGACCTGCCAAATGTGGAGCCTTGAAAATGGTTATTCATGCTTATTTGTGCTTTAACAGTGAATTAATGAAGTTTCTAAAATTAGCTTTAAGGTCATTGTCAACGCACAGACAACGGTATGTGTTTTTCTACAGATAATGCATACTAATCAAACTTACACACACACACACACACACACACACACACACACACACACACACACACACGCACCATGTGCCACGTGAAGTTGATTGATAGTGACTGTAATTAATAGCTGTCTCTGAAGATTAATTAAAAGCACACAAAAAATAACAGACCAGCAGCACCAGTCAGGCTTGTACTAGTTATCTTTAAAACAGACGCCCCTGAAGTTCTCCCTATTTGTCTCTCCCTCTGTAGCAGCACAAGTGGAACCAGCACAACACATGCTGGGCCTGAAAGGCAGAGGACAACTGCATGACAGTAGTGAAGAATCACTAACATAAGGACGGAAAAAAAGAGAGAGAAAGGGAGTGTAAGAGAGAGAGAGAGAGAGAGAGAGAGAGAGAGAGAGAGAGAGAGAGAGAGAGAGAGAAGTAGGGGTATAAAAAGTAAAGAAAGAATGACTTCATCTTCTTCTGGGTGCCATTCCAGGGAAGAGAAGGTCGTTTCCAAGGCAGCAAAGCACCGATGGGGGGTACTGGGAGAGAAGATGGCAGAGGGGGTATCTGGCATCGGCGTCCCATCGGGAGCCCCAAGCAGGAACACGACATTCCCCCTTCCACAGCGCAGCACTCACTCACTCACTCACTCACTTCAGGCCCTCATGGTCTAAGCTCCATGCAAACCCAGTAGTCCCAGCAGTGGGAGAGAGCACAGCAGAGAGAGCACAGAGGAGTCCAGGGGACATGTGGCCTCAGATTCACCCACAGACTGCTCCAGTCACACAGCCTCAGAGCCCAACACACACACACACACACACACACACACACACACACACACACACACACACACACAGAGAGAGAGAGAGAGAGTAAACACACACTCCACCCCACCCCATGCCACCACCAGCAGCAGCAGTAGTAGTAGCAGCAGCAGCAGCAGCTTCTGGATGCTGTCCGAGGCAGGCAGCCATATTCCTGGGCGAGCGCAGCAGGATATTGAATTTATGTCGTCTTCCCTGCACCCCCCAGGGACGGGCCTGATGGGAATGGGACAGTCAACCTTCAGGACTGCTGGTCTGCAAAGTTAAAGCCCAGACGCTCTGCCAAGAACAGGACAGGACGTAAGCAACTAAAGTGGCACACATGCCTATGTGCACAGCACACACACACACACACACACACACACACACACATATGCAGTCACATGTGTACATTGATTTACACACACATAGTGTACTCTCTCTATCTCTCTCTCTCTCACACACACACACACACATACACACACACAAATGGTCATTAAATTCTTCCTCCAGCACCGTTAAGAAGGTAGACATTCTCATGAGAACCGAGCGCCTCTCCCCCAGTCCTTCCGAGCCTCACCCCGGCCCGTGTGCAGTCTGTGGGTCCCAGCACAGATGTTCCAGCATGCGTACTGATGCCTCTGTGCTTGGCCAATCCCATCACGTCTCCAGCTTCCCCACCAAGACCCCCAGCGTCACCACCACCACCACCACCACCACCACCCCCTACCCTACCCCCACCTCCACACACCATTGTCTTCCTCTCGCTTGACGAAGAAACTCCACCCCACTTAGCTCTCCAACACCACTCAACCACTTTCCCAGCTCACTAGGAACTCTTTCCCCTGTAGAGGAAATAACCCTATGCTGCTAATAATAATATTTTACAGTCTGTCATACTGCGTCAAATGTTTACACTGGGGCTATTTAAAGGCTTTATCATTGGGTTTGGACATTCAACTATGCACTTTATTCTGCTATGGAATGTGAATGTGGATGCTCCAAACGTAATGATAATAAATACTTGAATCTTGAGTGTGGCCAACACACACAAGATGATAGAAAAGAGAAAACCTATAGAGGAAAAACGTCAGACCATTCAGGGGAAGAAAAAAAAAAGACAGAGAAGATGGAGGAGGGGATGTGTTTGCGTCAGGTTGGCGCGCGCCAGTCAGCCATCTCCTGGCGGATAGAAGGAGGTGTTATAGGATATCAATATGTCCTCTTCCGTCTCAGATCACAATCTGGGAATGTCATTTCATTTGCCTTTTTGGTTCCCTCAAAACCTATTTTGTGAAAGTGGAAGTGTGTGACATGAATGTATTCATGAATGCATTCCAAGGAAAGGGAGGCGATTTGAGATATTCAGATTTTCAGTCTGTTTTTTATACATACAGTATATTGTATATAGCTGTGTGTTCATTTATTTCTGAACTCTACCAATCCCTATTCATAAATGAACTCCCTTTCTTTCTTTCTTTCTTGCTGTGTGTCAATTTAATTCTGAACTCTACCTATCTCTATTCATACAAGAGCTCCCTTTCTTTCTTGCTTCGTGTCCATTTATTTCATAACTCTAACCATCTCTATTCATACATGAGCTCCCCTTCTTTCTTTCTTTCTTTCTTTCTTTCTTTCTTTCTTTCTTTCTTTCTTTCTCTCTCTCCCTCCTCTCCTGGTCTCAGTGTGTATGGCTGTCCTCTCAGCAGCGCGGCTCTATGAATTCATCTCGCTCCTAATCAGAGCGCTGTGACAGGTGTTAATTGAGGTGTGTTTGCCCTGTCGAGAGCATCAGCGGTTGGCTGCATCTGTTTGGCTAAGAGGTCTGGCTGTCAGACATTTGGCTCTGCAGGAACTTTGTGCTGATGTTACAATAAAAAATCTCTGGATGTGTGTCTGTGTGTGTGTGTGTGTGTGTGTGTGTGTGTGTGTGTGTGTGTGTGTGTGTGTGTGTGTGTGTGTGTGTGTGTGTGTGTGTGTGTGTGTGTGTGTGTGTGCAGGTCCAAGTGTGTGTGTGTGTGTGTGTGTGTGTGTGTGTGTGTGTGTGTGTGTGTGTGTGTGTGTGTGTGTGTGTGTGTGTGTGTGTGTGTGTGTGTGTGTGTGTGTGTGTGTTTGTGGTTGTGAAGGTCACTGCGAGACACAATGCTTAATTCCAGCCAAGCCACTCCCTGATGGCTCAACGCTTTCCTGAGTCAGGGCCAGGTAGGTGCCTTTAGTCTTTGTGGTGAACACAGGGAAATGATAGAGACAGAGAGAGAGAGAGAGAGTGGGACCTTATGCTGTACTGAGAGCCCTAACATACCCACTGCCTCTCATCTCCAGTGCTCTCCACTCTTTACTTGGAGGAGGCTGCTTTGGCTCTGAGGATACATGATGCTAAGTACACACATTAATTTCACTCACTCAACTAATATATATATGAAAAATAAATTACATCTGATCTCAACATCACACAACATCTAAAAAAATCTGAGATGTATCTGTTTACATATGTTACATATACACTGAGGCTTTGGAAAGAACATTCGGTGCCAACTGATTTTAATTAACATAATCTTCAATTGATTTGGTATATTCAAGTACATATCAGATGATTATTACATCATCCACGTATATCAAGCTAATTTTTATAAAAACTTCTACATTCTGATTACTACTATAATTTTGTACACAGTTCAACATTCTTAGTTATTGCCAAAATAAATATGTGAAATTCCCAATGTGATAGTCTTAGTGTACTATAAAAAATGAAATAAAATAAAACAGCCTCCTGTGTGTATTTCCCTCTGTTTTCCCCGCTAGAGTGCTCCCTGACCCGAAGTGAGCCAATGTCATCATGTGAAATGTGTTCTGCCTCACCCTGTCAGAGAGGGAGTGAGGCCCTGGGGGTGCTGGGAGGCCATGGAGGGCATTCGACTGGTTAATGGTGGCAGGGACAGCTTTCAACTACTGAAAGGCACTTACCTGCCCTTTTCCCCATTCACGTCAACCACCCAAACCCACCATTTAGACCTCCTGCCGAGTCACCCCGTCCAATATTGCCCCCCACCTACCCCCCCTACACAGAACACCTCTAGGCTGTTCTTCTGTTTGAGCTTAGACACCTTGAAGTCCAAAGTTTCATGGTCTTACACAGAATGGGGGGAGGGAGAGTAAGAGTAGAAAGCCTGGCGCCATTTAGACGTGTTGGAAATGAGACACACAAAGAAAATCAGACAAAGCCTTGGAGAAGTTGTGATTAAAGGGTGTCATTGTTTTTTTTTTTATTTCCCCGACGTGTCTGAGGCATCAGCCCCGGTGTGAATGTGGCGCTTGTTTGAGGAAGCATCTGGAGTAAGTCCCTCACTTCCTTTCATTTGAGAGAGGAGTTGAGTCGACTTGAGTGGAGACAAGAAGAGAGAGGGGAGCAGTGACAGATGCTCTTTCATGCGTCGCCAGCCTCTCCCCCGGAAATCATGCCAGACACCATGCTCATGATGTCACCGTTGCATCACCTCAACAACTTCCTTCCCCTGACTTCCCCGACTGAAAATTAAAACCCTGACAATCACTTTCTCTGTGCGTCTCAAAGAGGAATCCACCCACCACCATCACCCCCATTTAAACATTACACTCTTCAAAAAAGAGATTGAAAAATCATGGGGGGGAAAAAGGGCAGAAATGGGCTGAAAAATGGCGGCGGAGTGGGAGAGTTAGTATATAAAAATATAAATTGTTGGGTGAAAAGATGAATTTGAGCGCGAGAGGCAGCCCCGGAGCTGTTATAATTCCTGCCCATGTATCACGGTTAGCAAGGCTCGGCTCTCTGCAGTCAGGCCAATCACAAGAGTGCAGGAAAGCGGCACATCAATCTAGCAGCGTGTGCACGGGCAAAAAGAGAGAGAGAGAGAGAGAGAGAGAGAGAGAGAGAGAGAGAGAGAGAGAGAGAGAGAGAGAGAGAGCAAGAGAGAGAGGGGAAAAAGGCAACACCATCACACCTTTCCCCTTGCAAAGGCGGCTCTCCCCACCTCTCCCTCCCCTGGTGCTCTCTTGAACACAGTGGTCTCTGTTTATCACGCGCACAAACAGGCAGAGAGAGAGCTGAATTAAGTATTACGGAAAAGGCTGCTCTGTATGCTAATTATTCTGAGTTGTGTGAGCACAGATGCTAGGCAGAAACAAAAGCACAAGTGTACATAAATAACAACAGAAATTGGTGCCTGTGTGGGTCCATCGTTAAATGCCCTCTTAGCTGGCACATACAAGGGCAGGCCTTAAGTACTTGAGTGGTGGTAGCTAAAATAGAATTTATTCATTTATTTTGACTATGAGGAAATGCCCTTTCTATTCACTGCCTTCCAGTTTGCTTTCTAAAGCCTCTCCAAATCAATCTATCCTATTTTACCAATTCAAACTTACAGCAATATTTCTTCAAAACATAATACCTCTTTTAAATTTTCATTGATCAATCTAAAATGCAGGTTGACTCTCTGCCAGTTAAACGTCGGATCACAAACTTGCACAAATCCCCTTTGATCTAACTGAGAGGTATTTAAAGGTTGACAGCCAAATAGGCACAGAATGGCTGGTCAAACAGACACGCGGCGATTAAAAATGCCATGCTGACTGGAGCTGTGTGAAGACAAATAATCTCAAGCTGCCATTTGACACTTACCCATTAGTGTCACAACAATCGCTATGGCACAAACTGTCAAGACATTTATGGTCACCTGTTGCAATTTGCTGTCCTGGGGCCGTTACCTGCGGCTGTAAAATAATGTTTATGGCATGACCGTATTGAGGCCCTCAGTGGTGAGCTTGCGTTAAACTTTACTGTGGCAGTAACACTGAATGTGGAGAGTCTGGCTGTAATCAGTCGAGTTGAGGAAACGTCCTGTTCATTTGGGACAGGCAGACACACTGGATTCTTTTCTCGGGCTTAGAACCTCTTAAGTCGGCAGCATCATTTGCAATGAATCATTCATTCTCGACAATGTAATGAATTTATGACAAAAAAAAATGATTTGATTTCCTCCCCACACTCTGTAATGAAGTGCAGAACATGCTTCGGATTGTAATTGGTTGCGAGGTCAGATAAGTCATAGGGCTAAGCTGGATGTGGTGGCATCGTGGCAGAGGCTGTATAAATATTAAAAAATTCATCTTATTCCGTATCATAAATACATGAGTTGCATTCCTTGGAGGGTACTATAGCTACAGCCACTGAAGTGGTCTATAAATTCCCTTTCAAAGTCCTCGTATTGGACAATGCAATCTTCAAATAGCATTGTGTAGCATGGGCGTTTTACCTCACAGAGAGCCAGCCCTAGCCAGAGTAAGTGTATAAACCCCTCTGCCCATGATGGTACGACGGTGCGAAAATCTCTGAAAGACTTGACTGTGTTGTTATTCTCTCACCACCAGGGAGATAAAATGTACAGGGGACCAAGAGGGACACATTTGTTTAATCCCCCAACACACACACACACACCCTCCTTTTCCCAATTGCGTGCCTTTTCAGCAATTTTCAACGTTTTTGCCAGTGGCGAGGCAGAGTGAGAGGATGGGAATGACTTATTTAACAGATAGCGTTTCCTCTGCCGTCAGCGAAAAAGGGTCAACATTTCAGAGCAGGATCGACGCAATGTGGTTTGAAACCTGGGGTCATTTTGGTTAAACTAAGAGCCAGTCAGGGACAGAGTGAAAAACGGAGCCTATCATTACAAGGCAGACAGAGACATTTATCTACCAGGGCTCTGTAATGTATGTCTATATTCTATGCCCTAACAGAGGCACAGGGACAGTGGAGAATGGAGAGAGATTTTTTTTTTTTTTCACCATGAACTGAAGAAATTTTGACTTTATGGGTATGGTTATGAGGCCATCATATTTAATACCAGGGAAATGAGCAGCGCAGGGAAATGATCATCATTGCTTGAATTTCAGTAAAGTTTCCAATCTTCAGCGTGACATTAGTTGCTCGCTAGAGATTAAGCTGTGCTTCATACGTCATAATTAACTCTATGTGGTGTTATATTCTCAATGTTTATTTATTTTTTTTTTTTATGTCTTCATATTTGTTGTAATGCAGTCTGTGGCGTTTTTTCCTAACCAAGGAAACTGGAGTCACTTTATGGAATCTCTGGTAAAGTTTCCATTTCAAATACACTATTACCAAAAAAGAAAAAAAAAAAGAAATTTGCTTGTGTTTTGCTTAATTGACTCTCAGCCTTGTAGATTTTCTGTTAACTGATATGCTCCAAGCAGTGCCACTGTGCCACATGCAGCTGTGTTATGTCTCTGATTTACTAAACTCTACATGTTTAGAACAGATGTTGCAAGCCATAAGACTTTCATAAAACACTTTCTAAGGCCATTTCCAGAAATTGTTTTCTGTAATGTTGTCTTTAGGTTCTCGGAGCGCCAGCCATTTAATTCACGCCCATTCTGCACTTGGAGGGGAAAAAAAGTATAAAAAAAACTACTTTGAACATGGAAAAAAAAAAGAATTATTGCATGTCATTATATCCAGTCAGCTAATGTCTTGTGGTATGCCTTGCACAGTCAATTTCACTCCAAGCAAATCCATATTCCTTGTCTGTAACAATTACATCTGCATGGGACGAGTCAATTCAAAGGCAAGAACTGTTGAAAGACATACTGTGTTGTCTGTTCTGTAATGGCTGGAATGAGAGTTCACCTCGGCTTGTCTGCACACAGATCTGACTGTCTGTCTGACTGACTGACTGACTGACAGACTTTGTCTTGGATTGTGACATCAGAGAGGCTTTGACAAATGATCTCAATCTCCAGGCCGGGTGTCAAGCTTCTGGGGCCCTCTGGAACTGCTAGCAAAACCTAGCCAACAGATGGAACTCCTCATGTGTCTATTCTGAGACTTCTCTTAGAAAGACAAGAAAACACAATGACATCCCTTTGACACAGGCTGATGTGGAAAAAAAAGAGAGAGAGAGAGAGAGAGAGAGAGAGAGAGAGAGAGAGAGAGAGAGAGAGAGAGAGAGAGAGAGGAGGAAAACCAAACAAGTCTCTCAGCCATTTTCTGAAGCATCTGATGCCGGAGAGCTCAAGCATGCCGGAGATGCTCAGCTGTGAGCATAGGAGAGTTATGGCGAGGATTTGGATTATATTATCAGGCTTTGTTGTTAAGGCCACAAATCCCATCTTGGCAAGAGACTAGACTCTCGGAGGAGAGAAGAACAACATCATGTGATTTGCTTGTGTGGTTCTTCCTGGTAGCGCACCATATGTGTGACACAAGAAAGAATTACAACCAGACAACACAAACATGATACCACAGAATTACAGTAGCCTGTCTGCTAAAAGTGTTGTTTATGGAGGAAAACAGAGTGTATTATGCCTGCATGTATTTGTGTGTGTTCTGTATGTGTCCACAAATGTGTACGCATACTTATGTGCACGCGTTATTTTTTCAAGTAAGCATGTGTGTGTGTGTGTAAGTGTGTGAGTGTGTGTTTGTGCAATCGTGCATGTGACTGGGTGTTGGTGTGAATGTTTGGTAAAACTCCACACAGTTTTTTCCCCTCCACTGTTAATGGAAAAGGGTAAACTTGCCACCCCTGCCCCATTTGCAGGCTTCCACCTTCCCCCCAATTTCCCCAAGCGATGTGACAAGCTGGTGAAGCGAATCGTATTTCTGAGGTCTCCACTTTCTCAGGCCATGTGCAATAGTGCACGAGCCACAGCCCATAGCCACGTTTGTCACTGTCAGGCAAAACACAGACAAAGAGGCCACTGCCAGTGAAATTCCAAACAAGAATTCCACTAAAATTCCACTCGACTAAACCTAGAAATCTAGACGTACCCTAGCAGAAGCAAAAGCAGTTACGTTTAGAAACGACACATATAGCAGTTGTTCTCTCAAGTTAGGACGCATCAATCACGTTGCTCTATCGTTGTAGAGAGTCGGCTGGATTCAGGACCGGTTCTAGCCTTTTTGTTACCCAAGGCCAGATTTCGATTTTGCCCCCTCTTTTCTGGAAATACATGCGTAAAACTGAAGAAAAAAGTAATAAATGTATTGCGATGCCCCCTTGATATTTCGTGCCCAAGGCGACCTAGACTTACTTACAGTACATTAACCTAAAGTAACATACACCTTGAGGCCTGTGAAACTGTCCAAGTAATAAAACATATAACATATTGAGGATGGTTTCGATGTGCTGCATGATTCATGCTCGTCTGTGTGCTCTCAATACACAAACTCAAACTACCCAAATGTTTTTCACCCTCCTGGAAGTTTTTTCTCCATCCAAGTGCTCCTCTACAACTCTATAACAAGCAGTTCAGCAATATCGATCCTTTCCTGTGTTCAAGAGTATGTAGCTTTCGTTCCTGATGGCATCTAACGTGAATGTTTACATAGACGTATAGACATATCAGTCTTATCAAAGTTGAGCAAAGAATTCAAATTGATTATATGGATTCAATGCCTTTCCAAAAAAAAAAAAAAAAAAACATGGCATTGCACCATAAATTGATTCCTTGTTCGTTCTACTGATATGATGCAATCTGTTTGGGAATTAACCTTCATTCTTGAAGAGTGAACACGAGGCCTGTGGGACAAAAGTTTCTTATCTTAATTCCCCCAACTAGTTTTCCTCTCAATTCTCATCAGAGTCTCACAGCCTTCTGTGACAAAGTAAAAGAAAAAGGGAAAAATGCCAAGAGTAAACTCTAGGAGCTCTTGGAATGAGGAGCGGCTGGTTTTCCCCAGAGAGCGATCGCTGACCACAGAGACTCTGGAAAAGATGTTCCTACTCATCCATGTCTTTGGAGACCCTGCCTATTAGCCCCTATGCTATCCCCACACATTAGTCCCCCTTCACTGCACCTCACCGTCATTGACCACCACGAGACCAGCGCCTTCGGCTACAGTCGGCCGAGCCGCTCTCTCTCTCTCTCTCTCTCTCTCTCTCTCTCTCTTTATTGTCACTGAAGTGTCCCTGGAGGCTGGCGACCGTGCTCAGAGAGGTAGTGATGAGTTAACAGCTGTCCCTTTGCGGGAGTCCTGCTGCAAGCGAAGGCACTCGAATGAAACTTTTCTCTCTGAGGAAATTTCTAGATTGGAGGTGGTGGGAAGGAGTGGGGTGGGATGGAGGGTGCTGTCATGAAAAGACTGCCCAACAGTTCCCCTGTGCAAAGCTATGCTCATATTGGCAGTGCTGTTCGAATTTACCTAAAATAAAAAAAAAAAACATAAAATAAACACTAGAGTCTTCATAAGTAGCAACGGCAGGCAGGTATCATCACACCTGGCAACAAATACCTGGCAGTGGTTAGGAACAAGAAGCAACACATCTCCATGTTAATTCCCTCTTTCATGTCGGCCGTGTTTGCTGGAGACCGCATGGGCTGGGGATCCCCACGGGGGTGTCCGTCTCATGGCGTTTATCACGCACAGAGCCGCCCGAGTCGCCTGTGATCCGCGGGATGCGCGCCTTTGCCGCACCAAGCAAATATTGCCCCAGTCCCAATCGGCTTTGAAATGCAAACCTCTGCTGGGGGCTGGGTGGCTGCGGATGCCAGCGTCAGGAAATCCTCTTGATTTCATTCCACCCTGGATGGCGGCGTGTTTACACACTCGCCCCACAAGCTACCCACTCACTCCGCCACCATCGTTCTCGCTTCAAAGGCACACCTTGTCACCGGCTATTTGGTCGACCAGCGGGCACCCCCACGGCCCAGTGGAGTGGGCAATGATCGGCAGCGACGGCGAGGAATGAGAAGAGACAACCGTGTGCCCTCAAATGAAGATGTGATTGCTCTAAATGAAGATGGGATTGCTTTCCTCAGACCCCTGTTGTCTCTCAAAGGCACACAGACCTTTGTGGCTGTCAGCGGCCCTCACCAAATTGCTCTCAAATGCCCACATCCTGTTTCCCAAGGTAACCTCCCGCGGTAAAGGACACAGCTTCCATTTCTTACTTCATTATAGCCGTGTCTTTTTTGTCTATTTGTATTAAACCCCAGTCTTGAACTTCCACAATGCCTCATTCATTATTTAGCTTTTAATTTGTGCAGGAGGGGACCCGTTTTACCGCCAGGACTGCACAAGGTGCCAGTCAGCAGCCAGCGGAGAGAGAGAGAAAAAAAAAGGCTGATCTGATCTGAAGTAGGCTTGCACTGGAGTGTGAGCCAGAGAAAGTTCTGTGAGAGAAAATATTTAAACAGATTGATTCAAGATGTTCTCTCATCTGAATAGTTACGTGGAATATAAATTAGGAGCAGGTTTAAAGTGATCTCAAAGAGCGGCATCCATCCAGACCAGATATAGATCCAAAGTCAATTTAACAGGGGCCAGAGAAAGCAGGTGTAGAATTTAGAAATGACGGTAGAGAGTGACGCCTGCGCAGGGGCATTCGTGCATTTTTGGGGAAACTGCAACTTTTATAAACACTTACTAAAATTCTAAAAATGTATTTTATTTTTACATTACATTTATAAGCAAATGCCTTTATCAAAAGGAACTTGCGAAAAGAGGGCTGAAATACTGGCTACAACACAATGAAAACATTTCTAAATTTCTAACAAGAAATATGAAGAAGAGGGTGTGGTTGGATTAAAATATTAAGACAAGATGTACCCTTGGTCATTAAGGACATATTTTTGGGAAAAAAGCCTACATATCCACTAAATGCTATCATTTCTTTGGACTGTCATTAGAAGTAAATGAAGATGTTGAACTGTTCTGTGGAAGTCAGAGCAACACCTAGACTAGATGAGTGGGACCGGTGCTTGAGATAAATCAAGTTGGCAGTGAGGCTGCTTTAGTGAGGATGAAGGGAGTGGCTGATTAGATATGAACGAGCACAGAGTGTCAGTAAATAAAGAAACCTTGTGTTCCACTCTCGCTGTGGTAATGCTTCACTGTAAGAAGTGTCGCAACGCAAAGCAATAAACAGAGACTCAATCGCTACAGCAAACAGCAGCACGGAAATCAATACCACCACCAACACCACCACCCCTCCTCCACTCCTTTCCTCTCTTTGTCTTTTTATGCTTTCCTCTCTTTCATCCTTATGCTCTCTCTGCTCTTGTCATCCTCTCTCTCTCTCTCTCTCCCTCCCTCTCTCTCTCTTCCTCTACCATTGCTGGCATTGGCCCCAGTAGCTGAGAGGACCTGCCCTGGTTGCCCTTCAGATTGCCCAGTGGGGACCTGCCCGCCTGCCCCGGTTCCAGCCAGACATGCGGCCATCACATCCATCTTTGTCAGTCTGTTGCTCGTGGAGCATTCATCAGAAACAAACACATACACATTTACACACACACACACACACACACACACACACACACACACACACACACACACACACACACACACACACAGAGGAAGAGAGAGAAAGAGACGGCACATACCATAGGCATGAGTGGGTGTGCACACACAGATTTATATACTCTGTAAGGCATACAAGTTTAATATACTGCTTGATCAAACAAAGTGTTCGAGCAGGCAAGGAGAGCTAGGGGTGAGATTGCTATTACCATTCTCAACCAAGGAGGGATTTTTGTTGTTGTTTGTTTGATAGCAGCTTGATTATGTTAAAACAAAAAATCCTGTAGTAGTAGTAGTAGTACTAATTATAGCAGTAGTAGTATTATTAGCAGTATTGCTAATACAATACTGTATTAATAGTACTGTAGTAATAGTAGTGTTTATATAGTAGTAGTAATAGTAGTATTACATTATTACAGTATTACAGTTTGTTTGTCATTTTAGAGAAGCTTGTCAACAGGACAATGGAAAACTACCACTATTGTTTTAATGTTTTTGTTATTATCATTATTATTATTACAATAACAGTTGTATCTTTGTTTTGTGCTAGCTGTCCCTCAATCCCTGGTCCTGAAGAAGGAGAGAAAGAGAGAGAAGGGGAGAGGAAAAACAAATGGAGGGGCATGTCTGGAAGGGGGCCTCAGGGGAACGTGACTGCAATGGAGAAGTGGCAACTGGGCATCTGCCATCCCTGCCTGAAGAATGGCTGGGCTTGTAATCCCTACATTAGCCTTGCTGTCAAGCCACTAATAAAAATAAGCTGTGGACAGATCAAGTGCCGGTGATTTAAAAGCAGTTTCAGGCCTAAAAAACCCTGCAGGAGGTGGTGTGTGGCAGCTTTAGTGTAGGCTGAGAGAGCTGAGCAGCACTCTCTCTCTCTCTCTCTCTCTCTCTCTCTCTCTCTCTCTCTCTCTCTCTCTCTCTCTCTCTCACTCTCTCTCACTCCTACCAAATGCTTGGTTCCTCATAGTCTGGATTCCTTAATCACATGAAAATAGAGAGGGCTAAAAATGCTCAAGCCAGGAATTTGGGCTTCTCTCTGATTTCAATTTGCACCTTTGAGTCATCAGGCACATTTGCCTGGATGCCATTACAGTGGTGTGTGTGTGTGTGTGTGTGTGTGTGTGTGTGTGTGTGTGTGTGTGTGTGTGTGTGTGTGTGTGTGTGTGTGTGTGTGTGTGTGTGTGTGTGTGTGTGTGTGTGTGTGTGTGTGTGTGTCATTGATTTGATAATTACATTGAGTCATCCATGAGTGAAGCAGACACAAATAATTGGCCAGGGCATATTTTCTGATGATCAATAAACACTGAACACAGGATATTAGCCACTTTGATTACAAGTTAGTCTGAGTGTCACATATACCATAATGGTGACATTTACATGTCTCTGTTTTATTTGTATATATTTTTTAAATATTTGATTGACAGCATACAATGTTTATGCCAAAGAGTACTTATACTGTTTTTACCTGGTGTAGGTCTAGACTTATGCAAAGCCTTTATTGATATATCAAGTCTGCCTTTTTCCAATATTTTGCTCCTCTACCTGACCCTTGGTGTACGTCTGAAGAAGACTGCAATGTAAATTCAGATTTGCTTGTAGGTTTGTCTAAGTTACCCCAGCAGGCAAAGGTAATATAGCCTGCCATATTGGCCTGCTTAAATTAAACAGGGCATCTTTTAGATCTAGTTTAAAAGCTATGTATCTGAGTACAAGTAAAAATACAATTGGAGTGCAGCAAAGGTAAGAGTTGCTATAGTCTACTGGCTTTGCCTTTGCTAAGACAATTCCATGGATATTTGCAGGAGATTTGAAAATAACATCAAGGACGAATGAAAGAGGTAGGACAAAGCAGAAACAATGTGAGTCCTGGGGTAGATCAGTTGAGATACACTGAGATTCAGACTTCCTGCCAATTTAAGCCTAAACTCATAAGGTGAAAGCTGGAATAGGAGACCTGTTAGAGTTGTAAAATATAATCTGATGAAACAGAATTCCTGACGAAGACAATTAATCCATGAGCTAAATGAGTCACCTGTAAATTGCCTTCAATGAGGTTTGTTTTCAAATAAGCCCAAGTCTAAGGCCTCTATTAAAGTATTCTGGGGACAACATCTCCTTGGCTGAATTAAGGATGCACAATGCTTACACTATACTGCAGGTCCGCTGTCAAAGGTACAAAACTACATGCACAACTTGTTGGAGAGTTGGCTGACTTCATTACAAAAGAATTTCACCAAATGACCCGGACAAAGGCGTCAGGGAATGCTGAAACCTTGCTCAGATAAAATGATGTTTTTGCATCATAAGTTTCCGAATCCAAGACTTTCTTTTGTGTTTAGCTGAAAACTCATCTTCAGCAGGTTATTGGAGTCAACAAGGTGCTTTGCCAGTGGACAGGACAACAAACTAACAAGTTCAAGAGAGAACAAGTCAACCCCGCCAACCCTATTCTCAGTCTCAACACTCTTCCAACCCCCATCCCTCCCCCCGCCCAAAGGAAGATTTCCAGATCCGGAAACAAAGAGATCAGACTCCAGGTCAGCTCCAGGTCCTGCGAGACGTGTCATGCATAGTCATAATCACTCAACCCTAATCTCATTTCCGAGCGGATAATTACATTCTGGGGATGTATTTACCTTTGTTGTGAAATGTTTGATTGAGAGGTAATGCCCAGCTCAAGTGCCGACAGACAGTTCCAAATTAATTTCTGTCACAACTATTGATTCTGACCAGCCAGCGTAATAACGACACGGGCAACGGCGGTCATTTCCATCCAGCGGTCGCAGACACTAATTTGTTTCAAGTGGTGTTCTCACTGTCAGAACAAAAGCACCCTGGTGGTCAAAGCCTGAAAGGTGATTTGTCGGTAGCACCCTTGTCTCAAACTAGCTGTCCTTAGCTCCGTCACCCTCGACATTAGCCTCCTTCCCGCTAGTGACAAGCAATCAGCCGACTGAGGCGTCGAGAGACTCGCTCGAAATTCCATGGCACGTCTCTTTCCTCTCGAAGCCGAGGGTCGTTTCTCTCTCACCCTCCCTCTCTTTCTTTCTCTCCGTGGGTGTGTGTGTGCGTGGGTGTGTGCAACAATGAGACAGAATGAGTGTGTGTCTGTCTGTGTGTGTGTGTGAGTGACAAGTGTGTGTGTGTGTGTGTGTGTGTGTGTGTGTGTGCGTGCACAGGTCTCTCCACAGGAGTGAGATGAATCAAGGACATCAAGGTGCGCAACAAGTTGGGTCCCATTTCACGCTTCATGGGGAGCCCCTGCTGAGCTGGGGCATCTTTGATGATGCCTATCGCCAACTTTTCAAAAGGCTGCCATAAAAGACCTCATTTCAGACACAAAACCTGTCTGTGGGAGAAAAAAAAGACACACAAAAAAAGGTAAAATAAAATAGTCCCGGATGTGTTGAATGCTGGCACCTTTTTTTTTTCAAATTCATTTCATCATGCTTTTAAGAGGTTCCATCCTGAGCAGCTACTTCTGCCAGAGTGAGGCCCTGCTGAATAGGCAAGAGAATCTCTTCTGACACACACACACACACACACACACACACACACACACACACACACACTGTCACTCACACATGCATGCACATAATACACATTGGTTGACCACTGCCATCACCGGGGCATAATCTAAAACGTTATTTTACTCCTCTTCTCTTTTGAATCGAAATCTTGGCTGGAAATGTTTCAATACTCCACACATGTGCGACAAAGACAGTGCTTCATTCACTAAATGAAACTCTAGTGCTCTCACCCAGTTCAAATATATGATTTTTATTAATACCCACAGTAAGTGTCTATTCAGGAGCAGCTCAGCGTGATAGAGAGCCCACTCAGACCCACTGCTCTTGTGAATGATGCCAGCGAAACAGCCAGACAGGCTTTTGGGAGCAAAGTCGACGAGATGTATACCGAGCACTGTTTAACAGTCTTTAACAGTGCTTTGTGAGACACACTGAAAAAAAAGAGAAGAGGGCTTCGTTTTCAAAAGAGGGACGATTCCGACGCAAAACGTTTTTTACCTGCGGGGGAGGTCACAGAGGTGAGTGTCTAATCTGCTTTGCCAGGCTAAGAGCAGTGATTAAAGCACGGCGGTGACAGTGGAGAAAGATGAATGGCTATTGATTCGGGAGAGCATTCCAGACAGGCCAACAGACAAACGGTGACGAGCCGGCCGAGAAAGAGGACACCGCGGCACGCTTGGCGAAACACGGCTCGAAACATGCTCTGTGATGCACGACATCCAGATCGATAAGTGCCAGGGGTTGTATGATTTACTAATGAATGAAGTCTTGAAGTCTTCTGGAGCTCCTATATGCAACTCTCTCCTTCTATCCCTCCACCTTCATTTCTTCCCTTGGTTTCTCCGTCTGTCTCTACTTTACCTCTAACTCTTTTAATTCTCTCCCCTCACTTCTCTTGATTCTCATCTGTCCATCATGATAGAGGGAGAAATGCTCCTCTCTGAACGATGAAGGTGGAGCAGAATCGCTTGTCTTTAAGTCAGGAGTGGATAAGTCGCTACTCCATGTGTAACCGTTACAATAAATGCCCTCGCCACTCAACACTGACCCATTCTAGTTTAGTCTTTGAGGGTTCAGGGCTTAGGGCTTAGGGTGGACAATGAGATCCAGCCAGTGACATGTGACAAAAGACAAGTGCAGACATGTTTCCGTGACAACTCTTCAAGTCTAGATAATCTTAGCAACTCCAATAGCACATTACAGTATGACCTTCAACACAAAATAATGGATAAAATGAATAAAATACCCAATGTCGAATTGTCAAACTATCACGATCACAGAATCCATTTCCTGATGATATGATATGCCACTTGGTTTAACCACCACATGTTTTGAACAACTGTTATATGAAAGACACACACCTCAAATTGGATTTACACATACCCATCAATCTATATACCAAAACGGTTCACATGCTAACTTGATTATATCCGCACTCTGCATGGGGCCGCCATATGTGTTCGCTCACCTTGATGTTTCATAGCTTTATAGATTCCATGATCATCAAGGTCACAGTACAGAGCTACAATTTAAGCCTGCGTGATGCCACCTCGGTGCCAATAATGGGTGTCTCGCAGTCAGTGACATATTTCCTGTCAGCTTGGCGCCAAGCAGCTCGGTCTTTGTGGGTAACAACTTCATTTCCCAGAATGGCTTGCTCAGAGAACAAAGGGGAAAGGTTCACAGCGAGGCTCGTTAACCTTGGGGAGTCATTTTAAATGCCAGCCGTTTTTTGGCTGACGCCACAGAAAACAGATACAGTAGAGAAGAAGAAGAAGAAGAGGAGGAAGAGGGGAGTTCTCTGTTCTCACTGACGCATGCAAATGATTCGCTTAGAAGGAGGAAATTACTTTCCGATGCAGCACGCGCTATTAATCTGGATTCCCTGGTTGTCTTTGAGGCTTGTGTACAATGATATGTTAAAGAACAACTTGTGATGTTTATCTCAGATGATGCACTACGCTGGCCCACCTGAAAGTTTGTTTTCTTTACCTTTAATTTGTCTTTGTTCAAGTTGAAAAGACACTCTGGATCTTCTGGGAAATGCTCTAGTAAATGGCATCAAAGGAAGCTAAGTGACTGTGTGTGTGTATGTGTGTGAGGTGTGTGTGCATGCATGCATGCGGGTGTGGGTGTGTATATGTGTTTGTGCGTGTGTGTTTGTGCATGTGTGTGTGTGTGTGTGTGTGTGTGTGTGTGTGTGTGTGTGTGTGTGTGTGTGTGTGTTGTGAGATGCCTTCCATTAAGCCAGTTTGGCCCACTCCAGCTCCTATTAAAGTGTGCATGGGAAGGGGCACAGAGGGTTTGAAAGGGGCCAGTGAAATGAGAGGACACTTTAATGGTGTCACAAACCTCCTGGAATGGGCCACTCTGATGGACTCAAAAGGACAGACAGGAATGGGAGGCCCACTTAGACGTGTCAAACATCATCTAATGGTGCTCTGGCCTCAACCTCCCAGAGAGAGAGAGAGAGAGAGAGAGAGAGAGAGAGAGAGAGAGAGAGAGAGAGAGAGAGAGAGACTAGGAAATCAGTTTAAACCAACCAACACCCATTTCATCTCTCTCGGTCTGTCTCCAACATTCAGTTCATCTCTCTCCCTCTCTCTCTATCTCACTCTCTCTCTCTCGCTCTCTCTATTTATCTCTGTGAACATTCACTTTCCATCCCGTCATTCCCAGTCTAGGGGTTGAACATTCCCCGATTCTGGGCACGTTCGTTCCTGCTCCAGTACTGTACCCCTGGAGGAGCCCTGTGAGCTCAGCAGGAGAGGCAGGGAGGCACTGAGAGCTTTCTCCTTTCATTAGCGTCCTGGCCGCTCCTGACTGCTCCTGGCACCTCAGCCTGTGGGCAACATGTTTTGGATCTGTGATTTGTATCGGAAAATGCTTTGGGTTTGGGTGTAAGGAGGGGAAAAATGGTAATAATATAAAAAAATAAAACCTACAAAGAGATTTCTCCTGGGAGTTTGGATATCTGTTAGTGTGTGATGCAAGACGGGGAGGTCTCTGGACAGAATTTCAGCCGTACAACTCTCTCCTCTTACTGTCTATATTTCAGATAACTTACAACTTATAGAACTTATAACTTAGTAACCCCGATACCTGAGTTATTCCCAAATCTCATCCCCATCCCACAGCACACACACACACACACACACACGTACGCATACACAGACATGCACTCTCTCACACACACACACACCCCTTCAACACACACAGGCATGCTGCACACACACACACACACACACACACACACACACACACACACCCCACCTCACCCCCCCGAAATGCATACACATACACACACACACTCATACACACACACACACACAGGCCAAATCAGACAACAGCATCCCCTCTCACTCAAGCTCCGAATGGTCCTGACAAGTCCAGTGCAAGTCTCCCTCTCCACTCCCCCAGCATGGTGGCTAAATGAATCAGACGACTACTGGCAAGAACAAAGCAAAGCGATTCAGTGATTCAGGGACTGGCATCAGGGCATGATGAAGAGGGACAGCAAGGGCATCTCCGTATCTCAGTGCCAGCTAGTCAGGTGATTCACCGACTCCGCTGTGGACACAAACGATGGAGGCGTTTTCCTTTGGAAAGAGAGAGAGTGGTAGGCACTGACGGAGCATCCGTTTGGTCCGGATTCCACCGCCGCAGCCATTGTTCGACCGGAAGTTGTGACACTCGGTCTCTGCCTCCCTGATGCTCTCCTTTGTCCAGGAGCCGGATGGGTGTTTTGGGGGGGGCGTGGGGTGGGGGTGGGGGGGCATTTTTGGTGGAGTCGTGCCACTGATGCTGCCACTGCTGGCTGGCTGGTTGGATGGCAGGTGTCTGCTGTGTCCGAGCGAAGTGAAGCGAGCGGGCCGGAATGTGCCGGAATGTGCTTTGTCACTCTAATGAAACACCGCGTGGGGGAAAGAGCCGCAGGAGAGATCCCTCAAGGTGACAGAGACGCAGGGCGCAGCTCGGCAAACAGACTTAGAGTGTGTGTGTGTATGTGTGTGTGTCTGTGTGAGTGTGTATGTGTGTGTGTGTGAGAGAGAGAGTGTGTGTATCTGAGGGTGTGATTGTGTGTGTGTGTGTGTGTGTATGTGTGTGTGTGTGTGTGTGTGTGTGTGTGTGTGTGTGTGTGTGTGTGTGTGTGTGTGTGTGTGCATGTGTGTGTGTGTGTGCGTCCGCTGGGATTATGCAACTCAAAATAAGTCACAAAACAAACCGAGGGGCTTCAGATAAAGTCTCCAGATGATTATATTTCTCTCTGAGTCATGGTGTTGACATGACAGATAACGTTTAGCTTAATGCCTGGTGATTAACTTCACAGATGACAAACAAAGATTACTCAAAGACAACACAAAGATAACTCAAAGAGAACACAAAGACTCGTGGCTGAAGTTTTCGAGCTACTAAGTCAGACCTTTTGTCACAACTTATGCCTGATCCTTTACAAAGTCTGAATCACACTCTCACCTCACACATGTGGAGGTGTCTAGAGATGGAGAGAGACAGAGAGAGAGAGAGAGAGAGAGGGATATGAAAGAGGGTTGTGATTTAAGAAGGGTTTAGAATTAAGGTTAGGTGGGATAATTAAGAAAGAGGAATTTGGAGAACTCAGCAGTTCACTGCACTGAGGACCCAAGGAGCCAGAAAAGTGAATGTGATCGAGGAGACTCAGAGAGAGAGAGAGAGAGAGAGAGAGAGAGAGCGGGAGAGAGAGAGGGAGAATGAAGAGAGGAAGAGAGAGAGCATGAAGGGGGGTGGGAGCGGGCATAAGGGGGTTATAAATCTGCTGTGGTCGAGGTTAAGGCCTCTGTGCTCATTTGCTGGCCAGCGGCGTGTGAAAATGTTAATGAGGGGGTCGTTATAATCCGCGAGGAGAAACGTTCGCCCCGTTCACATTTCACACACGTCCTGGGCCCTCACGCTTCCTTGTACCGTACTCCAACCCCCCACCCCTGACCGACCAAACACACACACACACACACACACACACACTCACTAACACCCCCACCCCTCCCAAGGCCCCTACCCTGCTTACACAGGACTGTTGTGGTGGAGCATCAATGATGGTGGTTCTCTCTCCGGCTGATAATACATCTAATTGTTACGGTCGAATTGTCACCTTCAGCAGCTTACTACTCTCCAAGGTGTGTGTGTGTGTGTGTGTGTGCACAAGAGTGTGTGTGTTTCTATGATGGGAGTATGTATGGGACAACAGGGAGATGATCAAATGACACATCACTGTGTCACACAGGCACACACTCGAGTCAGCAGAATTTTAACTCTCTAAGCAAGCTCACACACACACATACATTCTCTCTCTCTCTCACACACACACACACACACACATACAAACACACAGAAGCACGCACGCACGCACACGCTCTCAGCCACTCTCGCAGAAGAGAGAAAAAAGTAGCATCAGCTAAAAAGCATGTTTACCAGCTGCGTGTTTGGCAGCAAAACTTCTTTCCGATCTATAATTAATAAGAGAGCTTATAATTAACGTGACCTCTCATGTGATTTTCAGATTTTTTTTTCCCCACTCAGTTACAGCTTGACATCTAAATGTTTTTTTTTTCACATTCTAATAAAAAAAGAGTGAGGAGTGAATATCGTTGCTCTTCTGTAGATGAATGACTCCTCCGACATGCAGCACGCGGGGGAAAATCACCCCACAAAACACACACTTAAAAGCACAAACACAAACAAACACACACCCAGACAAGCTTACGTGAGCCAGACTCGCACATGTTTCCCTGTGTATCAGTGGAGCGACTATTTCCCAGCGAGATGGCATGTGACACTAACATGAAAGTCGCTTCCCTTCATCACCATGGTTTCCGCGGAGAGAAAAGTTATTAGTTATTATCAGTGTTCCGCACCTTGAAGAACCCTAGGAGCCTGCCACCCTCCGTTCTGGCACTCTTCTGCTACGCAACAACGCAACGCTAGAATAATTACCGTCGCTGAATAATGCATGTGCCATTGCCTGGCAACCAAGCAGGTCTGGGTGGGCCAGTTTTACAGAGTCACTAAGTTTTTTTTTTTTTTTTTGAGGAAACCTCATGTGGTAAACTAATAGCAGTCAGTGGGAGGCATATGAAAGTCTCAACACATTTCTTTTTTTTTCCTCACACACTCTCCTCTCTTGTGCCCTACCTTTCCCCCTCTTTTCTCTGACACACACACACACACACACACACACATATACATACACACACACACACACACACACATACACACAGACTAACACACACACGCGTCACACATCCACACCCCATGCACACACACTCTCTCTCACACACACACACACACACACACACACACATACAGTGTGCTGTTCTGGCTTAAGAGCCATGCATCATCAACATTACCCCATTCCACACCTTTATTTCCCATCAGTGGCAGCTCTCTTCTTTTTCATCCTTTCATTCCCTTGCTCCTCCCCTCCCCTTTCCCCTGCGCACAACCGTCATTATTCATGCCCCGCTCACAACCTTCATTATTCATGCCTTAGCGCAATATACCTGCCCTCCGCTGCATTCCCATGCAATACACCTGCCCTATACCTGCCCTCCGCTGCATTCCTGTGCAATATATACCTGCCCCTCGCTGCATTCCCATGCAATACACTGTACCTGTTTTACGCTGTATTCCCATGAAATATACCTGCTCTTCGCTGCAACGGCTGCATTCCCATGCAATACTGTACCTGTCTTCCACTGCATTCTCTTGCAATATACCTGCCCCTCGTTGCCTTCCCATGCAATACACTGTACCTGCCTTCCACTGTATTCCCATGCAATATACCTGCCCTTCGTTGCTTGTCTGCACGACAATATACTGTACTGTAACTGCCCTGCTGTTCACTGTATTCATGTGCAATATGCGCAAGAATACAATAATCACAGACTCCTGGTGTATTTCTACATTAGGCCAACATATTGTCTTTTTTTACTATGTATTTTCATCCTTGTCATTCAGTTGTACTGTACCTGCCTCTAAGTCTGCCTGGGACCCCTAAGTGTTAATAGTAACATTGTAAACCCCTTTCAATGTCAAAATCACATGTTAACGCTACTCTATTTACCGGCTTTGGAGATGGTTAACTCTGGTTAACTCACAAATCGTTTCAAACCGTTGCAAAATATTCAACATGTCAAATCACAGTTTTAGAACATTGCTGGTTTCTAGAACGTTGCAGGATCGTCGCGGATCTGTACCCACCTTTACAGTAATATTATATCTGTGCTTAACTCAGCACTAGTAGCCTATAACATCACACATGCTATCCTAGTGTTAGCAGAATGAATGTGATACATTAGGCTATGTCTGCTAACACTCAGTGCTATAATATCACATGTGCTAACCTAGTCTTAGCAGAATGAATGTGATGCATGTATCTTTGCTAAACTCAGCACTATGATATCACATGTACTAACCTAGTCTCAGCAGAATGAATGTGATATCTCTGTTAAACTCAGTGCTATAATATCACACGTGCTAAGGCTAACTTTTATGCTAAGCAGAGTTAATGGCATATCTGTTCTTAACTAAGCTCTAATCCGGTGTGGAGTGAGTCTCAGGGCGCTAGTGATCATACACACTCATTGCACTCTTTGTTTCTTTCGGCTGCCTCATCTCTCGCCGGAGCTGTGCCTGTTGTTGCTGTTGTTGTTGTTGTTGTTGTTGTTGTTGTTTGTCATAACAGCGGCGGGATTCTTCTGCTTTTTCTCCCCCAGACTTTCCTTCATAAGTGCTAATGAGTTTCTTTCACAGTGTGTTTGGAAGCTTTTGCGTATCTGCATGTTTGTGTGTGTGTGTATGTGTGTGTGTGTGTGTGTGTGTGTGTGTGTGTGTGTGTGTGTGTGCGGGAGCAAGTCTCCTGTTGTCTTTGTTGTATGTGGTGTACTGCGTGAAATGATTTGGCATTCCCTCGGTGTGCTCCCCTCCTGCTCCCATCCCTGTCTTATCAGTGCCAGCTCCCCCACCACACACACACACTCACAGACACACACACACACACACACACACACACACACACACACACACACACACACACAGCTGCGAGTTGGTCTGAGGTGGTGGAGGAGACGTCAAACACAGTTTTGTAATTCATCATTCTGTCATTACCAGGTTTTAGTTATAATTTTCTACAGAGGAAGGAAGGGAAAATATTTGACCAAAAAGAAAGTGATGGGGAAATCCAAATTCCCTGTTTGATTACATTTAAAGTAATGTTTCTATTACTGCTATATGAACTGCTATGACTTCTGAATGATGCCCGATATTACCTGAGAGTCTGTAGGTGGTGAGTGCTTTCTCTCTCTCTCTCTCTCTCTCTCTCTCTCTCTCTCTCTCTCTCTCTCTCTCTCTCTCTCTCTCTCTCTCTCTCTCCTCTCACTTTCTTTCTCTGACACATTGGTCAACACATAGCCGTGGCCTTTTTCCTTCTAGAAATTGAGACAGAAATTGGCCCTGCAGTAAATGATAGGTCTGTGCCCGTTACACTATATGCTGCCAGCGACCCGGCACAGGGAAGAAGTGGGAGATAGAGAGAGAGTGAGTGAGAGAGAGAGAGCGAAAGGTCACCACTTGCAAAAAGGAGGACAGTCATAACAGATGCTGCTTCGTGATGATACTCCTGTTTCTTTTCCTGCTTTTTTCCCTCACTCCCTCCCTTTTTTTTTTTTTTTGAGCTGTGATGGCAGCAGCACTGTGCACTTTTGCAGGTGGACAGGACATGTGTCATTAGAGGCAGTGCCTGCTGAGACAGCGTATGACAGTGACTCGCCACGGCCCCCGGCAGGCAGGTAGACATAGCTATCAGGCAAACAGCAGGGGTATTTTTATAACTTGACACACACACACACACACACACACACACACGACGGAGAGGGAACTAGTGGTGGTGGAAATCACATAGGCCCACTTAGGCAGGTTTACTTAGTTTGGACTTTTTTTCTCCCCCCCCCCCACCAGTTTTTAAGTTCCTTCTGTGATATGACAGAGGATAGTTATTACAGACAACAGACCCATTAGGGACTGGGAGAGGTCAGAGTTTTGTTTGTATTTGTTTTAAATTGTATGGAGACTGTGCAAGATGGTGACTTTGCAATATAAACAATAACAAAATTTCTTGATTTATTGAATATGTTTGCCATCTGAGGATTCCATATGAGCATCTAGATGACTAGTAAGTTCTGATATTTTAAACATAAGTGGTCTTTCATCCAAGTGCTGCAGGTTGTTGCAGGTTGGCAATCAGTAAAGGAATATATTCTCTTTCAGCTGTGTGTGTGTGTGTGTGTGTGTGTGTGTGTGTGTGTGTGTGTGTGTGTGTGTGTGTGTGTGTGTGTGTGTGTGTGGTTGAATGTGTCTCATGAATTCTGTTTGTCTTTACTGAGCACCTAGCGCATAAAGATTTTATGGCATTTCAACGTGTTTTCTGTGCAGGAAGTCTTTGACGGAGATGTGTTTACAACATTCATATTTTACACTCCTGTCAACCATCAAAGCCTGTTTGTCATATGTAGCAAAGAGATTTCATCTTCATATACATCAAAAACACATAACTGTTTGTAAACTTTGTGTAACCTTGAAAGGGAAATATGTTGGGGGTTTTTTGTATGTTTTTCGCATAGTAAAAATGTCATATGATTTCAATGAGTTTACATGAATTCAATGTGTGAATAATGCTCTGTCCAAATATTTGGACTCTTTTAACACTGTAGAAATTTGCTGTGCAGAAAATCTGCAAATATTTCTTAGCAAACTGTGGCAGATGTGAGCAAATGTTGAATGTTGTATTTTTTTTTTTTCCTTCACCCCTAAATTGAAACAATACCAGCCTATCCCAAGATTTCGGTTCATTACGAAAGACCATAATGAGAGACAGATTATTATGGTCTGTTTTGCCTTTACTGAACAAACCCTCTGAGATTGGCTCCAAAGCTGCACAAGCTGTTTGTTGTACTTAGTTGGCTGGTACAAGCAAAACATAGTAAAAGAGCAATCAGCCTTCTGCAAATATTACAGCTCTCATGGCACACACATTAATGCAGACTTTTATCACGTTTCAAACACCAGTTCTGACACCAGCTCAGACTAATGAGGGAGAGAGAGAGAGAGAGAGAGAGAGAGAGAGAGAGAGAGAGAGAGAGAGAGAGAGAGAGAGAGAGAGTGTGTGTGTGGAGGGGGTTGCTTGGCTTTCACACAAGTTCCTGCTTCTCTCTTTTTTTTTCTTTTTTTTTTTCATCGAGTGAAAAGGACAAGGGAATACCAATATGTCTCTATGGGTATCTAGGTATTGTTCTGAAATAGTGCTGATTCTTGCTACAGTATACAGTATGTCACACAATATGTCACACAAACACAGAACATGAGAGTTTGCTTCTTCAGCCCTTATTCTCCGATCCTGTTCATTAGGCTACCTCTCTCAAATGATTCATATGTCACTGGGCTGAAGTTTTGAGTGAGAAGTGGATCCAAGTAGGGCAATGAGGGAATATCAACATCAGGTCCAGTGGACAAGGATTCAAAGACAGCACCTCGACTGCAGTGGACAGAAGTCCAAAGAGGGAGTACTGTAGCAGTATCTCGGCTAAATGTCCAGTGACGGGGTCCAGTGGACGAGGGAAGGTTCTGTGTGAGTTGTAGAACTGAACCTGAAGTTTGCAGAAGCTCTTAGTCTCTGTGACATTTTTTTTTAAATCTCTGCTCGACTTTCACAATAAAAAGAAGCCCTCAAGTGAATAACGAAAATCACTCATTCAGGCACAGACTCACACACTTAAGAGAAGCACACAGACACACACACATGCACACACATACAGACTCACACAAACACACACACACACACACACACACACACACACACACACACACACACACACACACACACACACACACACACACACACAGACTCTCACATACACACAACAAGGGGCCCCTCCCTTTCTGAACTCATCACTTCAAAGTGAACAACACACTGCTTGGTTGTTAGCCTCCACAAGAAGACAAATATAGCTGCATTTACCCACTGACTGTATACTCTTCTTTTTTTTATTATTTTCTGGTGTGAATTAGATTTCATCTTTTTTGTATTAAATCTGCCTTGTTGCGCCAAGCCATTATTTAGTTGCTGAGTCAGGAGACTTCTCTCTCTCCCAAAGCCCCTCAGATCTGCAGTGGTGAGCAGAGACCTCCTTCTGCTCTCCAAGGCAATGAATGGAGCTCAATCTGCTTTTAAACCACATAGTAGCATGCAGCTAGCAGAGAGACAGCTTAGATCTACTGTAGCATACACCCTAGCGACCCAAATATATATATAAATATATCATTTTATACAATGTGCGTGTGTGTGTGTGTGTGTGTGTGTGTGTGTGTGTGTGTGTGTGTGTGTGTGTGTGTGTGTGTGTGTGTGTGTGTGTGTGTGTGTGTGAAAAGAAAAAGTAAGCTCTTAGAGTAACATGAAGATGTCTTTGAGGGCAGTGTTCCAATTTGCCTAAACATGAGAACATCTAGATGTGTTTTTTTCTGTCATAAAAGATATCTGATGTTTCTTTTTGGCTTTTGGGAGATGTTTCCCACTGTGGTGTATAGGGCAATGTAATTTGGGGACATAGAGAGAGATCAAGAGTTTGTCATTTCTAAGTGGTAGCTGCGCTATAGCTACAAGGCCTTTTTTCCGGTCGGATAAGCATTTAGAAATGAGAGGGACGTGAATGCAAAGATGAAGTTCAGGGTCCGAGCTGAAGAGCTACTCAGGCACTATTTCCATATGATTTCGGCACAATACATTTTTGAGGGTGAGGTCGTCGTATTAATGTCCAATATCAAAAACTTTCATACTACTCCAGCAAGGCCAAAGACTACTTATTCACAGTCTATTGTGCTCTCGACAGTACACTCTGGCTGGGTCAAGTGTATACTGTAGGTAGAAGAAAAGCTTAAAGGCCATGCAAACTTAAGGAAAGAGAAAGAAAAGAAAGCAGGTTTGAATGAACAAGGCTTCATAACACACTTAAAATCCCTCTTTGCCTCAGTCTGAAATATGAGGAGAACTACCAGAGGAAAAGTATGAGGCCATGCATTAGTTTCTCTCTGTGTGTGTGTGTGTGTGTGTGTGTGTGTGTGTGTGTGTGTGTGTGTGTGTGTGTGTGTGTGTGTGTGTGTGTGTGTGTGTGTGTGTGTGTGTGTGTGTGTGTGTGTGTGTGTGTGTGTGTGTGTGTGTGTGTGTGTGTGTGTGTGTGTGTGTGTGTGTGTGTGTGTGTGTGTGTGTGTGTGTGTGTGTGTGTATGTATGAGTGAGTGATAGTGTGTGTGAGTCTCTGTGTGCACACATGCACAAAATGCTGGAGTGGACAGACAGACACATCCAGCTTCTTCCCCCAAGGGCCCTGCCTCTGTCTCTGTGGTCAGCCAGGATGGGCTCACTGGTCTTGGGGAGGGAGGAAGCCAAGGCTCCAGGGGGCCTCCAGGTGCTGCTGGACTTGTGTGGGAGGCTGGAGGCTAGAATACAGCTAATCATGCTCAAGCTACCTGTCACTCCATACAGGGGATGATTTAACAGACCCATGGATACACTCCAGGGGCAAGAGGAAAGGTGTGTGTGTGTGTGTGTGTGTGTGTGTGTGTGTGTGTGTGTGTGTGTGTGTGTGTGTGTGTGTGTGTGTGTGTGTGTGTGTGTGTGAGTGTGTTGTGTAGGGGGTGGGGGGTGGGGCAGGCTGATATGTTTCTTACCTGGGGAGGACAGAGGGTTGTTTTGGAATGTCATTGCAGGAAGAGGAGTATCAGGGTGGCGTCATCAGAAGAGAGGGAACATGAAAAAGAAGGGAAAAAAAGAAACAGGAAGAGAGAGAGGGAGGAAAAAAGAGAGTTCTGTTAACACATTTTACAAATGAGTCAATGTGAAAAAGCTAGTGTGCGAGAGAGAGATAGAGAGAGAGAGTGTGTGAGAGAAAGAAAAAGAGAGGGAGAGAGAGAGAAAGAGAGAGAGAAAATGTCAAAGCCAAAGCATTACACAATTCTTTGTGTTGCGGGTGCCTCGGGCGGCTTATAATTACATATGCAAATGAAGGACAATTTAGCCAGCTGGGCAGCCACCTTGGCTGGACTTCCAAAGGACAGAACTGTGTGTGTGTGTGCGTGTGTGTGTGTGTGTGTGTGTGTGTGTGTGTGTGTGTGTGTGTGTGTGAGCATGGACACACACATGCACATGTTGAATGAGATCACTTTTGCTCTCTCCCAGAGAAAAAAACACATACAGACACACACACACATACAATACATACACACGCAAACACACACTCACATACACATTCATACACACACACATACACACAAACAGCAACAACGGAAAAAAACTTCTTTGGCTTGCTCTGAGTGGCCGGGATGGGGGAGACAGGGACGAGCGGAAAGCTGGGAAGCGTGCGGGCGTGTGTGTGTGTGTGTGTGTGTGTGTGTGTGTGAGAGACACCAGTTGTTCAC